>JAKOGI010000767.1:2500-30693 GCA_029747015.1 Carnegiea gigantea | reverse complement strand
AATGGGTACCATAATCCTAATAGGATTCTATCCACTAAGACACGTTTTAGACACGGGAATTATGAACCCGTCTAAGTTCCCGATCAGTTTAGGGCCCAATGCGCCTGGCTGTTCTCTGTATTTTTTTCTTTTTTTTTTGCTTTGTTTTTATTAAAAAAAGATTTGAGTTAAGGGCTAATCTATAGAGCCCCCAAAATACAAAGATTTGGGCATAGTTTTCATCATCAGGTGTTTACAAAATTCAAGATGCCATTTTCTCGCGTCTATGTGCTGTACAATATGTAAAATATGTTATTTAGGATTCATCAAAAATGAAATCTACTAAGGAAATTTGAGATTCTCTTGAGAAAAAATTCACGAATGAGGATGTAGCTACTATGAAGTATGCTGTTCGTGGGTGGATTAAGTTTTCAGATGGAAGATAGTGAACTTATCATTCCTTAAATCCATGAATATGAAACAATAGTTTTCAAGGTTTTCGCCACAGGAATGAAAATGTATAAATATTTGTAAGATGAGGTTCTACTTGAGAAACTACTCCTATCCTGAAAGGATTATCATGACAAATTGAAACATAAGAAGGACTTCAACTTTAAGGAACTAAAGGGTCATATAAAGATCAAGGAGGAAACTAATTATTGAACAAAGTGTAGTATACCCATAGCTGTGCAAATGCTAACCTTCTTGAATCTTTCTCTAAATTTGATAGGTACAAAGGAAGAAATCGAAAGCTAGGAGGTCTAAAATTTTACAAAGGAGGACCAAACAACTCATCAAAACAAAAGATGAAAGCTTATGGTCTAAAAGCCCAAATCAAAGGAAGTTTATATGCTTGTAGGAAGCTTGGACACATTGCCAACTGATGTCCTCAAAGGGAGGATAAAACACAAACATACCTTGCTAAAGAGCCAAAAAATATTGTTGCTATGGTGTTAGAGGTGAACTTGGTAGGTAATCCGGTTGAATGGATAGTGGACACGAATGCCTCTAGGCACATCTTTTCAAACCGGATCCCATTAAATGCGTATGAGAAGGTGGGTGATAGCAAAGAATCTTCATATTGTAAAAATCCTTGGAAAAGGGAAGATAAGCCTTAAACTGAGTTTTGGAAAAATTCTGCCTTAATATAATGTCTTGCATGTTCTTAAAATGCATAGAAATTTAATTTCTGGCTATATTCTTAATAAGGTTGGCATTAAAACGATGTTCGAATCTGACAAATTAATTGTAACTATGGTTAGTGATTTTATTGGGCAAGGTTATGCTTGTAATTTTGGATTATTTGCTCTTGATGCAACCTATACGGCTGATGATAATGTTGAGTATGATTCTACTTCTGTTTAGATTGTTGAGTCATAAAAAATGTGACATGCCAGACTTAGAAATTTTAATGTAAGTTAGATCAAACTACTAAAATAGTTGTGATTAGTTCTTGATTTATCTAGCACTAAATAGTATACATGTCAAGTATGAGTAGAAGCCAAACGTCTGAAGAAATCCTTTGATAAATCAATAGAAAGAGAAATAGATCTACTATAACTGAATCATAAGGATTTGGGGATTTCAAAAATATAGGAGATGGCATTGGTAAAATATGTTATATAACCTTCTTAGAATGACCACTCTGGATTCACTAAAGTCTACTTGCTTAGATCAAATGATGAAGCCGAAGAGATGTTTATAAAGCACAAAGTAGAGGTAGAAACCCAATTAGACAAAAGGATTAAAAGACTTAGGTCTAACCTGGAGGGGAATATGATGTGAACACACTTAGGACTTTGTGTGACAAAAATGGAATAATCTATTCAACCATCACCCATTACACATTACAACAGAATGCGATAGCCAGAAGAAAGAATAGAACTCCTAAAGATATGATGAATGCCATGCTTATTAGTTCTAGTTTATATAAAAGTATTGGTGGAGGCTATTTTTTCTACATTTTATATTCTTAATAAAGTGACTCATAAGAAACTAGATAAGACTCCCTATGAAATACGGAAGGGATATGCTCCTAACTTAATACATCTTAAAGTGTGGGGTTATATAGTTGACCTTGGTATACCAGATCCTCAAAGGACTAAGATAGGTCCTAAAGCCGTTGATTCTATATTTGTTGGCTATGCTCAAAATAGTGCAGTGTATAGAGTTATTCTTATTCATCCTGAATTTTATGAGAATGTGTTTCCTATGAAATCTTATACCTCTTGAATTTTGGCTACTACACCTACACTACCTATTAGTATTGCATCTATCACTGATAATAAGAATGTTAAACCTAGACATAGTAAAAGGCTCATAGCTGAATCTTCTTTTGGCCTTGACTTTGTTACTATTTTCTTAACTGAAAATGGTGATATAAATTATGTAGATGACTTGAATGAAAACTTTGTACAAGTTTTATCTCCGAGGAGGATTCTAGAACATATGAGAAAGTCATGAGTTTAATAGATTCTAAGTTTTGCAAAGAAGCTATTAATGATGAACATGAGCCTATCATGCATTATCACACTTAGATATCGACTTGTCTACCAAAGGGGTATGAGCCTTTAACTAGTCAATGGGTCTCCACAAAGAAATTGAACGATGATGGGTCAATTAATAAGCTTAAAGCCAAAGTCATAGTGATAGGTAATAATCAAAAGAAAAATATAGATAATTTTGATGCATGCTATCCATTGAAAAAAGTTCCCACAATTAGAGCATTAATTAGCATCTTATCATTGGTTTTCTTGTTCATCAAATGGATGTGAATTGGAGAACAAGAAAAAGAGATTTTCATGCAACAACCTAAGCGAATGATAATCCCTGGACAAGAGCATATGGTATGTAAATTAGTGAAATCTCTATATGGTCTAAAACATGCACCAAAATAGTAGTATGAGAAATTTGATAGAACATAATTGTCATATGGTTTGGTGGTCAATGAATGTGACTCTTGTGTATACTCTAAATTTGACAAGCATGGTGTTGTCATGATGAGCATGTGGGTTGTTGACATGCTTATATTTGCAACAAGTACAGAAGTGATAAAACCAACTAATGATTTTCTAAATTCTAAATTTGAAATGAAGGATCCTGGTGAAGCTAATCTAATTCTTAGGATTAAAGTGAAAACGTAATCACTTTGACGTAGACCTTTTGAAAACACCATGTGATTTGAGTATAAATTTGAAAAAGAATAAAGGAAATCTAGTTGCTCATTCCAAACATACCACAATCATAGGCAGTGTCATGTTTTTAATGAATTATACTATACTAGACATTGCAAATGTTGTTGGTCGATTGAGCATGTGTACACATAATCCTAGTCAAGAACATTGGAATGCTTCTACTCCTTTTACTCAAATATCTAAGAGGTATTATGGATTGGGATTTACACTATAGTAAACATCCTTCGGTACTTACGTGATTTACTGATACAAACTAGGTCACACAAAATGATGAGATAAACTTTACTAGTGGTTACTTGTTCACCTTGGCTAGTGGTGCAATGTCTTAGAAATCAACTAAACAATCACATACCGCTAGCTCAACATGGAATATGAATTTGTTGCTCTTGATTTGGTAGGTAGGGAAGCTGAATAACTGAGAGAGTTTCTAAGCAACTCCATACATTTCCTTGCATTGTGGTAATCAAGCCTCGATTGCAGTAGCAAAGACTAGTGTCTATAACGAAAAAGGAGACAATATCGCTTGAGACATAATATTGCAAGAAACCTCATTAAGAATGGGGTTATGTCTTTGGATTATGTAAAGTTAGAGAGGAATTTGTCTGACCCTTTAACTAGAGACCGATGCAAGAGAATGATCATTGAATCATTGAGGGGGATAATGTTAACATCCGTTGTATGAATTTATCTATAATGAAGCCCAATCCCTTAGGGTTTAATGGGTCAATTGAATTATAGAATAAATTCAATAAAGATACTACTGATGCTATCCATTCCTATGATGGTTTGCAGTGTAATTTTGATATATGAGAACTGTCTATGACATAAAGGATAAGCTGCACTCTCAATGAATCCATAGCCTTGTAGTGGTATATGCAGACATCACATGCTTGATGGATTCTCGTGCTTTGGTGTGAAGTTGGGCTGCCTTCTATGAGAGTATGGGCCTCTATCTGGAGCACCAATAAGGATATGAGAAAGGGTGTAAAAGTGCTAATTATTTGCATAAATAGATTCAGTAATTAAGGTAAAGATGAGTGAACTAGTGTAGATATCACACTTTCTTGCAAGGTTTCATATTGGTTCTCCTAGCATGAAGTGATTTGATAATATGGCCACTTAGTGCTCAGTTCAAGTCCACAAGATACTGACATTTAAACCTTTCTCCTTTTGTTTACCCAAGTCTTAATAAAAAGATTCATTTTTGAAAGTTTTATGTTATATGGGGAATGGAAGAAACTAATCCAAAATTTTATGAGTTCGGAGGGTTTGCAAGTTGGGAACAAGAAAGTGAAGCTCCTGACCCACATGGGAGGAATGGAAAGGGAAAAAGTATATTTTATCCTACTACCTTTTTAGATGTCTTGAATAATATTTGGGCCCATGGATGGGGTAGGACACACGCATGTGCACACGCTAGCCGGGTCGAGCTTAGGATCAACGCAGTGTGGCACAGTCAATTACAATTTCATATAAAATCAGTTTATAAAATTTTCAGAAAGTATTGAACTGATTTCATTGATTTTTTCTTGCCTTTCAAAACTTATTATGTGACCATTTCTTCACTGATTCACTTTGCAAAATTTCAACCTTAACTTTAACATTATATTTTTCTTCCATTTTTGTGCAAATCTTCTCCTATAAAATTTGGTTTTCTCCAGTTTTACAAAACATATAGAAACATTGTCTTCTCCTCTATATTAACTCCGACAAAAATCTTTGGTGCTCAATTGCTCCTGTTTCTACTCAGTTCTCCTTTAGTGCAAAAGGATAGTTGGGGCTATGTAGCCTGGAGCTCAACCGCGATAAGCAACACGACACCAGTTGATGGGCATAACTGATTTTTGAGCCAGTGGTTTAGACCACACCAGAACTATCTCAGATAAGCTCGTTTTGATTCATGGTTGTACTTTACATTGTGTGATTAGTTATGTTTAATTGTTAAGCATATTCCAGTAACTCATATCCAACAATGATATGCACTGACAACAAATGGAAAGAAATGAGTTTTCTCGGATGAGAGGGAATCAATGGTAAGGAATAGGAAGAAATGATATAGAATACTAGGATATGAAAATGCAACATTTACCTACAAAAAGAACAAGCCCTTAGATAGAAATTTAAAAGTTGACACTATGAGTACCACTCATTGGGTGGTTCATTTGATCCCAATAGTCCTCAACTACTCTAGTTAATAGCTACAAAGTGGGGAAAATACGATGCATATAGTGCAATATATGTCGAGAAGCAAAATGTGAAGCTGCCCACATTACAATACAAATAGTAGATGAAAGGCTCGCCATTAGCCATCTTCCACTCCTTACGTAATTTGCCCCTATAAATCTATCTTCAAAAGCTTCATGAGTCTTCTTCCATGAAACACAATTTCCCATGCCATCAAAATATCACCATTTTTTCAAGGTCTAAATTGACAGCATCTAGGAACCCTTCCCTGACAACTTCCATGGGGACTATTCAATAATAATGACTATAAATGAAATGCTAATTCACATTATTATGTTGATCGTGTAGATCATGTCCACTGTTCGCCCGCGGTCACCTCTACAATTCCATAGCAGCGCTGTCATGAATGGCATCCTTTATGTGCAGTCTAAAATGGGCAACGATGAATTCGGTGTTGCATAAGAGATCGGTCAGGTTTGGATCTTTAGAAGAGAAATGGGCTCAACTTGATCACACAACATTTGATACAATGTCTAGCGGGTTTTATTTTGTTTTGTTTTGTTTAAACATTAAGCAGGTGCATTTTTAGTAACAAAAACATTAGATATAAGTCATGTTCAGCAACACTGGCTTGGATAGTATTTCAACCTAGTCAATATACCAATTAGTTAATTTTTAGTTTTCGGTAACCCACTATTCAGAGCATCATTTCAAGTAGTGTTTATCGTTTCAATCCATTGAAAAGTACTGTTTTACAGTTTTGGCCAAAAAAATACCTTTAGAAATTATCTATATCTTTTCATCTCAATTTACTTTAATTAGCTAAGCCAATCGCTAAATTTACCAAACTTATTTGCTTGAACCACTTGTCTAAACAGCTATTCAGAGACAGTTAAATTAGAATAGTCGCTAGGGCTTGACTACTTCTATAATCTGAACCTAATTTTAATCCACCAATATTATTCTATCATCAGGAAAAAAATTACTATTGTCAGTACACTTAAGCTTAATTGACATTAATGTTGAGATTTTATTTTCCGAATTGGTTTCAAACTCTAAAGGGCGCAAATTTGCTGAGGTAATTACCAATGGATATACACCTCAGGCTTGAAATAGATTCTGCTTGTCATGGCCCATAACTTATGATAATCCCAACATAGATTTTCCTAGTACTAGGCCTTGCTATAATAGCACCACGTAAACTTTATCACAAAAAGAATGTGCCACATCACTATGGATGGAGTTCAAACCTGAAAGTTTTACAACGACTCAGAGAAATTTTTTCAATTGAATTAATCGACACATGCAAAGAGATGCATTTTAGAATACAGTTTAGTCATTCAAACAAAATGAGTACATCAACTTTACTCACTTCGACACTGTAAGTAACAAAATTATATAATTCTTAGGTCCAGATGTCACAAAGTGTAGACGCCTAAAAATAGTGTCTCAAATCTTATAAAATGCATTACGATGAAAATTATAACCCAGCTTATGCATTTGGAGACCCAGGAAAATAATTCAAAAATTCAGAGTCCAAAAAAGGAGAAAAAAGTAAATAAAAAAAAGGAAAAGGAAAAGAAAATGAGAGCACTAGGCCCAATGGGCTTGACTCAACTTAGAACCCAGTTGGGTTCCCTGCTGAAGGAGATAAAGTAATGGTACAAGATTCAACCCCTCCAAACAGTCAACGGAATGTAAGTTCAAGCACCAATCCTCAGGCCACAGTCTAAGCATTACTCCAGCAAAGTTCTAACCCACTCGGGTATGATCCGTTGCAAAGGCCCAGTTTTGTTCATCTGATTTCCTAAACCTTCCAAGGGTTTAGAGCTGATAATTTTTCTTAGGATGTTACCTAACATCCTCAAGTAACCATCCATGAAGAGAAAATCAAGTTAAGTCAATTGCTTCATGAAGATTTTGCTCCCACAAGCCAATTATTCCAGATCAAGCTCTACTCTAGCTCGGCTTGAGTTTCTAGCTAGCTTCGCCCCTTAAACCTAACTTAGGCTTGATTTGTTTTATTGGGATGACTATTAACATCCTAATGAAATCATTCATGGTTTGAAATCAAGTCTAAATTAAGTAAAAGCAAGGGAAACAAGCTACTTATTTTTTTGCGCCAAACCGGCCGATTTGCCTATTTTATCTATGGCTGAGATCTCTTCAAATGGAGCCTTTGGTCACCAACTTGCCTACTTTCTTGCTAGCCTACGCTACTATAAACATCATCATTGGCTCATTCGTAACTTTGAAAGGGTGCTTGGCCACTAAGAGGAGACATAAAGATCTCCCTTGCTTCTGATTGGCCAACCAAAATTCAAGTCAAATCAGCAGCCCTATTTCTCTCCCATGTGTGCAAGTTAACTGCTTTGATCTAATGACATGTTGAAGGTTGAGTTTATCCTAATTAAGCATGCAATTAGCTAGACTCACGTGGGATACTTAGGCTAAGCTAAACAGGTTGGCTAGGTTAAATAGGTTTTGCTTTCTAATTTGTATAAGCTTGTTTAAGGGTTTCCCAATGACTAAGGAAACTCCTAAGCAGCTAAGCAACTAGGCAAGTGCTCATTTAAGTGCTTGTTTGCTTATTCTTTGCATCAGATTATGAATGAAAGCCATTTTAGTCGAGCTTTGCTCCCACACCTATAACACTCTCAAACACTCAAACTAGCTTATGTTTACTTGGGCTGAGTAAACTGATATTCTAGTGAGTCTTAATAACTCCTTAGATGGTGTTTCTATATCATAGGAAGGATTAAGGGCCCTAAATTGATTCATGGTGGTGATTCAGTATCCATAAATCAGCTTAGAAACTATCCAACCTTATTTCACTCTAACCAGATTCACTTGAATCCTAGTTTCTATTTTTATGCCCTTATTAGCCTACTTATATTCCAACCTTGAATGTAGGATTATTAGTGAGGAAATACATCATATTTGGTATCAAAGCAAGTTTCAACTTGGCCTTAAACCTTTGTTCCAACCACGTTTCCCTCTACCCCAAGCACACTCTAAACACATTACCCGATTTTTGATCCAGTTTCAAGCATGAGTTCAAGTACGACCTTAGAAGAGAAGCTTGAGGTTCTCATGAAGAATTTTGAAGATGCAGCAACCAATAATGAGGAACTTAAGAACTAAAATGCCTACTTAAGGCACTAGATTGCTGAGTCAATGAGGTAGAAAAGAAGAAACCTAGTAAGCTCATCTAGCTCACCCGTTATGACTAAGAAGAAGAAGCTCAAAGAAACAACCCCTATGTGGTTTTAATGAGTGAGAAAGAGCCCCTGTATGAGACCATGGAGAAGAGAAAGAAGAGCTCAGCCCAACTTTAGTGACTTTAAAGTTGATCTGCTAGAATTTGAGAGGATCTTTGATTTCAAGGATGTTCCGGAAGAGAGAAAGGTAAAATTTGTTGCCCTTAAGCTTAGAAAAGATGCTTCTCTCTGATGGACCAACTTGTGTGTCAAAAGAGTTAGGTTAAGGAAGGATAAGATCAGAACTTAGGATAAAATGAAATCCAAGCTTAGGTCCCGGTTTCTACCTCCTTACCTGCAAGAAAGTTACTCCCAGCTACACCATTTAACCCAAGGGACCATGAGTATAGAGGAATATACTAGGGAGTTTGAAAAGCTTTCGTTTAAGTGTGATCTGCATGCAAGAGGGAGAAGAACAAACGAGTGTGAGATACTTTAGAAGACTTGATCCTAGGTATGCTAGTGTTGTTGAACTTCAGCAATATTCTACTTTTGATGAAGCATGTGTGCTAGCTCATAAGGTTGAGCAGTAAAGAAAGACTAGAACCTACAAAAGGGAATTCCCTAAGCCTCTACCTAGGAATCAATGTTTTAATAAGGGGAGTTCCTTTTCAGCACCTAAAGCTACGGTATTATCCCCTTGCACCCCACAAAAAATCCAACCTCCACCAAAAAGCATACCCTCATAGAATAGACCTAATCACAGTCCTATGAGTACCAGGAGGTGTTTCAAATGCCAAGGGCTTGGTTATAGTACCTCGCAGTGTCCAAACAGAAAGATCACAACTTTGACCGAGTGGAAGGTAGTCAAGGAGGAGGAAGTTGAGGAGGAAAAGGAGGTATATCTAATAAAGGAACAAGATGAGAGTCAAGAGGAGGCTATGGAAGAAGCTAATGAAGGTGAGATGGTGGTCATAAGAATAGCCTTAAGTGGACTTAAAACCAAGGAAGGACAAAGAGAGAACATCTTTCACTCTTAGTGTGCTATCCAAGGTAAAGTCTACTCTTTGATTATTGATGGTGGAAGCTATGCCAATGTAGTTTCCTTGAGCATGATAGAAAATATCAATCTCTATGGTACTGTCCATCCCCACCCATAAAACATATAATGGCTGAATCAAGGTAAAGGTTTAGAAGTCAATTCTAGATGCTTGATTTTGCTCTCTAGAGGCTAGAATTACCAAGATGAGCTTTGGTGTGATATTATCCCTATGGATGCATGTCAAATTCTACTTTGGTAGGCCTTGGCTATTTGACATGAAGGTTAAGCATAATGGATACCTAAACACCTATTACATTTCTAAGGATGGGAAAAAGATAACCCTTGCCCCTTTAAGCCCTTCCCAGGTTCAGAAAAGCAAGCCACAAAAGAACCCCCTACAAGCTAACCTATTAGAGCCATTACTTAAGCCCTCTTATCATGAGTTTAAGGCCTTTAAGGAATGGATCCTTACTTCTATTGAGGAAATACACCCCATCAAATCACCCATTTGCCTTATCATTACTTGAGCAGTTTAGCCATGTCTCTCCAGATGAGATACCCTCTGGCCTTCCCCCTAAAAGATCCATCCAGCACCATATTAACCTTAACCCCGAAGCCATACTCCCAAACAAGCCTACATACAGAATGAATCTAAAGGAGACTATGGAGATTCAAAGGCAAGTAAATAAACTTATCAATAAGGGGTTGGTTAGGTAATCACTTAGTCCTTATGTTGTATTAACTTTGCTAGTCCCTATAAAGGATGGGAGCATGAGAATGTGCATGGATAGCCAAGCCATAAACAAGATCGCCATCAAATATAAGCATCCTATTCCACATCTTGAAGACATGCTAGATGAACTTCATGGTTCTATTGTGTTTTCAAAGATTGATTTAAGAAGTGGTTACTACCAGATTTGGATCAAAGAGGGAGATGAGTGGCTAGTTATACCATTTGGATTATCAAATGCACCAAGTACCTTCATGAGGTTAATGAACCAAGTGTTCAAATACTTTAATGATATTTTGATCTACAGTAAGTCAAAAGATAAGCACTAAGATCATTTGGCACAGAATATAGTAGTCCCAGAAAAGGAGAGGCTTTATGGTAACCTTACGAAGTGTACTTTCTTCTCCCCAGAAGTGACCTTCTTAGGCTACATTGTGACTGCCAAAAGAGTTAAGGTGGATAAGAGCAAGGCTGAGGCCATTAGATCATGGCCAGTCCCAAAAAGCGTTCATGATGTGAGAAGTTTTCATGGACATGCCTCATTTTATAGTCAGTTCATTAGAAACGTTAGTATAATGATGGCAGCAATAAATGAAGCGATTAAGGGCTCATCCTTTAAATGGACCCCCAAAGCTCATTCTTCCGTTGAGAAAGTTAAAACCAAGCTAACTAAGACACCAATACTAGCATTACCTTACTTTAATAAGCTTTTTAAGATTGAATGTGATCCTTCTAGTGTTGGTATAGGAGGAGTTCTTACTCAAGAAGCCAGCCCTTAGCCTTCTTCAGTGAGAAACTATGTGATTCCAAGAGGAAGTACTCGACTTATCATAAGGAGTTTTATGCAATAGTGAGGAGTTTGGAGCAGTGGAGCCATTACTTGATGGCTAGTGAGTTTATCTTGCATTTTGATCATGAGGCCTTGAAATACATTCAAAGGTAGCACAAGTTAAACTCCAAGCATGCTTAATCAATGGAATACCTTTAGTCATTCCACGTTACTATCAAGCATAAGTCAGGAATACTCAACCATGGAGCAGATGCACTTTCAAGAAGGCATTTGCTATTGTTTCAACCAGATGCTTGCAGTTTAGGATTTGAGCACCTTAAGTCCCTTTATGCTACTAATAAAGACTTTGTGAAGTTATATTCTATTTGCTTAAAACAGCCCAAAGGAGAGTTTTTGGTCCAGAGTCAGTACTTATTCAAGGGTACTCGTTTGTGTGTTCCTAGATATGGTACTCTTGAGCTACTAATTAGGGAAGTCCATAGAGGTTCTCTGGCTAGACATTATGGAGAAAACAAGACACTAGCTATGCTATGGGAGCACTACTTCTGGCCAAAGATGAATAAGGATGTTTAGGATATCTTGAAAAGGTGCGCTACTTGCTAAGTAGCCAAGAGTCACTCACTGCCACAAGGATTATACACCCCTTTGCTAGTCCCTTCCCTCCCTTGGTTGATGTAAGCATGGATTTCATCCTTGGCTTGCCAAAAACTCAAAGGAACATGGACTCTATCTTTGTGGTGGTAGACAGATTCTCAAAGATGGCTAACTTTATAGCTTGCAACAAGACTAATGATGCCACCCACATTACTGAGCTATACTTTAAAGAGGTTATGAGATTGCATGGGATCCCTAGGTCCATTGTTTCTGATCGTGATACAAAGTTCTTAAGTCACTTTTAAATTACCTTGTGGAAGAAGAAGGGGACTAAGGCCCTGTTCTTTTCGTGGCCTAATGAACCCAACCCACTCCTTCTCACACCCACCCCCTCCTTCCCACTCTTTCCCACACTTAAACAAAAATACCACTCCTTCCCCCCCTTTCCCACACTCCTTCATTTAACTCCCCTCTTCATTCAACTCCTTTTAACTCCTACCCACTCTCACCCACTCCTTTCCCCCCTTTCCCATACTTAAAAAAATACCACTCTTACCAACTCTCACCTACTCCTTCCCCCTTTTTCCACACTCACGCATCACACACCCATCATTTTCCACCAAAAACATGCCACACCTAAATTATTGGCCAAACTGAGGTAACAAATAGAACTTTGGGAGCCCTTTTGAGAGCTTTGATTAAGCTCAATATAAAAGCATGGGATTTACTCCTTCCCCATACTAAGTTTGCTTACATTAAGGCACCCAACAAAACCACAGGGATGTCTCCTTTCAAGGTAGTTTATGGGGTTGATCCCTTAATCCCCCTTGATTTGGTGCTTAGAAACTTAGAAGAGAAACTAAACGTGGAGGCTAGCAAAAGAGTTGAATAAATCCAGAAGCTCCACAAGCAGGTCATGGCCAAAATTGAGAAATCAAATACCTCCTATCAAGTTTAAGCAAACAAGCATAAAAGGAAGGTGGTATTTTAGCCAGGAGATCTAGTATGGATTCACATAAAGGAAGAACGATTTCCCTCAAAAAGGAAGAGCAAACTAATGCCAAGGGCAGACGGTCCTTTTGAGGTATTAGAGAGGGTAAATGATAATGCTTACAAAGCTAATCTCCCTAAAGATTATGGTGCTTCAACTACTTTCGATGTGGCAGACTTGAGCCCTTATCTAAAAGAGGAGCATTTAGTGAATTTGAGGGCAAATTTCTTTCAATAAGGGGAGGATGATAGAGATCAAGTAACAGTATGAGATTTAGCCCCTCAAGATAGTCAAGGGAATGCAAGTTCAAGCACTAATTCTCAGGCTATAATCTAACCATTACTCCAGCAAAGCTCTAACCTACCCAGGTATGATCCCTTACAAAGAGCCATCTTTGTTCATCTGATTTCTGAACCTCTCAAGGGTTTAGAGCTTGTAATTTTACCTAGGATGTTACCTAACATCCTCAAGTAAACCATCCATGAAGAGAAAATCAAGTTAAGTCAATTGTTTCATGAAGATTTTGATCCATAAGTCAACCATTCCAAATTAAGCTTTATTCTGGCCCGGTTTGAGTTTCTAGTTGGTTTCCCCTCTTAAACTTAATCTAGCCTTGATTTCTTTACTTGAGATGATTATTAACATCCTAATGAAGTCATTCATGGTTTGTAGTTGAGTCTAAATTAAGTAAAAGCAAGGCAACCAAGCTGCTCATTTTTGGTACTAACTTGATTGATTTAATTGTTTTTGATCAACGACTGAGATCTCTTCAAATGGAAGCTTTGGTCATCAATGTGCATGCTTTCCTGCTAGCCTACAATGCTGGGAACATCACCATTTTCCCATTTGCAGCTTTGGAAGGGTGCTTGGCCACTAGAAATAGAGATAAGGATCTCCCTTGCCTCTGATTGGCCAACCCAAATTCAAGTCAAATCAACAGTGTTTTTTCTCTCCTATATGTGCAAGTGGACTGCTTTGTAAACTAATGACAATTTCAAGCTTGAATTTAGCCTAATTAAGCATGTAATTAGCTAGACTACGTGGGATACTTAGGCTAGGTTAAACTGGTTTTGCTTTCTAATTTATATAAGCTTGTTTAAGGTTTTCCTAATGACTAAGGAAACTCCTAAGCAGCTAAGCAGCTGGGCAAGTGCTCATTTAAGGGCTTGCTTGCTTATTCTTTACATCAGATTATGAATGAACGTCATTTCAGTCGAGCTTTGCTCCCACAACCGTAACGCTCTCAAACACTCAAACTAGCTTATGTTTACTTAGGCTGAGTAAAGTGATATTCTAGTGAGTCTTAATCACTCCTTAGGTGGTATTTCTATGTCCTAAGAAGGATTAAGGGCCCTAAACTGATCCATGATGGTGATTCTGTATCCATAAATCAGCTTAGAAACTATCCAACCTTCTTTCACTCTAACCGGATTCACTTGAATCCTAGTTTCTGTTTTCATTCCCTTATTAGCCTACTTGCATTCCAACCTTGAATATAGGATTGTTGGTGAGGGAATACATCACCTGCCTAGGTTCTCTACCTGAGGAGCTCTCGAGTCCTACCTTCCTTTAACCAAGTCAAAGTCCTCTTTGTAGACTTTGATCTCAATATGCCACTTATTCAAATCAAGTCTACTAGGAGTTGAAGTGGGAATCCTTCAATTCAACCTATTTTGAGTGCTATAAAAACAGAGTTACACCATAAGGTTAATCACTATGAAAAATCTGAGTGAATGGTTAGAAAAAATAAAGAGAAAGACTAGTGAAAGGTGGAAAAATTTGAGAGATAATTTGAGTGAAGAAACACTTAACACTTAAGAGGCATCAAGAGTAAGAAATTGATTAATTCCTAAAAGCGTGTTCTTTTGTTGGGTTCCCGGTTGAATCAGGTGGACCTCGTGAGGGCAAAATTGAATCTTCCTCTCACTTTTTCTCTATACTTTCCTTCTCTGTAGGTTACTTAATTTTGGGTTTGATGAAGATGTAATCTTTAGTTCGTTTATCCCCACCTTCTATAACATTTTGGATTGTTTCTTTTTCCTTTAGACTAGCGTTGTATTTTTTTACTTCTATTATCTTACTTAGATGATTCTAATATGTTGCATACTGGTCGTTTTAAGTGCAATTAGATCCAAGTTTCCCATATTGGTTAGTAGTGGCCATTGGTAATAGTAGGCGATATTGGGATGCAATCCATTATAAGATCATACCTTCGCTCCCGATTATGTATCTGTGGTTTGAGTCTATGGAATCAGACGATCCCCACACTAGGGATTATTTGCGGGCCTTTTAAAAACAAATTGAAGAGAGCTTAATGTCCCTTTCAGCGTGCTCTTTGGTTTATGGCTCATATGAGCCTATTATCCCTTTGATGTTGATAAATGGCATATTTACATAGATTATTTAAGTGTTTGGGTAGCATTTTAGGGGATTAGTGCGCATAACTATATGATTTTATGCCCCTTTTACTACATTTATGCTCAAGGTTAGTGCTATTGATGGTATTTTGTAGAAAATAACTAGAGAACTTGAGTACGCCAAAAAAATTGATAATGGATGATGCAAGGAGCAAAAAGTGTGCAAGAACTAGCCCAAAACCCACAAGAAACATGGTTTACCTGGGTATATAGTAAGGTTAACCTAGGTTAGCATACACAGTCAACCCGGGATAACCAGCTTCTGGAATTTAGGAAGGTAGAGCCTACCACGGTATATCCCGTGGTGGTTGCCGTAGTCTGTGACAGGGTTGTTTTGAGTGCCTCTTCAATTTTCCGTACAATTTGACGTTTGTTGCTTCAATTTTGTGATACAAGGCCCATTGTTATCATTCTATTCCCTATCCTTTCTACCATTTACATTAGAATTACGCTCCATTTTAGAATCAGGAAAAACAAGTAGAAGAGGGAGATTGGCGAGGAAGTGGGATCAGATTTGCAATCGACAAATTCAAGCACGTGTCGGGGTGAGCAATTCTTTCCCTTCTCTTCTTTTCCGTCAGATTTATTGCGTTTTTTGGATTATGCAATTCATGTTAATTTGTAGTTTTAAATCTTGGTATTGATGTTGGACTTGTGATTCTTTGTGTTCTTGACTTGATTGTATAGTGTGCTTTTGTCAAGGCTAGAGTTTGAATTACTTGTAAGAAGTTTGACCACCTTCTTGGTTGTGTTAGATACTAGTGGAAGTACTAAAAGGTGAAATCCAACACTGGAGTTACCATATTTGACTTGGTTGTGTGATATCTTAAGAAAAAATTGTCGATTGAGAGACTTCAAATGATAATTGCAGGCATAATAAACCTAAACAAAGCAAGAATCCATGCGAATTAATGATTGATTTGATTTAGATATTTCAGTCTGCCTTGATTTTATCTTACTAATAACTTCGAACTTCAATTTATATTGATGTAGCTAATTACCCCATATTTTTTGTCCTATCTCCCTCATCGTCACCTAGCAACTTCCAACTCTAATTTATATTAATGTAATTTTTCAATAGTTTTAGTTATAATTATCTTCAAAATTGGACTAACGATGCAATCCATCACATCTATCAATTTAGGATATTTTTTCATTATATTAATGACTTCAAACAACACATATATTCACAAATTATTTGTATATTACATATATAAATTTTTAAAAAAACCATTCATAATTAAATATGCATTTTAAATAGCTTATATTGGGTGTATACACATTTAAACAACTTTATAAATACATTTCTTGGCTTAACTATAGTTAAATATAATTTATTCGGTATAATTCAGCATGTTTTAGAATATTTAAGCATGTTTAGCATATTTTAGCATATTTCATTATGATTCAGCATGTTTCAATAATCAACACCAATGAGAACTTATCATATATCATATCTATAATATAAAAATGAATGGATTGAATGGATTGATGGTCTTTTGGCAAATGGCAAGTCCCTATTGGTTATCTCCTATTAATTGTCATACATTTACATCAATATTATATTTTTTCCCTTTATGAAATTAATTTAACAATTATAAATTTACATTAATGATGTCAATAAATATAACATTAGTTAATTAATAATGATTACATTTTATTACTCATATTCAAGTATCAATATTAAGTGATTGCTTCTTTATTTAATTATTTTAACAGTTATAAATTTAAAATAATCTTATTTCCGAATATTTCTATTATTCCCAATATTTGCACACATATGTATAATCTCTCGTCTTTTTTTTGAAAAATAAAAATTCCAAACTCACATTTGTGAAGTGTTGTTAGCAAATATTGGAAGAATAAAAAGGTGATTAGCACAAAGATGACTGATTGATGCATGTAAAGGTATAATAGCTTTTGCCTTTCTTCTAGGAGTAGTGAGTTGAAGTAATTTCTATTTCTCAAATACCAAGAAGTCAAATTCAATTTGTTTCTACTTTTGCTATTTACTCTGATAATAATATGTTATCATTTTCCTTTATGCGTAGCTATAATCCAATTATGTGCATGCAATTATCACGGATAGTTTTACTCATAAATTCCAAGCTAAGTATGCTTAAGGTTTTATTGGTATTTTAATAACTTCAAAGTCCGAAAACACAAACCAATAGGGAAAAAAATAATAAGACTATAAAATTTTAACATATGCCCGTGCAAAGTACGAAATGCACCCTAGTTACAAGTTGAAAAGAGCATGCCTTTAGATGCCATTGAGATAAAATTTAATGTCTAATATGTCGTGGGCCTAGGTGACTGGCTATAGAATACTAATTTTTATTTATCTTTTTAAACGCTAATGTGAGACGAAAAAAAGGGAAAAAAAAAAGAGAGACTTTAAAAAATAAATAATGCCACAAAATCCTACCCCTTCCTCATGTAAATATCATGGTTCTTCACCTTCTTGCATCAAAAAAGATTATTCATCTCTAAAATTTTCAAAGATTGTATTTTTCGGCTTCAAATCAAATTGGAGCTTTGAGTCTAGTTGGATTTTGTAATAACCCGACCATAACCCATATTTATTTATTTAAATCATATTTATTTATTCAATTAATTATGTTTAATTATTTAATTTATCATGTTTATGGATTTAATTACTCATGGTTATTTGTTTAACCAAATTATGTGTATTAATTCAATCACTCAATTTGTATACTTACCGAATTACCTTATGTCATTTAAATTTTTCACTTTTATTTATCGTATTTAATCATCCCGGTTGAGAGATATTTCATTTGGGTCCCGTTTTGCAATTCAAGTTTCATTGATTGTTAATTCAAGTTTTGTTGATTAATTAAATATCGGGTGAATCGATAGTAGGCCTTGATAATTATGGGTTAAGGAATTATTATTATTATTATTATTATTATTATTGTTGTTGTTGTTGTTGTTGTTGTTGTTGTTGTTGTTGTTGTTATTATTATTATTATTATTATTATTATAATCTTGTAAAAATTTAATTTTGAGTTATGCAAAAAAAAAACGTTATCATTACGAAGGGTTTTATTCCCGAACCTAACTTATTTCAGTCGGTTTGAAGTCCAACAAGTTGTCTATTAATCTAACTAATTACCATGGTTAATTTAACCATGGTTAGTCTAAAAAGGTAGCTTTTCTAGTTAAAAACTCAACCAAGCCATTAGATAAATCAAACAAACACAACTTATCGCACAAACTCCATTTTCTCTCTCGTCTCTCTCTCTAAATGCCCAGCAACTTTCAGCCACTGTTTGTGGTGGTTTCCGGCTAGTTTTCAGCTAACCCCAGTGGTTTTCGACCCTCCTAATATTCTAGTATCATTAGCCATCATCCTCCATAATCAAAACCACTAAACATCACCTCTATCTTTACTTATTTGCAATCAAAGTGAGTAATATTGAAAATTGTTTTTGTTGGTTTTGCTTTTTATTTTAGTCTTGATTCTTGTTTTGATGTTTATGATCTTTGATCATGTTGTTTTGATAAGAAATAAGAGTTATTTTGATGTTGATCATGGTGGTGTTGAGGTTAGATCATGCTAGGTTAGGGTTAATCTTTGATCATGCAAGCTTAATGTTAAAGTATTGGATTTTGATTGTTTTATATTTGATTTGGTCATCTTTTAATCTATTGGTGTTTATGTTGATGTTTTTGGTGATTTCACATGAGTTGGAGAGAGTCCAAGTTGGCCATAAGCTAGGTTTTTGGCTTTAGATTAATTTAGCCTTAAGCTTAGTTTATATAGGTATTTGATTAAAAAATGATCTCTTTTAGATATTATTATAAAGTGAATTTGAGTGTGGTGATTTTGTATGCTATTGGGATGGACCAAAGGTTGCTTGCATGCTTTTAAAGAATGGTTTAAGTTGCGAATTTGTGTAAAAAGAGAGGGAAAAGCTAAAACAGTGAGGGCTGGAAATTTCAAGAAAATAGGGCAGAATTTGGCAATAAACTGGTAATGCACAGCCCAACCAAAAATTATGATTTTTGGGGGATAGATAGTTCAGGATGTTATCTTTCAAATGGCTTTTGAATCGCCTTAATTCGAGATCCGTGGAAAAAGTTTTGGTCATTTTACCAAAACTATGCAGAATGGACCAAAAACTGCCACACTTGTATTTTAGCCCCATTTGGGGAACCCTCTTGTGAGAATCATGTTTTGTATTGTAAATGAAAGTTTTTCGAGACTTCTTGATCTTTTCATATTGGGGTTTAAGGTCTCCATTTGAGGTCTAGGGTGAAAGTTATGAATTTTTAAAATGAACTAACCTGCTTTGGTGCAAATTAGGCTGTTATTGCAATTTTTGTACAGCGTATACTTGGAGAAAAATTTAGAAAATTTTACGGTAGATTGTCCGTATTATTTTCAAATTTCCTATAAGATTTCGTGAATTTTGGTTGAGTATTGTGAGTTTGGTGGTTTTTGGAAGCATTTTGAGTAATTGTATAAAGAGCAATAATAAAGATTGAGTGAGATTAATAATGCATTCATTTTGTGTAATTGGGCCAAGTAAGGTCATTTAAGGGGAAGTGAATATTCATAGACTTTCATGGAGGTTTTAGCTTGATTAATGAGAAAGAAGAAGATAAATATACAATTTGGGAGCTTGTTTATGAGTTTTGAATCAATTATGGATTTTGCAAAGAAAATACCAAACTTAGTGAGTTTAATAGCTTCTATTGAGTTCAATGACGCATTTGCGGTGGAATTCTATATCTAATGCATCTATGAATAAAATATGAGAACTGGGGAGAGTTATGACGCAGAAACCATATTTATGAGACCAAGTTATTGCTGTTTATGCTATTTTAAATCAAAATATATCTATGTTGGCCTCAAACCTCTATTACTTACTCAATTCAGCACGTATCAAGTGTATTTATCAAGCCAATCTAGTATACTTGCTGTTATCTTAAGTCAAGCTATACATCAGCGAGCCTTAAATCCGTATCAGCAATCTATCCCAGAAAAGGCCACAACCACTCCCTCATTGTCACCATCAAGGCCTTTTCCTTTGTAATCTCATTTATCTCACTATTGTCTATTTTACTTTCATTTACTTTATATCAAATTTAATTACTTTCACCAATTCAGTTTTGAAGTTATATTGAAATACTCAAGTTATGTATACCATTTAATTACTCAATTTCTGTTACACATACTTTTACTTACTCAATTATGTGAGTAAAGATCATACATATGCTTACAAGGACATTCATGAAACAGAGTCGAGGCCTAGTTATCGTTCCCTATTATGCATAAGTGTTATCAAATCAGAACATATTTTTCAAGTCAGATGATATTTATGAAACAACTGACTTTTATCAAGTCAGATAACATTTTTAAAGACTCAAGGTACGTCCATTGCCTGTATTTTCATAAAGCAGGACATGTTTATCAAATTACAATTCTTAATGAGTTTATCAATGAATCAGTTTATACAGTGATTTGCCATTTAACTGATGACCTCGTCAGTTATCATCTATAGGGCATCAGCCCATGATTTATCCACGCGGCTTCAGGCCAACTCTTGATCGGATTGGCAGGTGTACACTTATGTATAGATCATATCATTGTAAGGGGTTCACATCCAGATAATAATGAGCAATTCAGTTTCATATTACTTCTGCAAACTAAATGAATTGTAAAAACGGGTGCCCATCAACAGTTTTTCTATACTCATTTTACAATGCTAGAATGTAGGTACTGAGTTTTTGCTCATATTTTCGAATTGTATTCATGTTTTCTATTTTAGGTGATGAAATATCACATGTTTCTCTATTTAGTAAGCCCTTTTGGAACTCGTCATATGCTCATCATGGATTCAGCATAGCATGAATGTTGGGATTGACCTTAGGGTCAAGTTGGGTCTTTACTTGTGTAGTGTAGAGTGTGAGTTAGCATATAGTATGATTAAGCCGATTGTATTGAAGATTAAACTATTATGGACTTTGGTCTTGGAGTATTTCAGTTTAATAACTATTATGATTTGAACTTGAGTTGCAAGATTAAATGGTTTTAGTGAGCCTTGTCCTTATCAGGACGGCGGTAGCACCTTCTTTTATTGAGTCTTTCACTGCAGTTTTTCGTAAATCATATCATTAGCAATTTAGGGGCGTTACAGATTTGCATGATTATATCATGATTCGGATATTCCAAGCGGTCTAAATGGATTTTGACAAACCATCAGGCATGGAGGAAAGCATAATGGTAGCCAAGGTTAGGATCGAGTCCGAATTAACTATACAGACGTAGTAGCCTTCATCTTGAAAAATTACAGCTTCCGAAGTTTGAATTATTGTGATAAATGCAAATTTATTGTCAATTTCTAGGATTGAAGCCATTTTTGAGATCATTTTTTTGGCTAAATTTTCGATATGAGAGGTAGTGTTCTTTAGTATTTTTAGGACCAAGAATCATTTTTTATGGAAGTAGATGAAGATTCATGATATTTGCAGGAGGAAGGTGAAGAATTTTGTTGAATTATTAAGAGTTTAGAATTTTTGCTTTTTCCTTTTTCCTTTTTTCACTGATATATCCCACTTGAGAAGGTAAATTAATATTAATTAACCCACTATAGTAGGTCACCTGGATCCACCAACGGCATATTAGACATTAAATCTTACTTCAGTGCCACACTAGGACAATGTAAAAGGTTAGTGGCAAAGTGGATAGAAAACAAAGGTCATTGGCAAAATGGATAAAAAATGAAGGTTAATGCTTGGTGGAACCACGAACTCATTACACATGTGAGACTGAACTTTTTAGTTTGCACTCTTAAATGGATTGTTAATTGAACTTTAAATTTTGTATTGTATTTTAAAGTGGGGTAATTTCTTTTAACATAAGTTGTAAATTGTGACGTTGATTTTGGAAAAGGAGCTTAGGAAAAGAGGTTTTGCATATTAGGGAACATTTAGTACTTTATATTTCTAGTAGCAAATAATAACAAACACAATTTGAATCACGTAAAATGAAAAGTTTATAAAGAAATACTCATAAGCCCCCCCCCCCAAAAAAAAATCAAATTATAGCCAAATTATGATAGCAAAATTTCTTAAAAAGAATCTACACATTGACAAAAATATTGATGCTATCAAAGAATGAAATAAAAATAGATATCAATAAAATTAAACAAATAAAAACAATGCTTTCTAAAGCCACTGACCAAAATTATATCACCCTCACAATTACATTTCATAGTTCCTGGACCAAACTTAATCTTAATCGTAACTAGTAAGTACCATAGAACCCTCAATTATTTTAAGTTGAATTGAAAAAGTTATTGACCATAATATTTATTCACTCCATCTCATAAAATTTGTCTTGTCTAGAGTATAAATTTTTTAAGAGCACGTTATTTAATGCACTATTTTTTATTGATTTTAAAAGAATGAAAATTTTTTAATTACTAAGACTGATACTAAAAACTTTATTTTGAAGCTTTGAAAAAAATAAATATTTTAAGATGAATGGAGGATTAAATTTTTTATGAACACTTTCTGTTTTGCAGTCCGCTGAATTTCTACCAACCTCAAATAAACGCCTGAACCATTAACGGGTCAAACACCACTGCTGCATGCGTTTGGTGGTTATTGAATTTCGGGTTAATAAAGAATTTTTATGCATGTGTGTCCCCACCTGACATACATAAGAACACATACATGCATAGATGTTTTGGGATGATCATCATCATGCATCTTGGCATCAACATGATCCCATCATAGCGGACACCCTTTTCAACTCACGTTGGAAATTATAGATTGAGAGTTTGTAAAGTTGGATGAAATTGATAAAAGTAGTTGGGAGTAAATTGAAGTGGATATTTTTTGAAGTAGGTTGAAATAGTTAGATTTTTTCTATATAATAGACAGAAATTAATTAAAATAATAAAAAATGGGTTGAAATTAGTTAAAATGGATTAAAATATACAGATAGAAATGTCGGTAGAGGTAAGGTTGCTTACAGTTGGATCTCCCCAGACTCCGCAAAAGCGGGACCCACAATGAGAGGTAGTGTTGTTGTTGTTGTAGATTAAAATAGTTAAAATTAATTAAAGTGAATATTTTTTATTAAATTTTACTAAATAAATTGAAATACATTAAAATGAATTAAAATTTTTGATAAATTAAAATTTATCAACAAAAAGGAGAGCGCCTTGGAAATAAGCAACAGATAAACAAAAAGTTGAAAAACAAAAGGCCTCCATCCCATGCGCATTAAAAATACGCGAAAATTCTTCCTCGGTTCGTCTCTACTGTCTATATATTTCCACCTGCGGCCGCTCTTATTTTCTTCCTATCCAGACAAGCCATCCCCAGAAAATTCCAGAACTTTTGATATACCCTAACAAAATTACGGACATTCAGTATTTATCCACTCAGGATCTCACAGATGGGTGAGGTTAGTTACTTAATTCCGCTTTCTTCCCTTTGCTGAATTCTTCGTCAATTTGGTTTTCCAATTTGATTTGATTGATTTTATTTGAATTGCCATTTTATTTGTTTTGGGTTCGGAATTGTAGCATAAAGAAGGGGAGAAGAAGAAGAGTGAAGGCGAGAAGAAGGGGGATAACGGTGACAGTGCTCGAATCTCCGTCGTGCTAAAGTTGGATATGCATTGCGAAGGTTGTGCGAAGAAAATTAGGCGATCCATTGTCAAGAATTTTGATGGTAAGGAACTAATATCTCAGAACCTTTTGACCAAATTCCCGTTGTACAAAACCCACAATTAATCATCCCTGTGGCGTTTAATTTTAATTTCTAACTTCGTCGTTTTAGCTTCAATTTTAGATCTGAACTAATTAGTCAAACAATGATGTTTGACCGTTACACTGCTTAATGGCAGCTCTAAATCTTATATTGACTGAATTTAAAGGGGGAAAAGGGTGGGTTAGGCCAATAGGCCAATTCATTTTTCAATAACTTTGTGGAGGGCAAAAGTTCACCCATTTTTCCTGATTCAGAAAAGGGGAAGTATAAAGTAATATGTATTGTATAGAAGCATATATACCGCTGGGATTCACAAAAAGAACCCTAAAAAAAATAATAATGATTTCTGGTTTAGTAAACGTGGGTTGTGTTTGATTGGTGAAAATTGAAGGTGTGGAAAGCGTGAAGGCAGATTGGGAGAGCAGCAAATTGACGGTGATAGGGAATGTGGACCCTACAAAAGTCAAGGAGATGGTAGAAAAGAAAACCAAGAAAAAGGTAGAGTTGGTTTCTCCTCAACTGGACAAGGCCTCCAAGGAAGGAAATGGCGGTGGTGGTGACAAAAAACCGGATAAGAAGAAACCAGATGAGAAGAAGTCAGAGAAGAAATCCGTTGATAAGAAGGCAGAGGCGGTGAAGGATGATAAGCCCAAGGAGGTACAATTATTGATATTAGTTTTATTTTTATGTGGCCTCTTTGTTTGACTTATTCTCTGTTTGGTTTTAGTTTTCATCATTGCATTATGAGAAGGAGGCAGGGAGAGGGGGGAGGGATGGTTGTTGGATACTTAAATGTAGCTGCGTTCCTGTGCTGGGATATCTCATCCTGAGTATACAATGCCATGAATGGTTGGGAATTCCAAATTACCAATTTTGCTACCTAATCCAGCATGAATTTCCATGTGACTTCCCTTGATGTCCATTTTATATCATATCTAAATATATGCAAACGCTATTGCAAATGCTGCGAGCTTATTGGGAGAGCCTTAGGAGTAAGAGCAATGTGTGCTTGTAATTGATTTTAGTTACATATTTGGATAACATTTTGTATGGTGTTGACCTAGGAAACAGGTGGCTTAATCCGAGGCCGCTATTACTGATTCATCCAATAAGTTTGTTGCGAAGCTAGACTTGATATTGTAGTTTGCTTTAATTCTCTTTCTACATCATCAATTGAATCACGACTTACGACTCATCTTGGGCCTTTTTTTTTTCTTGATAAATTCACTTCTACCGGCTTCAACGAACTCTACCAACTTCTACCAACTCTTACGAAAAAATTTCAATCCTTTCCAACTCTAGTCAATCTTTCCAATTATAATCAACTTTTACCAATTTTCTTTAAAAAATACTCTAATTTCTTTCAAAGAAATCTCACCTCTTTTATATATATATATATATATATATTTTTAACTAACAACCTCTAATTTCGACCAACTTCTTTCAATATTTTCCAATCTTGACCAATTCTCACTGATCATTCTAAAAAAATACTAGGTTCTACTCACTTCTACCAATCTTTATTAACTTCACTTATTTACCAACCCTTATTTACTAACAAAAAGAACAGGCCTGTCGTGATTTTGGCATGACCTAAGTGGTCTGATTTGTTTTTGAGTCAAAGTTGGGTCTGGTTTTGGGGGGTTCAAATCAAGCAATTAAGTATTGGTCAATTTTGGGAGGTCTACAATCTATTATTGTATTATGAAGATTAAAGTTGGGTGAAGGAATGAACATGGTTCTCCATGGAGACAGATACCGTGTGATGCTTGTAATGGACCTATTTCACATGACGCAATTCAATACAAAATGACAGAAAATTAGTTAAAAATCCTTTTCAATATTACCCATTGGGTTGGTAGTTTTCTTCTTAGTGACCGCCAGGATCCAAGTGAACGCTTGCTAAAATCATTCTTATCTCTATAAATCAATTAGCAAAGTGGCTGTTGTTTATTCTTTGCTGCTGATTTGACGCCCAGCTACTGTTAGCAATGATTGCATAGGTACTCGAGTTAATTATAAGGGGATTATTGCTTGCTTTTGTCAGCAAATAAAATGATGAGCGAATAATATAATCGTGGTTAGTTCAGCTGTAATCTAAATGTTGAAGTTTGCTCTTGAATGGTTTTCTAATTTCCTTTCTGTTTGTTTATGATGTGCATGCTGTCCATCATGTGAATTACGATAGTGAGTCGCCCTAAAATTAATAGTATAATCTAGAAATTGGGTACTCAAGTTTATTTATTGTGGTTAATAATGCATATACTGCCTTGATTTGTAATGTTTCCAATTTACTTTGCAGCCTGCTGTGAGTACCGCGGTATTAAAAACAAGAGTCCACTGTGAGGGTTGTGCTCATAAGATCAAGAAAATTGTTGGCAAGTCTCAAGGTGAGAATTTATCATATCAAGTTGGCATGATTTACTAGCTAATCAGCATTTTGAGGGCAACATCAAGTAGTCCTTTAAGATGTCATGATTGTGATTTTTTGTGTGCAATGTAGAAACATTGACGTTTTCAATATGGCTTTTCTTCCATGCTGGCCCTTCATTTGTTTCTTGTGTGGCTGTTGGTCTAATTGCAGAGGACAACAGATAGAGACCTCTGAAGTTAGAAGTTGAGAGTAGAAACGGTGTGGATATTGGATCTGTCATTCCGTAGCAGTGAAGATCTCTGATTGAAAATTTTCAGGATCTATATGATATTTCGGGGCCACTTGTTCTCTCTCCCAGATTTCACGAATCTTTGGGTGCCTCCAAACCAGAAATTCTCTTATGAGGCATTGAACTACAAAGCCATTGGCAATCCCTTGTCCGCCCCCAAAAAAAAAAAAAAATGCAAAGAACACACAAAATCACTGGTTCACCATGCGAGCAATACTGAATTGAAAATAACTAGATAATTTGGGAATGGAAATTAGAAATAAAAAGGATCATATGCAGTAAAGCCTGAAGATTTGGAAAGGTTCTGTTGACATATTTGATCATCAACAAAGCCTGAATCTGGCTTTTTCTCCATTTGATTGTTTTGTTCTATTTCTGCAATTTGCTGTGACTGAATATTTTGGATACCGGTCACTCTTGGCAGGTGTTCAAGAAGTAAATGTTGACTTGCAGAAGGATACAATCACAATGAAAGGGACCATGGATGTGAAAGAGCTGTTGCCCTTTTTGAATGCTAAGTTGAAGAGAACCGTAGAGCTTGCTCCTGCACCTAAGAAGGATGAAGGGACCTCTAAAGACAACAGGCCAAAGGATGGTGGCACTTCAGCAAAGACCAAAGATGGTCCATCGGAGAAGCACAAAGACAGTCTATCAGAAAAGGCCAAAGAAGGCGGGAGTGACAAAAAAGAAAGTGGTGGAGCAAAGAAAGATGCATTGAAAGCAGCTGCTTCTGGTAGTGTAGCAAGCTCTGCATCTGAAGAAAACACGACCCGGGTTGAGGTAAGCAAGATGGAATATAGAGGGTACCCATATGGATATGGGTATAGCCATGCTTATGCTTATGAGCCACCGCAGCAGGGAGATGGATACGGTCACCAAGTTCTTGAGTATTGGCATGCCACGGAGTATTCACACCCACCCCAAATGTTTAGTGATGAGAATCCTAACGCTTGCTCTGTCATGTGAGTTGGGATGGAGAGATTTGTGACCACTATGGAAAAACTGTAAATAACTATGTTAGCGAGGCAGAATTTTACACATAATATTGTGGATGACGTGAGGATTTGTTAGGCCCTTTGATCTTGCCTTGTCCTGAAAAATTTATTGGTCCTCGCGACGGTGGTGGTTGGCTTGGCTATGTTGGTATGTGCCCAATTTGTTAGGCCCAATTTGCGCAGGTGGGCGAGACTTGTATATGTACTACAGCGATCATGGAATGATCGCTTATTCGACCACGAATTTTCTTCTGCGCTAACTTTCCTACGGCGTCTACAGTAATAGACGGGTTACAGGCATGTGGCCCTAACTGTGGATCACCTTTTTATCAAAATTTTTCTGTACTTAGGCATTTGTTCTTTTCATTCGAAAATTTTGCTTCAATTCATTTCACAAACTTTAATAAAAAAAGCATGAAATTTAATCATCTTCAATTCATTCCATTGGTAAATGTCAATTTTAATATACTTTAATTCATTCTAATCAATTTCAATTTACTTTAGCTCATTTTAATCATCTTCAATTCATTTCAATTTATCATTTTAACCAATTTTTACCTATCTTATAAAAAATATATCAACCTTAATCCATTTGTATATACCACAATTCAATTCAATAAAAAAATACCCACTTCAAGTTGGTGATAAATTGAAGGTAAA
>JAKOGI010000766.1:0-418431 GCA_029747015.1 Carnegiea gigantea | reverse complement strand
GGTCGTGCCATGTGGCACGGCCAGACCGTGCCAAGGTGGCACGGTCGTGCCACATGGCACGGCACCACCGTGCCACTTCACTGGTGGCACGGTGGCCATTGGTCGCCCCCCGGTTTTGCCTCCTTTTGCCCGTCTTCGTCTCTTTTTGCTGTTTTGTCCCGTCTTCGTCTCTTTTTGCGACGTTTGCTTGATTTTGAGTTATTTCCTACAAAACATAAATAAAACAAGTAAAAATCCTAAGAATTAAGTTATTATACGAGCTAAAAGTGAGTGAAAGAGGTACGTAAAATGGGTAAATTTACCGTTCAACACACCCCCACACTTATCTTTTGCTCATCCTCGAGCAAAATAAAAGAAAAAGTAAAGTAAACAACTAACTCACTTTCGTAGGAATCACGGTTGCATTTAGCGTATGCAACAAGCCCTTTAAACCCCTTGGTCACCCCAAGTGGACGAGTAAGGTCTCGTGAGGATTTGCAGAAGATATACCCACAAAATCTCAAAAAAAAGAAAGACAAAGAGAAGAGAAATAAAAATCGAAAAATAAAAATGGCAAAACACAATATATACAATAGAGTGAACTGTACACGTTCGGATAAACCAAAACCACCTAGTAGCTCAAATATCAGTCTGTACACAAGCATTATATGCATTTCAGGACACATCATCCCAAAGAATGGCATTCAGATATCAGTTTTTCACCCCACGACGCATGAAAATAATGAATCCATCCTGGTGCCTGTGTGCAAGTGTATCATCACCCTGAAACTAAGCCTACCAAAACCAAACTCAATCCCACGCAATTGCCACAAGCTACCTTTTCAAATGGCTAGCTTGGAAAGCAGGCTTCCCCAGTAGCAATATTGCCTCAAAGGGTAACACCCAGTAGCGCATGCCTCAAAGGGGTACTTGTCATTTCCAACTCTTTTCTTCCCCACTTGTTTTTCTTTTCCATTATTTTTTTTCATTACAAACTCATGTCACGCCTCAAAGGGATGCACCCAGTAGTGTTTGAATTTGTTTGTTTTTTTTGCTTTTGTTTTGGAAAAAGGGGGTGCCAGCGCATATAAAGGGAACTGTGCAGTAGACAGTGGGAGAGTCGATCGTGAAAGATTAAGAATGAAGGATGATGACAATATATGAATTCAGGACTGGATTGCAAAATTACGATGGACTGTTGGGGTTAGAACTGAGGTCTAAAACGACAGACTGGGGATGAATATCCATCATACACATTATACTTATACACGAGCTAATAGTCAAGGTACCGGAGATCAAAGCTGATCAAAATAGTATAAAACTCCCCTAAATTCAAAAGGAAAGGAAAAATTTATACAAAAAGGAGAAAAATTGAAAAATTTACACAAAAATGAAAAATTTTCACAAAAATAAGAAGAAAAAGGGGAGATGACCCCACCCACACACCTAAATCTCACAATGTCCTCATTGGGAGCCGTGAGTCATCACCAACACACAAAAATAAAGAAAACAAAAACAAACACAAGAAAAACGAAAGACGACAAAAATATACACAAGCTAACATACTCTCCCAAAAACACAATCTCACCCAAAACAACAACACGATCACACATATATACAAACTACACCACCAAAAACAAATATGAATCAATCCAACAACACCACCAATCACAACACAATAAAAATCCACAAAAACACAAAAATGGTGATCATAGCCAACAACGGCTCAACAATATCCAAATTTCACCACCAGATGATCACCAACAAAAACACAATCCTAATATTCACAACTAAACAAAAACAAAAAGAAAGAAAAGAAAAATAAAAAGAAGCGGGGAGAAGAGTGAGAACGAGTATACCAGGTCAGGTACTGAATGTACCCGAACTACACCTCGCTAGGACGAGGTTGGGGAAACGCGAGGAGCATCAGCCACTCCTCGGCGGCGTTCAGAACGCGCATCACAAACTCAGATGCCGTCAACGCTCGCAGAAGTTTATCAAACACCTGAGCCTGCAACTCAGATGAGTGTAAGTAAAAGCACTTAAACAGGAATGTAGAAATAATGGTAAGTGCTCTCCTAAATTTATCAAATGCCTTAGAAAAATCAGTAGAATGATTGAATGCAACAGGAAAGATGATTTTTCCAGGCATGTCCTCTAGGTATAAACTATAAGGATCAAGGGAGGGGTCATACCCTCTAAAGGCGCCTAGGGACTTACGGCAGGCAGCCTCATTCCCCTCAAGTATCACAAGAGGATCGATAAGCGACAAATCATAACACTTAGGGGAATGGGAGGGTGGTGAACATGAATAGGAAGCATGGGATGTATCAAGAGAGGTGGGGGATATATTATCAATAAAATCAGGACTAGTTGGCCCTGCAACCACAACATCCATGCATGAAGTCCCTGTGGGAGTCCCATAAAAAGTATGCACCTCAATAGGAACATTGTCGGACTCAGACCAAGTATCATCCTCCTCAACACTAGCGCTAACGCCAAAGGTCTCACCTACCTCGAACTCCGTCGACTGAGCTAAAGGGGAAGGTGTATCAGGAAAGGTCATGATAAGCGCAGTGTTGTCCCAAAGGGTATTAGGAAAGGATGAAGCAACAGTGAGTGAAGGGATCAAGGGAGGTCGACTACGTCCTCTAGTCCGGACTCTAGAGGTGGTAAAGACGCACCATCATCACACAGGTTGACATCAAGTCTAGGAGCACTAGAACTAGGGTCAATCTTGGGTGATAGGTCATACTCCCCCATTTTATTAACAAACTCAGCAAACTCAACTTGTTGCTTATTCATTGTCTCTGTCATATTGCTAAGTCTAGCAAAGCCTTCATTAGAAATATGATAGGGACAAGAAGTACTGGCGTGGTCAGAACAATGGCAAATTTCGCACACAGGAGGGGCATAATTAGGGATGCAAGGGGGTGGGGTACAAGAATCAGAACAACTAGTTTGAAATTCATAAGTATCCCAAGCCAACCACTCAAGTAATTCCCAAGCTTCATCAACATTTCGAGCATAGAAATCCCAATGCTCCAAAAGAGCATGGGTCTCACAATTCACACCCTCATCAACAATATGCAATATTTCCCATTTCCCATATAAACATCCGCAAGAAGCACATTGAGCAAGATAAGCATGTAAACGATCCCAATAACGGTAAAATAGTTCTTGCTCACATTGGGGAAAATGGAAAATTGCCATTGGAATTTTATTTATTATTTTTTTTTGAAAATTTTTTTTTTCCGAAATAAAAGCCTAGTCTCGAATGCCTAAGTAAACTCTAATATTGGAAAGCGCCAATTCCCCGGCAACGGCGCCAAAAACTTGTTGCAAGAAAAACAGAGTTTTAATATTTATAAACCCCAAATGCAAGGTGTATCGTTGAGTACTTGGGGTGTCGTCCGCAGGGAATTGTGTTTCCAACTACCAGAGTTCACTAGAGCGTCTCAAGCTAGGCAGGATCGAAGGGTGAGAAGGGGAAACTAAACTACGCTACAAATACAGAAACAAGCGACTTGGAATTGTGATTTTACCAATGGATGAACCAACTAACCAAGGCGAGTCCTAACCTACCCAAACTACGCTACGAACAAGAGATGGTCGGTTGCACCATTAAAGACCACCCAAGCCCTTTCTCAAGGGTCATGAGCTAGTCTAGTTAGTCTAACCGCCTATTTTCATGGGGTTAGCCTAACTAGACCACAAAACTAGCAACCCCGGATGTAACTCGATTCGGATACTATTCTCATGTCCCGAACTCAGCCATTCCCTCTCCCAAACTAGCAAATTGACCTCACCTCTCAGCATAAGTCAATCGCCCAAAAATATGGATAAAAACCCTCTCAGGCATTTCATCGAACACTTGGCGGGCGTGAAGGAAAACTCTAGGTTCTAAGCATGGATTGAGTAGGGTTAGACCAAATACAAGATTAATTAGCCATCAAGAGGCTAATCACAACCCAAGCCAACACAATCTACTAACAAAATATCAAGAACACAACAAAACCTAAACTAACAAATAAGAACAAGAACATGAAGAACAAAGCGAAGGGAATGAATTAAAACGAATCTAAACAAGTAAATAACATAAATTAACAACAAAAACTAAACATATAAACTAAACAAAGCAAATGCAAGAATTAAAACCAACAAAACATACATAACAAGAACATAAAAACTAGAGAGATAAAAGAGGAGAAAACTTAGTCTTGAATTGATGAAGGAACTTGAAATCCGAAGGTTGAATCCAATGTTACAATCTTCAATCCTAAACTAAACTCCCTTATTAACTAAAATCTAACCTAAACTAACCTACAAAATCGCCAGAGAGACGCCCTGAGCGAAGAACGAACTCCCCCAAACAGACGCCCGAACGAAGCTTAAATAGAAACCGAGCAGACGGCAAAACTGGGGAACGGCACGGTCGTGCCATGTGGCACGGCACCACCGTGCCACTTCACTGGTGGCACGGTGGCCATTGGTCGCCCCCCAGTTTTGCCTCCTTTTGCCCGTCTTCGCCTCTTTTTGCTGTTTTGTCCCGTCTTCGTCTCTTTTTGCGACGTTTGCTTGATTTTGAGTTATTTCCTACAAAATATAAATAAAACAAGTAAAAATCCTAAGAATTAAGTTATTATACGAGCTAAAAGTGAGTGAAAGAGGTACGTAAAATGGGTAAATTTACCGTTCAACATGTGTCCCCCTAACAACCGCATGCCAAACAACTATGGGCAAACGAAGAAGGTTGTTAAAGTTCTCGGCAACGATGTGGTCCAAATTGATTATTGCCGGAAAGGTTACATGCTATTTTATAAGGAGGATGCAAACCTGGATGCGTGCAAGTTTTGTGGGCATTCAAAATGGAAGAGGCAAAGGTCACATCAAAGGAATCACAATCCATTGGCATGCTCAAGGATGCATTACTCGCTGTTAAAACCTCGACTGCAGCGGTTGTACGCATCAAGAAGTAGTGCAGAGCACATGAGATGGCATTATGAACATCGACGTGAGGACGGTGTTTTATGTCATCCATCAGATGGGGCAGCATGGAAACATTTCGATACCAAGTACCCTGAATTTGCTGCAAAGCCTCAGAATGTGAGGCTTGGCTTATGTGCTGACGGATTTAATCCTTATACATTGTCTTCAAGATCATACTCGATTTGGCCGGTGGTTGTTACACCTTATAACATCCCCCCTAAAATGTGTATGACCACACCATTTATGTTCTTGACTTGTGTAATCCTTGGGCCCAAAAATCCCAAGAACAAGATAGATGTATATTTACAACCTCTTGTTAATGAGTTGAAAGAGTTATGGGATGTTGGAGTTGAGACTTATGACATTTCTACGGGCACACATTTCAGATGAAGGCTACACTTATGTGCACCATCAATGATTTTCCCGCATATGGAATGTTATCTGGATGGAGTACTAATGGCCAATTGGCATGTCCCGTATGTATGAAACAGCAAAAGGCTTTGAGATTGAGAAATGGAGATAAAGTCTTATGGTTTGACTGTCATCGGTATTTTTTGCCAAGGAATCATGCGTTCAGAAGAAATAGAGCAGCATTTAGGAAAGGCAGAACTGTTACAGGGGGTCCTCCTCGCCAACTATTTGGGGAAGAACTTTATGCCGAGGTGGAAGATTACCGAATGGTAACTACAAATGGTGACTTTGTCATGCCAGGATTTAAGAAAAATGAGCACAACTAGACGAAGAAGAGCATATTCTGGGAGCTGCCTTATTGGCAACACCAACTGCTCCACCATAATTTGGATGTAATGCACATTGAAAAGAACTTCTTCAAGAACATTATCAACACTGTTATGGATGTTCATGGGAAAACAAAGGACAATGCCAAATTAAGAATGGATGTTACAGAAATATGTCATAGACCAGAATTACATTTACATTCAGGCCCAAGTGGTAAGCCGATTAAACCAAAAGCGAAGTTTGTACTTCCTGTGGATAAATGAAGATAGTTGTGTGAATGGGTGAAGGAGCTTCAAATGCTTGATGGATATTGCTCTAACTTAAGAAATGTCGTGGACCCTAATGAGGCTAAGTTCAACAACATGAAAAGTCATGATTGTCATGTGTTCATGGAGACTCTTTTATCAATTGCATTTGGTGCGCTCCCAGATGATGTGTTGAAACCTCTTATTGAGATAAGCTAGTTCTTCAAGAACTTATGCTCAATAACATTGCGGGAGGATATGCTTGAGGAACTGCATCGCAACATTGTCATCACTTTGTGTAAATTGGAGACCATTTTCCCTCCTGGCTTTTTCAATGTAATGGAGCACATGCTAGTGCATTTGGCAGAAGAGGCTCAACTAGGTGGTCCAGTACAATACCAATGGATGTATCCATTTGAGAGGTAAATTATACTATAATGAAACCTTATATGAATTCTTATATGTGGAATCACTTAGAAGTGAATGCAATTGTGAATTTGGTAGGTTCTTTGGCCAATTGAGGAAAAACATAAAGCTACAAGCGTGTCCTGAAGGTTCAATCACAGAAGCATACCTAGAGGCAGAGAGGACATTCTTTGCCTCCTATTACTTCGGCTCTAATGTGCGCTCCATGTGCATTAGGTGCAGGAGAAATGAGGATGACGATGAACATATTAATCATTTTCCAACCCTGTCCGTGTTTGCACCACAAGGGCCTGCTATTGGTAGGGAAAGATCAAGGTGTTTCACAGATGCCGAATATGTTGCTGCCCATCTTTACGTGCTGTTAAATTGTGATAAAATTAAACCTTATATAGGGTGAGTGGTATTTTCACTTCCAATTGAGTTTATCATTCAAAGTGCAAGTATATTAATAGGCTTTATAAAATGTGATAGAATTTTCACAGAACAAGTCAAAACTGCACGTCCCAATGTCAGCAACGCAGAGGTCAATGCCATCATCGAAACTCATTTCGCGGATTGGTTTAGTGAGAATGTAAGTATTATAACTCATTTATTCATAATTTTAATATAAAAGTTAATTAGGTGCATTGTATTAATGAAAACCACATGTTATGTCACCTTAGGTGCATTATATTCAACTATTCGAGACCAACATACATTGCTACTTGAGCCAATTGGATGTGAAGCCAAAGTGGTATGTGTCGACGTGGACGGCATATAGAGTAAATGGATTCAACTTCCATATAGAAGCTCGAAGAGTCGGGAAGAGAATATATAATTGTGGTGTTGGTGTTTGTGGCACTGGAGAAGGCAATATTGAGAATGATTATTATGGTGTACTGAAGGATATTGTCCAAATTGAGTACGTAGGAGAACCACTTAAACGATATGTGCTCTTCAACTGCGAGTGGTTGGACCCCACATTGAATCGTGAGACACGTTCTCATAAACTAAGCAACCTTATTGAGGTCCACTGTACAAGAAGGTACCAAAAGCATGACCCATTTATCTTTCCAAACACCGCATCATAAGTATACTTCATACCATATGCAGATCGCTCAAAGGATTGGGCCAATTGGCTTGTTGTCATACCAACTAAACCAAGGGCGAGAGTGGATCAGCAGTACACCCTACCTACTGCGTACTAACAAATGGACATGACAACTATCGTAGAACCTATGAATGATGCCATCCCTACATCATTAGTGGATAAAAGTACACCACCGGAAGAGGTTAATGATGAAATAGGATTTTCATTCATTCAGGGTAATGACGAGATAGATGAGGTAGAGAATGATGAGGGTGATGAAGAGGGAGAGTGGGATGACGGTAATGAAACAGAAGAAGCTGAAGAAAATTTACATTTGTATAATGATGATGACGATGACATTAATGATGATGAGGATGCAGATGATTGAGTGGTTATGAATTCTTATGTATTTGAGTACTTTGCATGTCAAACAATTGGTTGTGACTTTACTTATATTGTATGAATGAGCTTTGCAAAATATGTGTAACCTACGTACCTATTATGATGTATGAGGAAAACAGTTTATATATGCAATCATTATATATTTGTATTTGGCTTTGTTGTCACCTATTTCAGGTATGAATTCAAGTTCTCGTCGAGGTAAGTTCTCCCCTCAAGGTAGAGGGCAAGGGCGTAGGAGCTCTGCCGTAAATCTGACCACAATGGACATTGATCAATCTTCTCCCCATATACCTCATATACCAGTTCAGCCAGGAACCACAATGGCTCCTTACATACCAGGTATTTCAGGACTACTGCCTCCCCCATTTGGGGCTTTCCATCATCAGACCTCATACATTCCCAACCAAAGCACCGTGAATGGCCAATTTGCCTACGACATTCCTCCAAACCCCCATGTTGTTCACATTGTGCAGGCTACTCCCCAACCCGCTCACCCTAACACAAACCAGTCTCAAGAGAACATTACAAGTGGTAAGAGTGAAGCACAATCCAGCCATGGGAGCACTCGAGCTAAGACTTGGATTGAGCCAGATACTAACGGGTAAGTTTTCATTTGTTATATCTTATGAAGTACTACATGAATTTTGCATAACAAGTAATCAATTTGATGTGTTATGCTCAATTAGATTTTTCCCCAACGATGGTGCTATTAGTAGGATTTCGCTCATATTTCAAAACAAATTTGATGAAGCTGGGCCTAGTTGCAGCAAAGTGCCCAAACCAGTACGAGATTTGTGGTTTGGAGAGTTCAAGGTAACTACAGTGACTTCGTGTTGACAGTTTATGTGAACGTGATAAATTACTATTGTATAATTTGATGTGTTTTTGTTTTCATAATTGCAGAAGTGGTTTACTTGGGATCCGGTCCATGAGGACTGTATAAGAAGGAATTTTGAAAATCGAGGCAATGCACGCTTGAGAGACTTCTTCGGTAAAGCAAGGAATCATAACAAGAAACTTGTTTGGCTCAATGATGCTCAATAGGAGGGACTCCAATAGCACTGGACGAATGAACATTACAAGAAATTGCGTGAAACAGCCTAAAAAAATCGACGGGGAACTCCAGAAAGTGGTGGCCCATCTCTCCACACCTGTGGCTCGATCCGTATGCATGAGCATAGGCGGCATCTGGTAAATGAATTAATGTTTGCTATATATTTGTTTAAGTTCAACACTGTATTTTGTGTTGTGCTTGACATCATTCTTTCTGGCACGTACATAGAGGGAACAACTTGAGATGGAGCCCACCATTGTTGAATTATTCAATCGCACTCACAAACTGCATGGTAAAGAAGATGCCCCTTGGATTGATAAGAAATCACAACAAACATATGTAAGCAACTAGCTATTCTCAATCTTCATTCGTAGTTCAATATGAACTTTTGTACTTTATTTTCAGTAATTGTAGTATACATGATTTCGTGCGGATGTTGCGGTATTGTAGGAATCCTTTGAACATGATTTTTCAAAATGTTATCAACTCTCAAGGGACCGAGGATGGCACTTCTCAAGATCCAAACCACCCATTTTCAAACCCAAATGAGTTGTGGGTGAAGACGTTCAAGAACAAGAAGGGTTGTATTTATGGCATTGGTGATGAGGCTGTCAATATTAGGGAATCCGGTTATTTCAGTCCCAGTCAAAGATCCGGTACAGTTTTCATATTAAAGTTTCAACGAATGTGGTTATACATTGAATTTACATATTTCAATACTAATGCATACTTCACTGAAATGCCTGTCAGCAGGTACCGGTTCTACGTCATCGCAACAAGAGCTCAATGACGTAAGGGGTGTAGTAACCAACTTGGGGGGTGAGCTAACTTCACAAGTTGAAAGCTACCGGTTGCTTATGGAGAAATATAAGTAACTGGAGGAATCTAACAAATTGCTCACCCAAAGTAACCAACAACTGAGCCAACAAATGATGAATATCGATCAGCGCCTCTAAGCTTTCTTTCAAATGCAACAGGCATCTGGCTCGGGATCTCAGCCACCATTTACTCATCACTCGCAACATAATAAGGAAGAGGGTGAGGCAGAGGAAGAGGAAGAGGAAGAGGAAGAGGATGATCTTCACCTTGGTGATTGAGTTGGTTGCAGTTTTTCTTCAGCTGGTGGTTCTTCTGCTTGGTTGTTTACGAAGTACATCTCTTGCTGCTTGCTTCCCCTCCCCTTTCTGCTTATTTCACTCCCCTCCCCCTGGTGCTTATTTCACTCCCCTCCCATTTGGCGCTTGCTTCTCGCTCTTCTGCAAACATATATATAACTTCAGTCTTAATTACTGACAACTTCTGGTTTGTTTAGATTTGTGGTTTGTAATATATAGAGACTTTGTTTGGAACTTGTGGTTTGTGAATTGAAAACGCTTGGATGGAAATGTTGCGTTGGATGTGATATTCCACCTTTGTGTGGCTTGAAACTGTTGAGAATGCTTCGAATGAAATCATATTCGAAGCCATTGGATGTTGATTGAGTACGAAGATCTTGTAAATTTCTTACAGGGATTGAAATGTATATACGGATATAATCAAAAACAAGCGATTTTATTTTTAAAAAATGAGAAACCCAGCGACGAAATGGCAACGGATTGAGGAAAAAAAAATTTTTTTTGGGGCAGGGTGGCGACGGAATGAACCATCTGTCGCCATTAGCGACGAAATTTCCGTCGCTGATTCCGTCTCTGATGGCGACGGATAGTCCATTCCGTCGTCCCCCCTGCCCCGCCAAAAAAAGTATGTCGCAATTTCTGTCGCTGAATCCGTCGCCGGGTACTCAGCGACGAGTGAAATCCGACAGTCGTATTCCATCGCCAATTCCGTCACTGATGTTAAAATTCCGTCGCTGATTCCGTTATTCGGTCTTTTTCTTGCAGTGTAGATTGTGATAACTAGTAGCAGTACAGTCACTATAAGAAGTTAAATCAATTGAAAGAAGCATCTATTGGGAAATCCCAAAAAATAGCAAAATTATTCAAAGCATCCAATTTGAGCCAAAGTCGAAATTTTCTGGAACTTTTGGGCTAAAATAATAATAAAAGGTCCAGAAAGTCATTTTTCTCAAACCTTGAGGGATCGAAAAATTCATTCTTGAACTTCGTGGATTGTGGCTCCAAAAATTCAGATGCCATAGTAGGAATTGCCAAAAAGCAAACAACTCTAATTTTTTCTAGAAAAATTAAGTATAAATCATTGTATTTGTTGCCCACACACCCAAGAACAAAATACACCTCCAGCACATCAGCACAAGGATATTATCGAAAAAGGCCTAGCTTTACTTGCTTATGCTTCACTACCTCTAGCCTTTTGGGAATATGCCTTTTCTACTATGGTTTATCTCATGAACCAACTTCTTACACCAATTCTCTTGATTAAATCCCCATATGAGGTGTGGCATAATAAGATTCCTAACCATACTTTTTTGAAGACGTTTGGATGACTACATTTCCCATTTCTTGATCCTCCTAATAAAAATAAATTGGAGTTCAATCTCACCCTTGCATCTTTATATTGAAGGTTATTAGTGTTGTCATCCTCCCAACAATAGGATGTACAGTGCTTGTCATGTCAACTTTAATGAAGAATAGTTTCCTTATAGCTCGATGGTTAGTGGCCCAGTCACCAATTTGTCTCCATCTCCTATTATAATTATTCCTTTGTCTTTTCTACCACATGCTTCTCAGTTCTTAATAGGTGCAGGATCCCTTATAGTTCAAGTTAGTCAGGAGAGCCATCCTCTAATCACTTCTCTTTGAATGTTCCTCCAGAAGACTAAGTGTCTCCAATGAATTCTTTTCTTAGTAATGCTCATTTCACATCATTTTCCATTAGGCACACAAAAGATCAAACTCTTCCCATATCTCCTCCAAACCATATGCAAGGGTCCTTAGATTGAGCTACTCAAGTTTCATATCACACTTCCCTTGTTGCGCCATCTACTCCCACACCATCCGCTTCACTATCATATACTTATCCCTTATATTTCAGACCTTCCAATACCTTTACCCATCCTATATTCATCCATCCCAACACTCACTCATTCATACCAAAAGCTCTCATAATGTCAAAATATCCCCTTTTGTTTGGACAATCTCACACATCTAAACCTACTTTATTTTGCAAAAGCAGTTAAAATCAATAAACAACATAATGCTATGAACACTGAATGTCAAGCATGGGTGCATAACCACACATAGAGATTGGATCCTCGCCCTCCAAATACAAATATTGTTGAACATAAGTGGCTCTATCGAATCAAATGGAAAGCTGATAGATCTATTGAGTGATATAAGGAACAACTTGTTCCAGAAAAGTTTATCTAGGAATTGGGTGTTGACTTCTTTGAGAGCTTCAATCCAGTTGTTAAATAGACTACAATTCGACTTTTACCATCTCTAACTATTTCTAAAGGTTGGTCTCTACAATAATTAGATGTCAATAATGCTTTTCTAATGGAGATTGGCAGAGATAGAGTATATGCATTAACCCCAATGTTTTGTTGATCTCACTCAACCTAATTATGTGTGCCTTCTACAATAGGCTCTTTATGGTCTCAAACAAGCTCCTTGTGCATGGTTTCCTAAGCTTAAACACTTCCTCTATCATTTTCGCTTCAAGTGTTACTATCTTGACTCCTCTTTATTTATTTAGGATGAGCTACTATATGTTGATGATCTTGTGTTCACAAATAATAATGAATCTTTTAAAAATAATTTCATCATGGAGCTGGATGCTACTTTTTCACTCAAAGATCTTAGTCTAGCTTATTTCTGGGGATTGAAGTACAACAAAAAAAATTGCCCTTCTCTTAGCTCAAACTAATTACATAGGAGATTTACTTATTTGGACACACATGGATGATGCGAAGCCAATCTTATCTCCAGTTAAAGGCGGCTCTCATCTTTCATGCTCTAGAGAACTCATGAGTCCTTACCTATATCATAGTGTTGTTGATGATCTTCTATATGCTACTATGACCCATCCTTATTTGTCTTATACAATCAATCGAGTATGTCAATATATGAACTAGCCCACAATAAAACATTTGCAAGTGGTTAAACAAATTTTTCACTATATTGAGGGCACTCTCTCTTATGGACTTCTGCTTTTTCCTAGCAAAAAATTAAACCTATTGCCCTCTCTGATGCTGATTGAGCTAGGGATCTAGATACTCGTCGATCTACTCATGGTTACTGTGTTTATTTTGGTAGTAACCTTACAAGTTGGTAGTCTTATAACCAATAGGTGGTTGCCTAATCCATCACGAAGGTTGGATATTGAGCTCTTGCTTTTGTCGTTACTACATGAGCTATGCATCTCTTTACCACAATCTCCGGTTTTATTGTGTGACAACTTAAGTGTTAAATTGATGATGGCCAATCCTATTTTCCATAACTGGTCCAAGCACATCCAAATTTATTACCATTTTGTACATGAAAAAAGTTAAAACGGATGATATAAGTATCTTGCATATCCCCTTTATGGATCAAACAGTGGACCTTCTTATGAGGGCTTTATCTTCAAAGCCATTTTTCTAGCCCTGCACCAAACTTGTTGTTTCTCCACCACCACATTTGATAGGATGTATTGGAAACAAGAGGTGTGCACGAGCTAGCAACTCTAAGTCACAGTGTTTGATCCAAAATCACTTACTCTTCTACCATTATCATTTTGTTTATTATTTGGATATGTTTTCGATTTCATTGCAGATAATTGTTTCTACATGTAAACTCCTAACATGTAGGAGATAAAGTTCATTGTAAATATACCTTGTACACTATATCCTAAATGGGGTGTGTAGAAAATCTTGCTGAACCAAATACTCGCCTTTTAAACACTAATGTAGACAATAAGTGTATTTTCGGAATTTCAGACCATTTTTATACAATCTTTTTATGACATGGACAGGAGACTAGGTCTCTTACAAGGAGGAGTTGAATAGATATCCACATGCATTACTTCATTGAATATTATAGCTACAATCGGAATGTCAAGACTTGTTCAAAGTTTTGTGAAAAAACAAGGTGATCATGAAGCTGAATTTAAATCCCATTATCCCTCGCAGCATAATTATAACTAATTTTCATTGAATTCTACTCCAAACTTTCTTGCCAAAGTGTTGAGAAAAGTTATTGCAAGCGCACGATGTAGCTATAGCTAGCAACCGATGAGTACATGTCATATCCAAAGGAAGTTGTGTTACAATTACCAACGCTAATTCGAGCATATCAATCTAGACAAATCAAAAAGGTGATAGGAAGAGGAACTAGACTACTAAGGCAAGCGAAAAGGACTTAATTATATTTAAACCTAAGATTAGCCAACTAATGAAGTGAAACCTTAACCTTCCCATGTTTTGATAGCTTTTAAAGATGATCAATTGCACCATCAAAACTCAACTAAGCCCTCTTTCAAGGGTCGGGGCTAGTTTAATTATTCTAACCACCTATTTTCATAGGGTTAGCCCAATTGGACTACAAGAGTTGCAATCCTATACCTAATTAGAATTTGGACTGTTTTTATGTCCAAACACTAGCTATCCTCCCTTCCTACACTACATAATCGACATCACCTTTCAGCACAAGTCAATTGCCCCAAAACACGGATGAAAACTCTTTCAAACATTTCATTGAACACTAAGTGGGCATGACAGAAAACTCTAAATCGAAGCATAAATAAGGCAGTTTAAGGCTTAAACAAGATCAATTACCATCTCAAAGATAAATCATAACCAAAGAACACAACTTTATATATAATAACCATACAAACACAAGCATAACAATAAACCATTGAAGTAGCAAATAAATTAAAAAGCATGAAATTAAAGAGAGAAAGAGAAGAGGAACTTAGTCTTGAATAGCAAAATCCACAATCTTGTACATTGTATACACTAATTTAGCCTAAGTTATTATCCTCCCCAATGAGGTTTGGGTCATTAATAGAAATCCTAAAAACGTTTGAACGAAAAGTACCCAAGATAGTCTAAAGGAGGCATCAAATGAAGTCCAAAATCTATAAAATGACCCAAAAATAGGCAAAATGCATAGTAAACTTTGACGCACAGGCATGCATGCACTTCTAAAATTAGTAGATTGCATGGCCGTTTACTTCTCCATGGCTGCCCGTGTACAGTTTTGCGAAATAAGACTAAAATCTGTAGGTTTCTACAAGGTTGTGTCTTAGTGCATGGCCATCGTACACTTTCTTAGGTCCTTCAATCTTCCTCTTTTTGGCAAGGATACTTTATTGGACCTCTTTTTTTCCCCTTAAAAATCAGCCTCATGGTGTTCCTCTGCATCAACACTTGTAAGTTTCTCATTTTCTTGACAACACTTCCTAAAAATAAGAAAACACTTCTTTAAGCACAATATGCGCAAAAGGAAGCACATTTGACCCTTTTGCATCATACTCCAACATTAAAATATAGGAAAAAAGGGATCAAATAAGGAGCTAAATGAGGTTAAAATAGAGGTTTATCACAAAGCATGCTCTATTTGAAGTGTGCATTAAGTTGTTTCAATGATACCTTTACCATTGCTCTTTCTCTTACAATTTCCAATGTCTCTTGTTTCATCATTACTAGCATCACGATCAACTCCTGCACAAGCCATTTCTCACTTACTTTTATGTCTACTGCGATTATATGCTTCATCTTATCCTCATTGCATACTCCTCCCTTTCGCATCGTCTTTTGAATTTCCTCTAGGAGCACAATGCACCAAAATAGGGGGATACGCATAAGCATAATATTGATTGAAATTCTCATATGAAGTGTTGGATCTAAAGCTGGTTGTTAAAATTATAGATAATTTTCAAAATAGGCTGATAACATATGGATAGAACTTCGTTCATAATATCATTATCATGCACCTACAATTGTTCCACATCCTAAAGGTTATATGTAGTAGTTTGTATCGATAGTGATGATAACTTTAAGGTGGACAGAGTAATGTGATTAGATCACGTTAATTAAATGAGTTATGATACTGGTGGTAGGGATAGTAGTACATACTTATGCTACCTCTGTGGGGGAATTAATGCTCAGGCACCCCGACATATATGACATTAATAATTCAAGGCTTAAGTTTTTGGAGCAAATATTTTAGTACCTCAAAGTTTGCTAATCAAATTTTTAGGTACCCTTCATTTTTTCTTGATCCCCTAAACTTGTTGAATTTGCATGTTAACCCCTATCCTTAAAAACTCACTTTCAAAAATTTAAAATTTGTGCATGTGTAATTTTTCTCATTAGTAGTACTCGATGTCCTCTTTCATATGATATCAGAGCTACATGACCAAAAATAATTAAAATTATTAAACTAATTAACTGTGTTTAATGCTTGGATCATCACCTATTTGTCATGCTCCCAATTATTTGCATATTGTTCACTCATTAGAAGGAACCACTCTGTAGCACCTCAATTAAATTATATTACTAATATGATTTTAGAATTAAAGCTTAATTAGCAAAGATTAAGACTGAAGCTAAGGTGATTAAGAAGCAAAATATTCGTAATCCATCTTTCTTTTGTTAACGAAATTAGACAGAGTGAAAAATCGACTTTAAGCATTAGTATGCCATTTTAGCATAAATATCCTTTTCAAAACCCCAAAAACAAAAATCTATTTCCTTCAAATCCAAAAAGAAGTAGGAGAAAATCAGCTTAAAAATCGTCTAAAAAGGCAGAAAAAGAAGAAGAGAATAGAGTATAAGCAGTCCAATATGGAAGATTTACAGAATAATTTTGATAACGAACAAAATGCGGAAGAACTAAATAAAAAAATCATAGGCGCAATAGTTGGTAAACAAGATGTATTATCTAATGATAATGAAGAAACAAATAATGTCCAGTTAAAAGAAGTAATATATCAACAAATGAACCTAATTAAGCTCAAAAATGTTAATATTGTACCCTTAGAAGAAACTAGAAGAAAACTAGATAAAAGATACAGTGCAATGGTATTTGATGACGAGATTAATGAGATTGGAGAAGAACTTAACTTAGATGAAATTGAGTCCAATTTAGTTAACAATATTGTTCTTAAACATGAAGAATTTGGTGAACCTTCGAGAAGAAATACTCATTTTATAAGACCTAGGTATGTTTCAGTGGGGGGAATAACCATTTTTTCCTTTAGGTTTATCCTAAGGAAAACCACAACCTTTGGAGAAATTGGTCTTACCCCAATTAGCTAAACATGGTATATCCTAAACATCGATGGAGCTCATAATAGAGAAAAAATATTTGAGTATTGAAAAAAAGAAATGAATAGTATCGTAAATTTAAATACCACATAAACTGCAGAAAATTTCTTAAATTATATCGAGCATAATTTTCTTGACACTGTAGTTGACTGGTATGATCCATTAAATGAAGACGGTGAAAATACGTTAAGAATGATAGAAACACTAGCTGTAATGTTCAAAAATTTATGTAAGAAAATTGAAACTAAGTTCATTGGAGCTACGTTTGAGTTTGAAGAAAAAGTAAGAGAATGGCAAAGAACGATTAATAATATAGTGTTATGAGAAATGAGAAATCTAAAAAACTGTATTGCTGAATTTAGTCAATATTACTACAAAATTGGACATAATGAAACTAATCTAGGTGCGTTATATGACAAATTGCCATATTTGATAAATTACATAATTAATGAAAAATATGTTACATGGCCTGAAAGAGCAGGTGTCATTGATACCCTTGGTTCAAGAATATTTTATTTAAGAAAATGGGTTACTGATCAATGCCTTGATCTCTAAAAACAAAAGAAAATAAAAAAACAATTTCTAACTTGTTGGGATTCCCCTCACTAATGGGGGAAAGGAACATAAAAGGAAAAGAAAAATAAAACTTTATAAGAAAAAGAGCTTTAGCAAGATAAGGGGAGAAAAATATAAAAGAAAATATTATAATAAACCAAACCCTAAAAAACGAATATTCTTAAGGAAAATCACTTGTTGTTTAGCTGGGAAAAATAATTGTAAGTGTTAGGCATGCGGAGAAGTAAGTCATTATGCAAATGAATGCAAAAATAGGAAGAATAAAAGCTTATTGAAACTTTGGAAAGCCTAAACTATTTTGAACTTAGCAAGGATGAAGCATTAGATCTAGCCCTAAAAAATAACAAGGGAATTGTTGAGATTGTACTAGAAGATGAGTATGAAGAAAGTAATTATGAAGAAACTATTCATATAATGGAAAGTTGCTCAACTAGTCTGGGTGATCTTCAAGTAGAGGAATTTACTATAGACAACGAAAATCAAGAAGTCAAAGCAGATTGGGTCCTTCCTATAATTTAATAAGACATGATTTACAAAAAATTCATCTTTCATTTGAAGAGTATGTATGTATGTAAAACGATGGAAGAAGATGTAGAAATAAAAGACTATGAGTATGATGTGAGTAAAGTTAATCTCACTAATTAGGAAAATATCCTTAAGCATAACAAAGATAGAAAGTATAGATATATCCATGTTGTAAGTGTCCAAATGCAAATTACTCCATTACAGTATTATGGCAAAGATATTGATCTTTATACTTTGCTCTGTGATATTAGGAATACTAAATTTAATAATAAAATTTGCACAGGGATCAAGTTCAACTTATGTAATGGATCATTAGGATTCAATTGCCAACCTCGATATTGTGTAACCCTAAAAGATGAATTTGCTAAAAACTTCCTATCCCTTAAGATAAAAACAGTTGGAATGAATATGAAAAGAGGAGGTTTCTTGCTGATGACATTTTAGAAAATAATTTACAAACTAGATAATACATAGATCCAAAGAGTAAGGTAACAATGATATAAGTAGAAAAGGTTGAAATTCCTATCCCTATACAAAAAAATTTTAAGGATTAAATCCAATCCCTAGGAGATAAAAATTCATAGGTCATGGATATCTAGCTGTGCCAACCCTACAAAAATCAATTAGAAAAATGTAACAAAAATTGATGAGAATGGTCATGAGTGCAAGATCAGTATGGGGAGAATGGTCTTCATCAGCTAGAGAAGAGCTTAAAGAAGGTGACAAAATTAGTATGACCACCGAATTGAGTAGAATGAGTTTTGAACCAGTAATTAACATAGTGTCGACATAAGTGTGAGTCTAGATAGAAAAGTCATTGGCTACAAAACAAGAACTGTTAGTGAGCTAATCTATAAAGATGAATTAGTCTAAAATATGACTATAGATATGCTATGAAGTCAGCAACACAAATCCTAACAGCATCTATATCCTAATAAATATATGTTTAGAGGGATGTAATGAATATAAATTATGTGCCCACATAGATAGTGATTATTCTGTATATTTTGGAAAAAGATCGTTATTTTTAGAATTTATATGGAAAAGAGCTAGGATCCTTTACAAGTAAGGATAGCTAACAATAGCACCATGAGCCATAATGAAGCTATAGAAGGGTTATCAATAGAATTAGAAGGAGTTTAATACATTATACCTGTTCTGTGGGCTACTGATCAATCCTCTAATGATATGATTATTATAAATAATTTTCAGAGACTATATTCTCCATGCACACAAATTATTAGCTAAAAAATACTCACAAAAAATGGTCACTCAGTTCCCATTGATAAGTTAAATAAAGCTTACATTCATCAAAAGATTAAGTTTACGCGCAATTAGTGTGGTGAGAAGGTAACATCTACACAATGTGAGATTGCACTAATAATCTCACTATTTGACTTATCTATTAAAGAACAGATTACTGAACAATACAAGCAATTATGCAAAGAACTCTACTTGGATAATCCTCTAAAATTTCGGGATAAAGATAAGACATTTGCAAAAACTATTTGGTTAAGTCCCAACACTATTATTCGAGTAGAACAAATGGTGTATACATACCATGATATCCAAGAACTTGATAAACAAATTAACGAAATTCTGGATAAAGGATTAATTAGAAATAGGAAAAGTCCTCACACTAACCCCACTTTTATGGTAAGAAATCATGCTAAAGAAAAAAGAGGAAAGATAGAATGGTAATTAGTTACAAAAAAGTTTAATAATGACACTGTCTTTTATGGTTACTATGTTTCTAACAAAACAGTCATTTTTAATAGAATTTAAGGAGCCTCTTGATTCTCAAAAATGAATTGCAAAAGCGAATACTGGCAGATAAAAGCGGATGTAAGAAAGTATTCCTTTAATTGCTTTTCATGGCCCTTAAGAACATTATGAGTTGATAGTCATGTCATTCTGCCTTAAAAATGCACCTCAAAAATTTCAAAGTAAAATGGATAACATCTTTAAAGATCTTAATCATTGTTGCCTAGTTTACATTGATGACATCCTTATCTTTTCCAAGACCATAGAATAGCACAAAGATGATGTCTTAGCTGTCTTCCAAAGAAGCATTGACCATGGTATTATATATGGCAAAAACAAGTGAATTTATGCTGAACATAAGATTAAGCTTTTAGGTTCTAGAGATAAAAGTTGGACAAATCATCCTACAAAATCATATTTTAGAAAAAATAAAAAAATTTCCTGAAAAAATTGAACATAGGAAGCAACTAGAAAGATTTCTTAGATGCCCCACCTATGCTTTGGATTTCATTAAAAATATAGCTAAATTAAGAAAACCCTTACAGCAGAAAATTAAGAAAGAAGTAAGTTGGATATAGACTAGCAGTAATTCAAAGATTGTTGAAAACTTCAAAAAGATGTGTAAAAATCTTCCTGTTCTTAATTTACCTAATGAAGGGGATGGTTTAATTCCTGAGAAAGATGCCAGTAGTGAACACTAGAGTGCAGTATCAAAATCAAAGAATGAGAAAAACTCTGCAAATATTACAGTGGAAGTTTTAACAAAGCATAACTGTCCTACGATGGAAAAAGAAATCCTTACAACTATAAGGGAAATTGAAAAGTTCTTAATCTTTTTAACCCCAAAACCTTTTCGTATACAAATTGATTGCAAGGCAATACTTGGTTTTATGAAAAAGAATTTATCAAATATGCAAGCACAAGAGCGACTCCTGTGTTGACAATCATGGCTTAACCAGTTTTCCTTCTCTATTGAACTCGCCAATGGTGATCATCAGAGAAGAATTCTTGCCAGAAAAGGAGTAAATCTAAAATAAAATGCCATTACTACTAAAATAGATTTTTCCTTATAGTAAAATCCTTATGGATATTTTGAAATTTCATACAAAAAGTAGATCACGCTTTGGTCTATTGTCTTCTGCCTACATAATAGCCTAAAGATTTAGCCTTTTACAGTTACAAATTAATTACTTAAAGTGTCCTTATTATATCCAAGAAAAAGTAAGTTCTCATATTCAAGAAAAAATGATTCAATGAGTGGCATGCAGCCTACATCAACTATTATCATAATTATTCCTATGATATTTGGAAATTATAGAGTACTACAATCTATTTTTCCGATAGGTCTGGAGTTAGTGGTGTTAGTTTTTCAATAAATTCAACATCTCCAAATAATCCTGTAGTAAAAGCTTGGAATATGGGATGGTAGTTTACCTTATAAAAATTCCAGACCCGAAGTTCCCATTTTTTTCGAGACTAACTAAGTTTCAATAGTGCATGCTGAAAAGGATCCATTAGATTCTTACATCTCCTGATGGTCCAACAAACATTCCATACAATAGATGCTTATATGTGGAGGTCCGTTGTACTTTAATTGAGTGTAAAAATGGAAAGGCCAAACCGGCCCATTATTTAGTTCAACTAGTTGATTTAGATGATCCCAGAGATTAGCAATAAGAATGGTTTCAGGAATAACATTAGTTAGTAACTGATTCTGCTTTAGTAAGAGCAATTAGTTTTTACAATACATACCATCAAATGTGGGCATTGATTGAGCAAGGAGAAATGCTAACGCACTGTGAAAATACTAATTTCGTCTATCACAATGAGTTCAAAGAATATATGAAGGTAGAAGGAGCTGCTTCAGAGGTTATCTTTGATTATCTCTTTGATATTAGAACTGAAAAATTTTTATCAGGAAAAGGAAAGAAATATCTTCCTGAATTACCTGAAAAACAGGATCCAGAGCATCTTCAACTCGATGAAGATCCTAATGATTATCTGGATAATGATGGACTGAAAAAAATTATTGGGGATAAAGGAATGCAGAATCTCAATATAGATGACTAGTTTTATCAGCATTAAAAGGCTTTGAAAAGTGGTTGCTCTATTACTATACTATTTTGACAAGTGCCAAGTCTGTAAAATAAGGCAGTCCGCTATAGGCATGTGAGTGTAACTATACCCATGTATAAAATCAGTGTGTACTATAGCCATTAGGGCATCCTGTGTATTACAACTTCTATATAAAAGTAGAGGCTAAGTGCTAAAAAGGGACACAAACATTTGAGCATACTTGAGCAAAAGAAAACGTAGGATTCTCCATTTCTTTAGCAGCAAGCATCTTTGATGATCGTAGTGGTTTAAGTCCCTTCTAAATTTTTCCATTGTAATACTTCCACTTTTAAGCTTTCAATAAAAGAAGTTTCCAGTATGTAATGTTATTTAATTGAACCTTATGTCTTAAATGTTATAATTTCTCAATTAAAGTTCCACTATCCATTAAAATGTAAGGAATTTGATAGTGACTGTGGTCTAAGGTAGGAAATAAAACGAATCTATGTTGTGCTTGTTCTAGGGATGGTGTGGTTGAGCTTGGCAATCTCTGCAAACTGGAAGTTAGAGGAACGCCAGGGACCAATGCCCACTAAGTTTACGTAATGGTCGAAACTCTCTAGTTAAGCTTTAATTATTTTGCTAAGCATGGTGGGCCTATAACCACAGAAAGTATAGTATTTATGATATAAATAGTAAATTGTGATAACTGGCACCAGTGAAGTCATTATAAAAAGTTTAATCATTTAAAACAAGTATATTTTCTGAAAAAACTCTAAAAATAGTTTATTTGCATATTTTACCCAATTCTAAGGGTCTTTCTGCAATTTCTAAAAGTTTTGGGCCAAAAGTCAAAAAAGAAATAGTACAGGAGGTATTAAAGAATTAAAACAGTTGTTTAGAAGGTAGCAAAAAAACAGAGCATCATATTTCATGGCACAAAAAAATTAAGCCAAAAAAGTAAGGCCCAAAAAAAAAAAAAAAACAATGACACCTTCATTAAGGTATTAAAAAGTCAATTATTCTACCTCTGTGTGCGAAAGGGGTTGTAAGGGCTGTCTAGGTGAAAAATTTAGTATTATGTGTGTTATCAAAGAGACATGATTTCTAGTTTTTGTTTGAATTTGAAATATTTCTTTTTGACCTATTTTGATTTCAAGAGTGAGTTTTGTGAAAACTATAAGTAGGTTATGGAAAACAAGTCCTGTTTTCAGGTGACCCTCAAAAGAAAATTTAGAAAAATTTTCTTTCGTTTTGAAAAAAGAGATTAAACACATAGAAATTGAATGAAGGAATTTGAATTTCATACCTTAAAATCTTCCCATTAAACCAATCTACATATCATATATTCTTGTTTGGTTCAACACAGTTTTGACTTCAAGGCATAAGGCAACTTATATTTTGGAGCTTTGTGTTAGGATGTTTTATAAATGATAGACCAATGATTTAAAATAAGAGAACTTCATTTATTAAATTACTACTCTTTGAAATATATATGAAATGTGCTTGAAGTGGTTGTATTGAGTCATCTTTACGCATGTTATAAAGTTTTAATATGAAGGAAAGAACCCTAAAGTAGCCGGAGCTTTTTTCTACCTAGGTGTCATTTTTTGTAACGCCCCCTAATTAAGTATGTTTTACTATTTGTAATCATTATACTAATTTTCTTAGTTACAACAAATAAATCTAATGATTGAGGCATTACTGCCGTCCCAAAAGGACAAGGCTTGCTACCAGTGTACTGGAGTTAACATAGTTATGCATAACTTCAATCATATTCATTCACTCGTTAACCAATATAAGGTTTATACACTACAGTAAAGCAATTCACAACAAAGCTTACACCTTTATACACTAAATATTACAAAATACGGCTCCAAAATATGCATGGCCTATATCACTATTGATTCATCCAAGTTTCCCTTGCTTTTATTCTCTTCAACTGACTCGCTAGCATGCTCTTCGGCTGACTTGCTAGCATCAGTACTATTCACTAAGCATTCGCCTAAAGCAAAATATGAAAATATTTCGAACTGTAAGATAAAACTCAGTACATGCATTCCTGTATTAGTAAATGATCACTGCATAAATTGGTGAGGCGCCCGCTTTGCAATTATTTTAAGTTAAAATAATGAATGAGATGAATATAAAACTGCATTGCTAGTTATTATCTAATAGTGGACCTCTTAATACTGTTACAATCTATGAATAGGTGTACCCCTGCCAAGCCGATCAGGGACTTGGCCTGAAACCGAGCGGATAACTGGAAAGCGAATTCCCTATAGACGATAGCTGGTGGGTCACTGATTAAGTGATGAATCACTGTGTAAACTGATTCATTGATATACTTTATAAAACATTATAATTTTGTTAAATATGTGTTGATTTCTAAAGATACAGACAATGAACGTACATAAAGTCTTTAAAATGCAATCTCACTTGATAATGCTTATACACAATGGGAAGCGATAGATAAGGCCTGGTTCTATTTGAAAAATGTAATTGTAAATATATGGAGTTAGTAAACTGCATTTGTTTCCCATAATTTGTAACTTTAGTAGAAATTTGATAATCAAAAGGCATTTGTAAGATAAGTAATTCAATATAAGATGAATTACACCAACATGATTTGAAAACCACAAAAATTAAGGCAATTTAACTCAAGGTAAAATAGTGTGGGGCGAAACTGATCAAAATAAAATAATTGGGATTATAAATGGAAGGCTTTGATGGTTACAAATGGAATATGGGTTTTTTGATATTTCTAAGATAGATAATAAAGGTTTAAGGCTAAGAGGAATGAAATAAATCACACCAACTAGGATCGATAACCATTGTTCTTGTGTCTTAATTCTCCACATTTCTCAAATTTCATTCCCATGCCCATTTAACTCATTGAACTCTCTAAACTTTGCATTTTCTTTGCAATAAACATAATTATTTAGAAACTTTTGATTAAGCTCCTACATTACTAGTTTACCATCTCGCGATGTTTTAATTCCCTTTCATGGTAGAAAATTCATATGCTTCACTCTTGACCTCAAATTGAGACCTAAAATCCCAATATAGACAGCTTAAGAAGTCTCAAAACACTTTTATGTACAGTGCAAAACCCAACTACCAAAGCACAGTTCTTAAAATTGGGCTTAATCACAACTGTGCACAGCTTGGGTCTATCCTGTGCAATATTAGCAAAACAGCCATAAGTTCTTCCACAGAACTTAGAATGAGGTGATTCAAAAGGAACTGGGAAGATAATCCATTTATCTATCTACCCACCAAAAATCACAATTTTTTGACTGCCCAGACAGTACCAGTTTGCTCGTAAACATACCCCTATTTTCAGTCTGTTCACAGCCTACTGTCCATGTTTTCACCCCTTGTTTTCCACATGATTTTCCTCTGAAATGAGTCCTCAAGATCAATGTATAATACTTAGTTCTTCTCATCATCCTACATAATTATTTTATCTCAAAATACTCCATAATTATCTTCACATATGTCCTTTAATTCCTCTTTTTACAAAATCACTCCAAACACACCCATGATCACCTTTGCTTGCATAAATGAGCAAATGAACTACTTTTAAATCAATTGGGAAATTTTCATAATTCACTCTTCATGCAAAATCCCACCAAGTCATTTTTTTTTCAAGTTAAAACACATCCAAGGTTCATTTTACACCAAGGTTTATACAAATAACATGCTTGATACGAATAATAATCCAAACCATGCATAATCATCAAAACCCTATCTTATGTCCAACATAAAACATCTGTATCTCATCCCAAGATCACCAAACACACCTTCATCATCATCAATAGGTTTAAAGATTACCGGATCAAAGATAAAAGAATCAAAATCCAACACTTTAACTTAAACTACATGATCATGGACATCCCTCAACCCTAACATGTTTCAAGCTTATCCAATCTATTAAAAACATCAAAATAACCCTTGATTCTACCAATCCAACATGATCAACAACCAATACCAACACAAACAAGAATGAAAGCCAAAATACAAAACAAAATCAATAAGATAGGGTTAGGGTTACTCATTTTGATGCTTGGAAGCAAGAGTTGTATGTGGTGTGAGGTGTGGGGGATGGCCGGTGGTGGTTGTGTTAGGGGCTGGCAGCTGCTTGACGGCCAGAAGGTGGTGGTAGATGGCTGGAAATAAGCAAAAACAGCAGCAGAAGAAGGGGGGCTATGTAGGGTGGTGGAGAGGAAGAGAGCAAGTCTTGATATTTTGTAATTTTTGCTTGGTGAAGAATGACTTAGCTAATACTTGGCTGAGTTTTTAATCACCAAAAAGCCGCTTTTTATATATGATAGCTTAATTGATGGTAATTAGCTAAACAAGTGGGTAGGAGTTTGTTGGGCCAAGAATTTGGCCCTAAATGAATTTAACCCTGAAGGAAATTGCACTAGAGGCGATTAAATTTTCCATAGATCGAGATCAAATATTTTTTTTTGAGTTGTTATTAAAAATAATTTCTTCTTTTAAAACATATTTATCAGGGTTGGCTATCAATTCAACTGAACTTTTATGATAATAAAAACCCAAATTACAAAGCCGGGCACAAATGGAATTTTTTCAATTAGGATGTTTAAATGAGATATTTAAATGGGAGGATAATAATAATCATGGCTTAATTAAATAAATAAATATAATTTAGGGTCGGGCCATTACATATTTAATTCTTATATTGTATTAGATTTTGTCCTACTTGGGGGAGAGGTTGAAATTAAAAGATAACAAACTAAAGAGCCCTCATGTACAATAAGACATTACAAGGCTTGAACAATAACCTTTTCATCACAAGTTCGATATAAAGTTACATGAAGATAGTGTTTATTGGGTAGAATGCCCTAGAATCATGTAAGGCATTCATGTAAAAATTCATAATGCAATGTTCACATCATACTTCTAAGAGTATATATATTCAAAAATGATGTAAATATAAACGACTTCCTATATGACAAAAAAAATTACAATAAGACTATGGGGAGTATGTACTTTCAAAAGTATAGTATAATTTGGCATCATAGTGGCTAAAAGTGCAATGTAAAGTGTTCCTCCTGATAGAAGGATGATCAAATGAAGTTAAAAAGTGAATAAGAAGGGGATTTTGATGGTAAAAGGGAAAAGTACATAGGAAGACAAAATGAAGAGAGCAGAAGGGAGGAAAATTGACACTGATTATAATTACCTAATTTGTTTGTCAACTGTCGATTCCACTAATGGTCTATAACCCCTTATATATAGTTTGTCACTAAGAAGATAACATGTCAAAAACTTGGGATAAATCTATCTAAAATATGGAACCAAAAAAAACTCAATGCTAACAAAATAAAATCCTACAAACTACATTCGTCGCACTGTCTTCATCAAAGTTTTATTTTTATTATCTAAAAGTTGTCATATTTAATTACATAAATTAGAAATTCAGTAATTGGACAATTTTATCGCCACCAAAGTGGATTTTAAATACTTAGATAATGAATTAATTCTTTTTGGTCAAAAAATGTAATGATGGCAAGATCAATTTGGGGATAATACTATCTGTTATGGACATGCGACAGTAATAAATGTGCTAAATTCCTAATTAGTCATTATATAGCTAGTCCTAAAATATGTCTTTTGAATTCTATCATCTTTCTCAAAGTGGAAACCCCCCCCCCCCTAGAAAGTTCTATTGCAGACACTCCTCAAACAAATCAGGAGTTATATGACGTAAATTATTTCCAACAAACCCAGAAGTATTGAATTCAGGACAGCCCTTACAACAAATCACAAAAAGTTGAAAAACCTTCATTTGCGGTGGTTACAACTTCATCTTCAAGGATATGTTCAATGTCATCAATGGCAAATAGCGAAATGAAAAGCGACTTAATCACCTAAACTAATGACGTGTCATAACCACCTGTGACACTAAAAGAAAATGTGAGGCTCAAAACTACCATAGTGAAGTTTCAAATCCTCAACATTGAAGATAAGACTAATAGATAAATTAGTAGGTAAGTAAATCAAATATATATTAGAGCTAAGCTGATTCAAAAAGCAATGAGGTCCAGAAATCCAAGCAGGGAGCTTTTTAAAATAATGTTTTGAGAATCTTTTAGGATAAATTTAAATCATCGCATAATCACCCTTATTAGGCTCTAGCTTTCTACAATGTGATGCACATGAGTAGCAAGTTCGTAATTTTCATTGCCTTGTATAATTTTTTATTAAACATTAACATGTAAATCATCAAGAACTATTGATGACTTGGTACCCAAAGTACGATCAATGAATAAAGTAGTCCATTTTACGAACTTAATACTTCACCAACGGAGGTTTTCATGAATGGATAATTTAGTCCTCTTTCTTAACTTAGTATTTCAGAATTTGTACTTTGACCTCCCAAAAATAGAGCAATATTACAATTTCACTATTTTATGTTTGTTTTTGAGAAATTATTGTCTTAACTGCTTTTAATGATGATACTAATACTCTCACCATGAACAAAACATAGTCGACATTGTCATTGGTAACTTCTGTAGGACATAAAAGCAGTTAAATTACAACAAATTATTCCATTATGGGGATCAAAATATAATTTTAGAATGTTTTGTCGAGGAAAAGGATGGAACTATCAATGCATTAAAATATCAACATAGTGAATTATTATTTTTGCTATGTGGTGGGCCACTTTATTTGATGGCCATATCTTAGGGTATTCAAGTGTCAATTGTTCAAATACTAAATGTTTTTAACAAATATTTTAGAAAATTCAGTAAGCCAAGAAATAATAGGCATTGTCACTAAATCAAGGGGAGTTATATACATGACACCATGAACAACTTGAAATGGGCAATCCCTACTAGACTTGTTGACAACATTGTTATAAATAAACTCAACAATAGGTAAGACCATATACCAAGTATTAGGTTACTCACTGACGAGGCGCTTAAGATGGCTACATAGACTTTGGTTACCTACCTTTGTTTGCTCATTGGCAGGAGGGTGGAAAGGAAAAATAAATTTCAAGTCTCTCCCAAACACTTTCCATAATCCCCGCCTAAGTGTAGAAATTTAACATACTTATTGGACACAATAAAAAAACGACGAACTATGCAATTTTCCTTTCTTTTTAAAAAAAAAAAACCTTGCAACATGGGATGCATCAGTATTTCTAGCATAAAAGATGAAATGCACCATCTTAAGAAACCTATCTATAATAATAAAAGTTGGATCATGACCTCTAACAATGTGAGAATATCTAAAACAAAGTCCATACTAAAGTGTTAGCTTTCCGGAGAGTATGTGGGATATCTAATGTTGTATATTATCCATTCTTTGCTTTATTCTCTTACAAGTTGCAAGTTCCACTTCGAGGCACAACTCAAATAATATCATTTCACAAGGGGGACAAAAAAAGTACTTATCCAATCCCAACTCAAATAACTAGCAAGATCTCCATCACGTAATTTACTTATCAGAAAATTAAAGAGTAAAGTGTTAGGGAGGTGCAGCATTGACCTATAAAACAAAAAATCAGCCACAACTAGATAATTAATGAAGCCACAATTGTTGTCATTCAAAACCTCATCATCAGTCTTTGAAAAGTTAGGAATAAGGTATAATTGTCTTTAAATTGAATCCAATAACAAATGTAATAGAAGTCCTACTCTGCTCAATGCATCAACAATAACGTTTTGAATACCAAAATGGTGTTTAAGCACTAAGGGACAATCATAAAAGAACTCAGTCCGCTTAGCATGCTTTTCTTTTTAACTTGTTTTGGTCATTAATGAATTTCAATGTGTCATGATCACTCGAAGGTAGTATCTCCAAAGTTCCAGACAACACTATTAGATGGTCTTTTCGATTAAAACTTCTTTAGTAACAACCCTCAAAGCATACAAGTAATTTCAAACATTTAGAAAGATCAGGATGATGTAAAACAAGGGCCTTAGCCATCTTCCTCTTAATTGATTTAGAAACTTGTTTCACAGTTAGTTCTCTTAAACTTACCTTTCCTTAAACATTAAGTAATAGGGCCTAGAATAGAACTACAATCTTCGATAAAGTGCTCAAGAGCACTTGGCCAATTAATGTATTACTCTTTAGTTTGAATAACATCAGAGACTAATCTCAAATGTTTTATGAGTTTTTCCCTAAAAGAGATGAGTGTGTATATATATATATATATATATATATATATATATATATATATATATATATATTAGAATATCATCAGGACACACTATGAAAAGCTTTCTAATGAACGGATGAATGGTATGAGTCATGGATCTCCTGAAATGATTAAGAGAATTAGTTAACCCAAATAGCGCATCAGGAGTTGTGAGGGTAGTTTTTCATTCATCAAGGTCTAATTCTCAATTAATGGTATCTTACCCTGCAGTTAGTCTTAGATAATCATTTAGATATTGATATTTGATCCAACATGCCACCAAGTTTAAGTACAGAAAACTAATCTTCCATAGAAATCATATTAATGGCCCGACTATCAATACATATTCTTGAAAAATCATCTTTCTTAGAAGTTAAGAAGCCAAGGACAACATAAGATTTTATAAATGAATCCATTTTAGAAGAGCATCTCTACTTGTTCCTAGGATCCCGGGATGTTTTATCACTAGGGTTCATCTTTATTAGAGGTTTATAAACCTATATTTCACCAGGGTTAATCATATAGTGAGGCAAGTAGGTCAAGAACGATCTTGGGAGGTTTTATAGCATGTGGATATCCATCAAATGAGGTAATTCAGTGTGAAATTATCAGGGCACAACTCACACATAGTGGCACAAGAAGGCATGGGTTGAACTTTGATCCCCTAATGCCAACAACAATATGTTAGGTTGTCGTCCTTTTGTTTCACACTCAATTCCATACAAAAATGCAACTTTTTACGTTCTCTTTGAAAACCAGAGGACGTAGAACTAATTCCATAGGCGTACAGGGATCTGATGGTTATTTAAGAGTGAACGTAATTTTATTTTCATTATGACTGAAGAGATAAGTTTTATCCTTGCCAAAATTAGTGGCATTTTTATCAAAAATCCAGGGATGACATTACCCCAAACCTTTTAAAAATATACATCCATTTGGCTTCACAGTTTTCAAAAATGTATAAAGATATCTTATCAACCCAAGAAACATTGATATGACTGGAACAAAGTACAAGCTTAATCTTAAGAAGTACAATATTAGATTTTGATGTTACATTCATGGAACTACTGTTATCAACGGTTAAGTGAAAAATCATATCACCACATTCCATTCTATCTTAAAGATAGCAATAGGATTTCACTAATCAAAACCAATAGAAGAAGAAAGCAGCTCATCACAATAAGGTGACTCTCTTTATCATCCTCTTCATACTCACTATAATTGTAGTGTCACCAACAATAGGATAGATAATCTTTTCTAGTATGTCCTCTCCTTCAAGATTTTCTTATCCTTTAGTAACAGCATGATTAGGACAATGAGAAGTTGAATGAGCTCTTTTATGCCACTTATGACACACCATGGACTAAGTGAAGAAGAAGGGTGGACCATAGCTAAGGTAAAGGAATTACCCTTGGAAGAGCTAAATAGTTTGTCCATTTCGGCATTGCACCTAGCTGACTGATGGACTATAGATGCCCCTTAGAGCTCCTATTCTAAATTGCTGGCATTTCATGAAGACCACCTATGGAGTTATGGAAACTCGTGTTACTGTATTGGAGACCCTAGATTTGACTCTCCAGCATAGAGATTTTTTAGTAGTTTTCTACAGTTTCTTTCTCATTTTTTCAATTAATTAATAATTTTTACTCCATTCATTTTCCTTTCTTTCAAACGGTGCACTAAAAGAATTATGCATCCCATTGAAATCATTTTTAGTTGACCCATTCAGTTCTTCATTCTCTTGTCAAATTCCTCAAGTCGTTTATTAATTTCATCAACTTCTTGTTCTAAGTACCATTACTCTAGAGTGATTGGTATACCAGGAAGGGATTTTTTTGGAGTCAAAAATAGCACATGAACAACTCAAACAATAAACTATTCCTCAGATACATGCAGCAAACAAAGCAACAAAGACAAATATATAATTACCCAAATTGCCTTGAATCCTTCTTCTTCTTTTCCTTAAAACAGAAAACAATTTTAGCTCCAAGCTAAATCACTGACAATTACTAATAATCTAAAGGGCGAACAATCATTAGAGGGATTTGAAGTATGTTGGGTTTTATGGCCCAAATTTCGAGTACCGGCACGGTGGGACGACGCTACGTGAACACGGGCGTGCCACGACGAAGGAGCACCAAGCCGAGAGGGGCAGAAAATCGGCACGGGGGGCACTGGGTGACCGTGCCACGTGGCACGGTCGTGCCACGTGTCTTTTCGCCGCCTCTTTCGGATGGCGGCTAGGGTTTCTGTCTCCGAGGGGGATTCCTCCTAGCGGCTAGGGTTCTACTTGAAAGGGAAAACGCCTACTGTTCAGACCCTATATAAAGGGGGTCAAGCCTAGGATCTAAATATCTCCAGTACTCATACATACATTGAGAGGTAGAAGTACTTTGTGAGAGATTACAATAGAGAGGTTGTAATTCTGCTCTTAGATCAAATCGCTGTGGTGATTGTGGTCGTATTGTATTCTTCCTGCTCATAGTGAATTGTTCTGGTGCTGTCACCGTCTGTGGTTTTTCCCGCATTGGGTTTTCCACGTTAAATTTCTTGTCTTCTTATTTCTGTTTTCTGTTATTCACTTGAATTCTGAATCTCTAACTCATCCTATCGCTTCCGCTATTATTGTTGCTCTAATATTATTCCTAACAAGTGGTATCAGAGCTTTGGTTATAGGATGTCTTCTATCATGAAGGTAGATATTCAGAAATTCGATGGGGAGATTAGTTTTAATCTCTGGAAGGTGCAGATGAGAGCAGTTCTCATTCAGCACGGGTTCTGGAAGGTTCTGCAGGGACCTCATGTAAAACCTGAGAAGATGACAGAAGAACAGTGGGCTGAAGATGTAAAGAAGAGACGTGGATCGTTGACGGATGACGAATGGGAGGAACTGAAGCTGAAAGCGGTTTCAGCCATACAGTTGTGCTTAGCACCACATGTCCTGCGAGAGGTGCTGGATAAGACAACTGCGGTGGATCTGTGGGCTCGGCTGGAGGAACTCTACATGACGAAGAGTCTCGCCAACAAGATCCGTTTGAAGGAAAGGTTGTACACCTTTCGTATGGCTGAAGGTACTCCTGTCCAAAAACACTTGAATGAATTTAATTCTATTCTAGTAGATTTGGAGAGTTTGGATGTTAAAATTGAGGATGAGGATAAGGCCATTCTGCTTGTTGTGTCTCTACCCCCTTCCTACAAACACTTTAAGGAAATCATGTTATATAGTAATTCGGATACTATATCATTTGAGGATGTGAAGTCTAACCTGCTGTCTAAAGAAAAGTTTGACCAAGACATCCATGCTGATCAGTCTGAGGGATTAGTTGTCAGGGTAGAACCACTGAGAAAGGGGGGAACGGTAATAAGAAAAAGAACCGTTCTAAGTCAAGGAATCCTCATTCTAACAAAACCTGCCACTACTGCAACAAATTGGGTCATATCAAGGCTAACTGCTGGAAATTAAAGAAAAAGAATGAAAAGGAGGATAAGGAGAAAACTGCTACAGCTGATTGTGTAGTAGAGTCGGAGTCTGATGGTGATGTGTTACTTGCTACTTCTTTGGCTACCACCTCCGAAAGGGGAGTGGATGTTGATTGGGTTTTAGATTCTGGTTGTACGTTTTACATGTGCCCTCATAAGGACTGGTTTGTCACCTATGAGGCAGTTGACACTGGGGTGGTACTTATGGGTAACAATGCTAAATGTAAAGTTGCAGGGATAGGTACTGTTCAGATAAAAAACCATGATGGGACAATTAGAACATTGTCTAAAGTGCGTCACATACCTGACATGACTCGTTGTTTAATATCCTTGGGTACTCTTGAGACTAATGGTTGCAGGATTTCGATGGAAAATGGTGTCCTAAAGGTACCTAAGGGAGCCATGGTGATAATGAAGGGATTGAGGCAAGGCAATCTCTACATTCTACAAGGAACTACAGTTACAGGTGTAGCTGCAGTTGGTACAACAGATGATACAAAGTTATGGCACATGAGGTTGGGCCATATGAGTGAGAAAGGGATGACCATTCTGGGTAAGAAAGGTTGTCTTGGTAACGCCAGTACGGGTAAGCTCGATTTTTGTGATCACTGCGTCTTTGGGAAACAAAAGAGGGTAAGTTTCTCGAAAGCAACACACCGTACTCAGGGGATCCTTGACTACATTCATTCTGATTTGTGGGGTCCTTCAAAGGTTCCTTTTTATGGAGGTAAGCGTTACATGTTAACTTTTGTTGACGATTTCTCACGCAAGATTTGGGTTTACTTCTTGAGACAGAAAAATGAGACGTTCTCCATGTTCAAGAAGTTCAAGGCTCTGGTTGAAAACCAGACTGGGAGAAAGATCGAGAAACTTAGGACTGACAATGGTCTTGAGTTCGTTGAGTCAGAGTTTGAAGAGTTCTGCACGAAAAATGGCATAGCTAGGCACAAGACGTTGGTTGGTAAACCATAGCAAAATGGGGTTGCAGAACGAATCAACAGGACTCTACTGGAGAAAGCTAGATGTATGCTTTCACATGCTGGGCTTTGGGATCGCAAGGCCTTTTGGGCAGAGGCTATTTCTACAACCTGCTACCTGGTAAATCGTTCACCACACACCTCCATTGATTTCAAAATCCCAGAAGAAGTATGGTCAGGTAATCCTGTTAATTATTCTAATTTAAGAATATTTGGATATCCTGTGTTTGCCCATGTGAATAATGGGAAATTAGCCCCCAGGGCTGTCAAATACATGTTACTTGGATATGCATCTGAGTCTAAGGGATACCGCATGTGGTGTCCTGAGTCTAAGAAAGTAATTCAAAGCAGGGATGTTACTTTCAATGAGACTACTATGTTATGTTCTGGGAAGAATACTGTTGTTTCTTCTACTGATGCAGGTAATCAGGAAGATACCAATGTGGAGGTAGAGATGGAGACCGTAACAGCTCAAGGTGGCGCTACTAATCAACCCAATAGGGAGGCCCAGGTTACTGAACCTAGAACTATCAGTCCCAATCAACCTCAGGAGGAGGTTGCCCATTCTATAGCTCGTGATCGTCCTCGAAGGGAGATCAGGAAACCTGTCCGTTACAACGATGATGAGGGGCTGATAGCATACGCACTTTCAGTTGCAGAGGAAGTGCCTGAAGGTGCTGAACCTTCAAATTACACTGAAGCAATCACTTGCCCAAGTTCACCTAACTGGATCCTAGCTATGCAAGAAGAGATGGAAAGTCTGCAAAAGAACCGAACATGGGAACTCTGTGAACTGCCTAAAGGCCGAAGAGCCTTAACTGCCAAGTGGATCTACAAGAAGAAAGAAGGAATTCCTGGAGTTGAAGATGCAAGATGGAAGGCACGGTTGGTTGTTCGTGGTTGCAACCAAAGGGAAGGTATTGACTACAATGAGGTCTTCTCCCCTGTTGTTAGACATACCTCTATTCGAGTACTTCTTGCATTTGTCACATTGTTTGACTTGGAGTTGGAGCAGCTTGATGTGAAAACCGCATTCCTACATGGAGAGCTGGAAGAAGAAATTTACATGAGACAACCTGAAGGGTTTGCAGTTCCTGGAAAGGAACAATTGGTATGTAAATTGCAAAAGTCCTTGTATGGACTCAAGCAAGCTCCAAGGCAGTGGTATAAACGTTTTGATACGTTTATGACTGAAAAAGGGTATACACGTAGTAGATATAACAATTGTGTATACTTTAGACAGTATTCTGATAGTACTTTTATTTATCTACTGCTGTATGTCGATGATATGTTGATTGCTTCTAAAGACAAGACCTTAATTGGTATGCTAAAATCTAAACTCAGTAAGGAGTTTGAGATGAAAGACTTGGGTGTAGCAAAGAAGATACTAGGCATGGAGATCCACAGGGATCGAAAAGCAGGTAAACTGTACCTGTCTCAAGAACGGTACCTTGAGAAAGTACTAAGTAAATACAATATGGACAACTGCAAGGCAGTTTCCACTCCACTTGCTGCACACTTCAGGCTGTCTGCGGGATGCTGCCCGCAAACAGAGGAAGACATCAGAAGGATGTCCAATGTACCTTGTTCTAGTACTGTTGGTAGTTTGATGTATGCTATGGTTTGCACTAGACCAGACTTATCACATGCTGTAAGTGTGGTAAGTAGATATATGCACAATCCTGGGAAGGATCACTGGGAAGCTGTGAAATGGATCCTTCGATATGTGAAGGGTACTATAGGGAAGAGGTTGGTATTTGATAGAAACAAAGCTGATACATCAGATGTTGTAGGCTTTGTTGATGCTGATTATGCTGGTGACTTGGATAGGAGGAGGTCCATATCTGGGTATATCTTCATCATGTGTGCAAGTGCTATCTCCTGAAAAGCATCATTGCAGTCTATTGCAGCCTTGTCTACTACTGAAGCTGAGTACATTGCTGCTACTGAAGGGGTGAAGGAAGCTACCTGGCTAAGGGGCCTTGTGATCGAGCTCGGAGTCCCACAAACTCCGACTGTTGTGTTTTCTGATAGTCAGAGTGCCATCCACCTGACTAAGAACGATGCCTACCACTCGAAGACCAAGCATATTAGTGTGAAATACCACTACATTAGAGACACAGTTGCTGCAGGTGAAATAATAGTGAAGAAGATTCACACGTCAGAAAATCCTGCAGACATGTTAACCAAGCCTCTACCATTGGCTAAGTTCGAGCATTGCTTGGACTTAGTGGGTATTCACAGCCACTAAGTGCCCATCGGGGCAGTGCCCCTAGGGAGGGGGCGTCACCCTTCGGGGTGCGATGACGGAGTCAGAAAGCAGTGATTGGAGATTTTGGTCCAAGGTGGAGATTGTTGGGTTTTATGGCCCAAAATTCGAGTACCGGCACGGTGGGACGACGCTACGCGAACACGGGCGTGCCACGACGAAGGAGCACCAAGCCGAGAGGGGCAGAAAATTGGCACGGGGGTGCCGTGCCATGTGGCACGGCCGTGCCATGTGGCACTGGGTGACCGTGCCACGTGGCACGGTCGTGCCACGTGTCTTTTCGCCGCCTCTTTCGGATGGCGGCTAGGGTTTCTGTCTCCGAGGGGGATTCCTCCTGGCGGCTAGGGTTCTACTTTAAAGGAAAAACCCCTACTGTTTAGACCCTATATAAAGGGGTCAAGCCTAGGATCTAAATAACTCCTGATCTCCAGTACTCATACATACATTGAGAGGTAGAAGTACTTTGTGAGAGATTACAATAGAGAGGTTGTAATTCTACTCTTAGATCAAATCGCTGTGGTGATTGTGGTCGTGTTGTATTCTTCCTGCTCATAGTGAATTGTTCTGGTGTTGTCACCGTCCGTGATTTTTCCCGCATTGGGTTTTCCACGTTAAATTTCTTGTCTTCTTATTTCTGTTTTCTGTTATTCACTTGAATTCTGAATCTCTAACTCATCCTATCGCTTCCGCTATTATTGTTGCTCTAATATTATTCCTAACAAAGTAGTTACCAATGTAAGCAGTCTGGCCTAATTTCTTTAAGAGAAAATTACGTGCACAAGTAGTCCACGGCTACTATTGAGCTTTCTTCAAGATCAACAAATGTGAAAGACCTAAGCAAGACAATTCATTAACAATAGTAGACACCAATTAAGCAATGAATACCACGCTAGAGATCATAATAGGGTTCTAGCTAGACATACAGAAGATCACCTTCCTTCACGAAATAGAGAAAATGAATGACAAATAAGCGAAAAATGAGCAAACACATCAACAATTGTATGGTGAACAACAATTAATGATAACTAGGCATCTTAAGAGAGTCTGTCGACCCTTCTTTATTGAGGATTGACAGCCTAACCAATTCAATTGTTCAAGTAAAGACAGTTTTTGCGTACTATGCTTAAGGTTCCACGATTTTAGGTTGATCGATATGGCAATGAATTAATGATTCGTTTCATTAAGTAGTTTGGGGCTTTTAGGTGAAATGGGCTAGCTAGATAATCAAACGATGTAGTTGAATGTCGGTAATTTTGGTGAATGTTGAGTGAATTTTACAATTTAAATTTTTCTTTTGGTGTAAATTTTGCATCTAGGATTTCTAGTGGGTTTCAATTAAGCAGTGGGGTTGTACTACTAAAGTCAACGGTGATCGAAGGTTAAGCTTGGATATGTGGTATGGATGATGGAGGCCAATGGCTTTGGAGACATTGGTGGCTAATTTGAAGGTTTGACACTGACAGTACAATATTATTTTTTTTTTTGGAAACAAATTTCCTTTTTTTTCCCCTTTGAAAGGTGTCAAAGCTTCAAGGCATTGGATAGTAAATAGTAGAGGGTGCTTGTGTGAGATCGAGTTTAAGATTTGATACCAATTTGATAGAAAACAAAAGGAAAAGGGGGAAGAAAATGGGAGTTTAGAGGAGAAGGACAATTTGGTAAGGAGAAGTGAAATTCAAGAGGTGAAAAGAGCAAAATCGACACCTTATTATGCTCACTTAATTCAATTGTCATACGATAATTTGACTTTTTAATCCTTCTTTTATGACTAGCAATTAATAAGATAATCCTATTAAAAACATGAGATAACTCTATCTAAGGTAGGGAAAAGATGATATTAAATCCTTTCTAAATAAAATCCTTACCCAAAAAAAAGTCCTATCTTAGAGATAAATAGATAAAGTTCCTAAATGTTTATCATTTCTCTTCTTAATATATGTCTTCTGAATTTTATCAGGTGGCTTTATGTGGACTCACTCGGAGTACAAATAAGTAGTTTTTCTTTTTCTATAGTTGATGAAAGGATATTATATATGACTCGGGCCTTAAGAGATTGCTTTTCACAATCATGTTTAGATCACCACTTATTCATGGTCCTAATTTTGCAAAGTTTTGTATGAGTACATTTTTAAGGAACCATTTTGAGTTGACTTGTGTGGTGATATCTCGTATATGTTCTTAAAAATAATCCAATGCTAAGTTTGTAGTCCTAACTTTCACTATTTTTGGCAGAGATTTTACGGACTTAAATAGTGTATCACATTAGATAGAAATATTAACAGAAGTCTTTGTCCCTTGTCATATACCTCTTGAGCTTATCATAAGCTTGTTTAGAAGCTCTTGTAACTTTCTCACTTAGACACTCAGAAAAGGGTCTTAACTTTTATCTTTTTTTGCTCAAGTTCAGAAACTTGTATTAGGCATGAAATGGGAATTGTTGGACTCACTTGATCAATATACTTGTTTGCAAACACTTGTGAAGGATAGCTAGGTACATGCCTACATGTTGTTCAATGCTTCAATGCTCAAATGGGTTCCTTTCTACGTCTAATGATTCCGTATAGTAATTTGATTGTTTGAACTTCGAATCTCAGAGTGACATCTTGTTTTCTTTTTCCTATGTTTAGGCGTTCTGCTTACAGTTACTTCACTTGTGGAGGTTCTGATAACATAAACAACCCTAGAGGAGTGAGGGAAAGGAGAAGATGGATGAGAGCAAGCTAGACCAAACTGATTAGCACCATGGAAACTCTTATGCACAAATTCATCACCAAGCATTTTACTTCTATAGATAAGACACATTCTTCTTAATTTAAGCTTAAAAGAGATAAGATGGTTTCTTATCTTCTATTTCATTAATATTTTTGTCTTGATTAATTGCCAATATCTTTTATTAGCATTTATTCACTTCGATCTATATATCGTTTTTAACATCTTCATCATATATATGATCCTGTCTAACAGTCCTTTCCTTGATGTAACATAAACATAAGATAGGGAATAGCCACGGGTGTCAGACCTCACACTCAAATTATGCTTTTTGTTTTATAGTATTGGAGCCAATTTAGACATAAGTCATAATTTTTTGATATGGCCAACCATACTGCAAACAAAAGTATTTTAGCCATTGCCGAAGTTAACAATGCCACTCTTGCCTTTATAATCTAGCTATTCACCTTCACCATGGGAATTTTATAATCTGTAGGAGCCTTACATTTTTAGCCTTAGAGACCTTTGGCATTGATTCCTTTGTTTTCTCAGCTAAGGCTCTCCAATCAGAAATTTTTGTCAAGGATGGCAAGACATCCACAATAGAACCAAATCACCAACACCCCGCATGGAAGGAAATAGATGGGCGTGTCATACTGTGGTTGAGAACTTGGTAATTTTTTTTTTTTATATCAATTAGGCCATAAATAAAGAGTCGTGCATACAAGCTTAAATAAACACTTTAATTTTATCAGTGTGGGACAACATCCACTTTTATGCTTCAACACGCCCTCACGTGTGGGATACTAACAAGGCCCAACACCTGTGCATAATTTTTATCAAATGGGGATGGTGGCAAATCAAGATCGGGTAACCCGCTCTAATGCCATGTCAAATTTTTTTTTTTTTTTAGTATCAGTTGGGTTTTAAATAAAGAGTTATGTATATAAATTCAAAGGAGATTCTAACCTAAACCAAATTAGCAATGGATGGAGTAACTCACGAGCTTACATACATGCTTAAACTCTTTAATTTTGTCAATGTGGGACAACACCTACTTTTATACTCTAACACTCTTGACCAAAGTATCACATGTCTCACTTCCAGTTGTTGACATTGGAAAAAACCTTTAGTCTCATTATAGGGTACATATCATTCAAATGCGGTGATAGTTACAAACAACCAAAAAAGACTTGACCCTCAATATGAGTCATTTCTTACTGGAATTTCAACATAGGTGATATTTGTTCTCTTGCTAATCTGACAAGAATGCGAATAAGTCACGAATATTGCATAGAGCAGGCAAATGTGATTTAATGATTGCAAATGTTGCTAGCTGAAATGTTGGTGGTAAGCAACCACGATGAGGCCAATTGAAGCCATCTTATCACAATGCTATATGGCCTTAAAAGGAAGAAGTCCATTCAAAACAAAAGGACAAGCTTGGTATGTGTCTCAAACAATCTAAAGGTTTAATGTCAAATTTACATTAACTATACCCACGTAGCCCTCAATTGCAATTATGTATTTAACCATGCTTATTTCTTAGAAAAATGCAACAAGGTGTCAATAATTTTAGGCACCCAAGACACTGTGAACGGTCTTGCTTGGTATGTAGACTTGGAGGCTTCTATTCATTTACTAGTGATTTGAATATGAAAACTAAAGGCTATTAAATCACCCTAAAAGGAGTGAATAAGGTGATAATTGACGTCGCAAATTAATCAAAATAAAGAGTGGAAAGATAAAGGTGGACAAAATACAAGTATTTTTTAATGAGGTTAAGCTCAACCAGGCTTACTCCCAACCTAGAATTCCATAACAATACAACTCAAATGAATGAATAGCAAATCAAGGCTCAAGATATGCAAGTGAGTTTTGTCGTGTGCACTATTGCTTGTTGTCTTCTTCAGCTATAAATGCTTCTCAATTTATAGCCAAATGATGTTGGAGAGGTTGGAAAATTATTAGGAAGGTGACCGTTGCATCAAAAAAGAAATGATGATTTTCAATATCATTTCAAGGCCTTGAAATTCATCTTTCAAGCCTTGAATTCTATAGTTTTGCTCAATGTATACCACATTGATTTCCAACTGCTACTTGCCTTATTTTGGATGAAGATCTTGTTGAGCAGATTATTTAGGAGCTTATTTTTAGCTAAAATAATCTTTCAAAAAAAAAAAAGCTCAAAATATGTTATAATAATTAGCCAAGTCTTGACATTAACATATAGAGAATCATAATCCCATATCATTAGCAATTCCAAGATAATAAGCATATAAGTAGTCAAGATTTTGATGCAATCAATATGATTTAATCAAATCAAAATTTATCTTTCATTCAAAATTCAAATAAGGGTTTCAAGGGAGTCAACAGAATATTTTATGTCTTCATTATAACTACTATGGTACAAATGACATCATGACTATAGCTGTCTCTCATGTTAGGCATACTTGATTTTTTTAATTCTTTTATTTTGTTCAATGTATGTCATGGTCCTTCCATCATTAACAATCTTTTTAGTTTCTCATTTTACTGCAGGAGTAATACGGTTCTTTAACTTCACCCGACCCATTGTTTTATAAAGAATCTCCAGAGCAAAAGCCTCACGAAGGGTGTATTTGAACATGGTCTCCATATAACTCGACCCTATCCAAGCCTCATCCAAACTAATAGTGTGCAGAGAACAATAATGTAATTTTATACTCTCTGAATATTGTATATACATTGCCAGACTCTCTAATTGGGTTAGAGCCTTATTTTACATTGACATGGTATCAGAGTCATGATTCTTAACCTACTTTTTCGATTCGTTCCCCCCAAGCAACCGATATCGTGTTCTTCTCCCTCACCGAAATTCCTACCTATTGCATGCAGCTGTCGCCCTTCTAGAGCCGCCGTTGCACCACCAGCATGGCCACTGACATACCCTCCCCGATCACTTCTGCTCCTCTCACTGATGTCTCTACCTCCTTTGTGGTTTCGCCAGTCTATCCTATTTTGGTGACTCCTTCCATATCATTTCCTCCCCCACCAATGACACCGTCGTACCTAGGCTCTATCTAACTCATACCAGTGCCTCCAATGGCTGTTTTCAGCTCTTTTTTCAGTGTCACAGCCTCCTACATTGCGGGGTCCTCTCTTCTTCTGTGGTCCTAGCGGACTCCCCCCACGATGCCCTTCTCTGCGACCATTCCGGTACTGTTGCTGGTTGTTTTGGGACCACACTGTCACTGCTCACTGCCTAGTCCCAATGGCTGCCCCGTCCCCCTCGATTGATCATTCACTATGGCGAACTCTTGGCTTTTACTTACCTCGTATACATCCGCGTATTTTCTCCATCAATGTCAAGAATTTTGTTACCATTGTTCTCATGACCATTGAACATTTTTTGTCATAGCGCACTCGATTTATTGCTTTTCTTGTGACTCAGTAGTTAAATGGTTTTTTTGATAGTGTGATTGATACTCCTACTTACTTTATATTTGATTATAATGGCATGCAACACCCTAATCCTTCCTACTCGACTTGTTGCATTTGGATCAACTTGTTCGTTCCTAGTTGTTTGATATGATTTCACCAGAATTATTGACTCAGGTTCATGATTTAATCCATTCTAAACAAATTTGGGAATGTTTGTCTCATGGGTTTAACGCTGCTAGCCTTGCTCGAGCAATGGATCTTAGACGCACTTTGTCAACAATGTCTAAAGATCCTAAACAAAGCATGGAGGAATATTTGTGAGGCATTAGGCATATTCCTGATTCACTTGCTTCCATTCGGACTCCTGCTCCGGATATTGGTCTTGTTCATCTCACTTTGAATTGTTAATTGAAGATTATCACAATTTGGTGACCACTCTTTCGTACGATACCAATTTACTCACCTTCGATGATCTTCAATCCAAACTCATTCATTGTGAGTAGTGTCTCCAGTTTTTAAAGACCAAGGAACTTTCTCATGTTCATCATCCTGCACTCACTACTACTATTTCCACATCTAACTCCGAGAAACTTTCCTCATTTTCCAGTACTCCTCATGGCAATGGATCCAGTGGTAATAAAAACAAGGGGCACAACAATCAACAGAAAGGTAATAAGCAGTAAGGGGGTAGCAATCGTAACTCGTATCAACATCAACATCAATCTGCCAGTAAGGGTGTGCCTATAGGAATTGGTTTTGGTAATGCTATTTTTTTCGTGGCTTAGTATTCAATGTTCATCTCCTTCTCGTACTAATCATGTTTCTATAGGTAATAATTCATCTGAAGGGGTCTTAGGTTGTCACCCTAATGCAGTTTGCCAGATTTGCTTTGCCACGGGCCATACTGCTATAGGCCAACGCTATACCCCTTCTCAACCTCATTCAGTCCCTGCTTTTGCCACCTTCAATGCGGTTGACACCAATGAATCAGTCCTGTATCTTGATTTGGCTGCTACTTCACATATGACTCCTACAGAAGATAATTTCCTCTTTAAATCTATTTACATTAGCCCTAATAAAGATCAAGTTGGGGATGGTTATCTTCTCCCTATTGAACACATTAGTTGCATGAATATTCCTACAGTCACTAAGCTTCTTGTCCTGAGTAGTGTTTTTTATGTTCCAACATTAAAACATAATTTGTTGCCTATCAAACAACTCTGTCAAGATAACAATTGTATTGTCGTATATTTAACGACTCATCTGTTTGTGTCAAGGATAAAATCTTGGGTAAAGTTCTGCTGCATGCCTCGTCCACTAGCAACGTCTACCCCCTAGCTATTCCTGGTTCTTCCCCCTTGGTTTTTGCCACTCTTATTGATCCTGCAACCACTTGGTATTATTAGCTTGGACATTGTGGAGTTAGGACTTTGTTTTTTCTTAGAACTCACGACTTAGTTCCATTTCCGAATAAATTTGATGATTCATGTAATTCATGTCGACTTGCAAAATCTCATTGTTTACCGTTTCAATTAGTTGAACATCGATGTTGTAAACCTTTGGAATTAATTAATAATGATTTATGGCAATCTCCTTTTCTTTCTAACCTTGACTATCAGTATTGTGTTTGTTTTGTAGATAATTATTCATGTTATACTTGGGTTTATCCACTAAAATGTAAATCTGATTTTTTCCCAACTTTTTAGAAGTTAGTGGAAAATCTCTTTGATTGCAAAATTAAAGTGTTCCAAAGTGATGGTGGTTGTGAGTTTCATAATACATTTCTTAGGGCTTACGAATAGGGTATCTATTTTCGAAGATCACATCCTAAAACTCAATCTTAGAATGGTGTGGCTGAATGCAAGCATCGTCACCTCAATGAAATTGCTCGGGCTTTTCTTATTGAGGCGAACATAGCTGCTACATTATGGGTTGATGCTATTCAACCTGCTGTTTTTATCATTAACAGGATTCCCATGCCTAATCTTTATGGGCGATCTCCTTTTGAGAAATTATTTCAAAAATCTTCGGATTATAATTTCGTCAAAACATTTGGTTGTTCTTGCTACCCGAAGTTTTCCGTAACTACTGCGAATAAATTAAACCCAAGATCTACCCATTGTATTTTGCTTGCTTGTGCCCCCTATTATAAAGAACACAAATGTTTTGACCCTTTCACAAGTTGTGTTTTTATAAGTCGACATGTCATGGTTCATGAAGATCAATTTTGTTATTTCGATTTTCTAAATTTCCTAACTCCACCATTTTCCAATCCGTCCATCCCTCACCCGATTGTCTTGTCGAGCTATCTAAACCTACTCCTACCATTGCTTTGCCAAGTGACTCATCTTTGTTGCCGTCATCTCAGATCCCTTCTTTTAATCCATTACCTCATAGCCCATCTTCATCCACTGTCTCTTCGGTCCATATCACTTTGCCCTCTCCCATGGCCCACAATATCTAGTCTTCTATGTCCGTGTCTTCCCACAGTTGAACCCACCTACCCCGATGGTCTTGTCCTCCTTGGCCCAAGAAGATTAGTCCACTCCCTCCCCACCATCTCCTACTTTGTTTGCAGCCCCAGCCCAATCATCCCCACCCAGTTCTACAGCCTAAGTTCGCAGCTCACCTTCTTCTTCCTTGGCCTAGTCTGTGGCCTTGCCCAGTCTCTAGCCTATTGTCCTACCCACCAACACTCATCACATGATTACTCAGGCCAAGAGTGGCATCCGAAAGCCCAAGTAGATTTTGTCACTTGATACTATAGTTGTTGGTTTTGAACACACATCTTTTAAATAAGCTTCTTATGATTCTAATTGGCAAAAGGCTATGACTAAGGAATATAATGCTTTAATTGTTAATAGGACTTGGAAGTTAGTAGCTCCTCTATCTGGGCAGAATCTTGTGGATTGTAAATGGGTTTACAGAGTCAAATTTTGTTCTGATGGGTCCATTCAACGGTACAAGGCAAGGTCGATTGCTTTTGGTAAATGCCAACGGGCTAGTATTGATTACTATGAGATCTTTAATCCCATTGTTAAGCCTCCCACTATTCACTTGGTTCTCTCCTTAGCTCTTAATTTTAATTGGCCTATACAACAACTGGATGTTAAGAATGCCCTTTTTCATGGTTATCTTATTGAGGAAGTTTACATGCCTCAACCCCCTAGGTTTGTTCATCCTCACTTTCCTCATCATGTTTGTAAGCTCAAGAAAGCTATTTATGGACTCAAGTAGGCTCTTCGAGCTTGGTTCCATAATTTTAGTAGCTTTCTTTTGTCTTATAGTTTCCTTTGTTCCCCCTCAGACACCTCCATGTTTGTTTATCACCATGGTTCTAGCACTATTATCTTGCTCCTTTATGTTGAGGATATTAGCCTTACTGGTAGTTCTTCTTCTGTCCTTCATAATTTCATTTTTGTTCTTTCTAATCAGTTTGTTATGAAGGATTTGGGTGATCTCCACTATTTCTTGGGTGTTCAGGTGTTATGAACTTCTCAGGGCATATTTTTGACCGAGCACAATATGTCCATGATCTCAAATGTAAATTCCATATGAGCATTATTAAACCTGTTCCTATCCCCTCTCTTTCTAGAACTTCCATGACCGTTATAAATGGAGAGTTATTTATTGACCCTTCTAAATGTGTAGGTGCATTGCAATACTTGACTATGACTAAGCCTGATAGTGCCTATGCCGTTCATGTAGCTTCTTGGTTTATGCATACTCCCCGTACTACTCATCTCCATGCTCTCAAGCATATTGTCAGATATTTGTAGGGTACTCTGAGTTTTGGCTTGCAACTTTGTCCAACTTCTACTCCATCTGTTATTGTTGCATACTCCGACGCGAATTGGATTGGTTGCAATGATTCGTATCGCTCTACGATAGGTTATGTGGTGTTTTTTGGCCCAAACCTAATCTCTTAGTGCTCTAACAATCAACTCACCATTTTCAAGTCTTCTACTGAAGCTTAATATTGGGTTGTTGCCTACATAGCCCCTGAACCATTTAGATTTGTGAAATCCTTACCGATATTGGCCTCTCTAGCCATTCACCTGTCAAGGTTTATTGTGACAATATCAGTGCCTCTTATATGGTTGTGAATTCAGTTCAGCACGATCATAGTAAACACATAGCAATCGACTGTCATTTTGTACGTGAGCGTGTCGCTCATAGGATCTAGTTGTTCGTGATATTCCTACTATTCTTTAGTTAGCTAATATTTTTACCACAGGGTTGTCTTCTAAATTATTTGTTTTTTGTAGGGACAATATATGAGTTCATTCCTCCCTAACAGATTGAGGAGCTTAATAGTGTACAGAGGACAATAATGTTATTTTTTTACTCCTTGAATATTATATATATATATATATATATATATATATATATATATATATATATATATTATATATATATATATATATATATATATATATATATATATATATATATATATATATATATATCACCAGACTCCCTAATTGGGTTAGAGCCTTATTTTGCATTCACACAAACCAATGGCTCGTGTGGGTGGGTGTACATCTCTTCAAGATTGGCATAATTGGCTTGGCTGCCCTAGCAGCAAGGAATCTGTTCGATTTTAATCCATTGAATTTCTATAGTTTGTTTGTGTTGCCCATGCCTAATGGGTAAGAATCACAGGTTATCTTCATTAACTTCCCATTTCGGTCATCTTCGTCTTTCGAATTTGTGTATTTTGATGTTTGGGGCCCAACTCTTCTTGCTTTATTTAGTAATTATCGTACTTTGTCTATTTTTTTGATGATAATTTAAAGCTCATAAGGGATTATTTTCTTAAATACAAAAATGAATCTTTGAGGTATTTAAGAAAGTGAAATCCATGGTTGAGACCAATTAATTTGACACCAAAACTAGAGCCTTATAAATAGATAGGGTGGGGAGTTTAGAAATGTTATAACTTTCATGCAACAATTGGGTATGTTTCATCATCTTTCACACCAAAGAATGAAATGAAGCTACATAACATCACTGCTACGGTCTTCTAGGCTAGGACTTACATCCTTTAGATATTTGAGAGTTTGCTTTTCATACTTTAGTGTATCTAATGAATTGTAACATCACTCCCATTCTTAATCATGAGGTTAAATTTAGAGCCTTTTATGGTTAGCCTCCTTAATTACCATTTTCTCAAAAATTTTGGATGTCTTTATCATCCTTGCCTTCACCCTTACAATAAACAAGTTGGAGTTTCTGCCTCAACCATGTTAGCAATAGGTCCAAGTATAACTGGTATTGATGTTATCAATGGAGTATCCAAAGATTATATATTGTTTACCATGTTATACTTAATGAACAAAATTATTACGCAGTCACCTTGTTACATTTCTATTAGCTATACCCCTGATCACTCCTCAAATGATAAAATCCCTCTAGAGTTATCAAATGAGGCCACCACCAAAATAAGTCCTAAACTCACTAATGTTGTCTATGCATTATCTTCAAACTCCTCAATGATTTTTTCACATGTGCCTTTTCCAAATCCCACACCTAACACCTTTACCCCATCTCATTCTAAAACTTCTGAACATTCTCAACCATTTGAGATTGACCAACCACCTAGCTACCCTCCATTAGATTATGAGATTCCTCGAGATCAATCACTCACTCACCACCAATTAAGACTCTTACACCCTCCCCTATAGCCAACACAGAGATCATATAGGAGTCCACCTCTTCCCATTTGCTAGGTAATCAGTCTCCGCCTACTTTTGTTTCCTCTGTTGTCCTATATCTTTGCATCCTATGGTTACTTGGTCTAAGACTAACTCTCTCAAGCCCAAAGCCCATATTGGTACCAAACATGCTCTCTATCCTATTCCTTTTACTGATACTGAACCAACCTCTGACAACCAAGAAATTAAATAGTCTCAATGGGATAACATTATACAAGTTAAGTATGCAAGGTTAATTAAGGATAATATTGTCTTGCTTAAATTAGATATTAATTAGATAATGAGATATTCTGACAATTATGCTAATAAGACTATGTAAGAATTATTAACATGATATTAATTTGCAAAACAATATCATAAATGTGAGAGAATGATCACATCCTCAAATCTCTTGTGATTATTTGGTTCTGAAATATTGCTAGCATCATCTACATTTCAAGAGTAAGGGAAAGATTCTATGTAGCTTCATGTCAACATCCACCGTGGTGAATTTGCTTAGAAAATCAAAACAGAAGCTGCAAATCTGATTTCAAGGGCCTGAAAAGCGATTTCAGGATATTCTGGGCAAAAGCTTCCTTACTTGGGTAATTGATATCTCAGTTACTAAGCCTATAAATAGAGAATGCAAGAGCAAGCATCCAAGCAAGTTGAAAAAGCATTGAATTTACACATGCTATTGTATTAAGCCTTGTTCTGAGATCAAAAATTGACGTGTGAGGAATTGCTCTTCATTAAGGAGTGAACTTAGGAATTGTGAGGTTAACTCCCCCAACTTAAATCAAGAGGTTTGTTTAAGTCTTGGGATCTCTAGAGTGAGGGAGCTCTGAGAGATTGTTAAAGAATTCATCTTAATAAGAAAAGTAGAGTGTTGAATCCTAGAGTTGGATAACTCTAGGTAGGGACCTAAGCCTAATTGAGGCCAACTTCGTTAAAATATCCTTGCGCATTGTCTCCATTTAATTTCAACATTTGCTTTCAAATTTAATTTGAAGTTTTCACAATCACCCAAGTCACCCCCTCTAGGGTGACTGAATCTTCAATTGTTATCCGAGCGGGTGCTATTATCTTGGGACTTAACCGTATAATAGCTTTGATCCCATGACTAGTTATAATCTTGATTCTGATTATCGACCTCTTTTTATGGGTACGAATTATTTTTTGGTGGTAGGAAATCCTGGAACTCCATGTTATGCACAAAGATCTCAATCTTTGGGAGATTATCAAGAAAGGTCCCATTGTCATTGAAAAATCAAAGGATCAGTTTACCAATGATGATTACAAGATCATGAATAAAAACTCTAAAGCCATCAATATGCTATATTGTGGCCTTTCTATTGATATTTGTGAATATGTTTTTCATTGTAAAAGTGCCAAAGAGATTTAGGATTATCTTGATTATTCATATGGTACTAATGAAAGAGTTTCAGGTTCTAATATACTTAAACAAGAGGATATCAAAGAATTTGCAATCCATATTGTTGGAGATGGCAATGATTCACACAAAGAGCAATGTGAAATGACCAATACCAATAAAGAAATTCAAATTATCAAGGAAGATGGTCTTTTTCAAACTCATATGATTGAGTACAACAATGAGAGAGGTTAGCAAAGAGAGCCAATGGCAATAGAGGAACAAATTCAAGCAATACAAGAACAAGACTCTCCATGGTCGTCGAATTTAGAAAATGAGAAAAATAATGTAAAAGCTTCAGTTGATTATTTTTCTTTATATTTCCTTGATCCTATTGATTTGGATACTAAAGTACATAGATATGCTTCAAAAGTTTCTAAGTATGGTGTTAGATCAAGAATGTCTATCAAAGTTAAAAAGAAAAAATTATCAACCTCATTGTTATCTCTTACTCCTAACCACTATGGACCTAAAAGAAATTGGTTACTATTCTTTTGGCCAAGAAATTTATTTTTACAGAAGTTGATGAAGGGTGGACAATTACATGAAAAGTTCTTCACACGTCCTCATAGAAAATCAAAGCAAGTTCAGTAGCCTTTAAATCTCGAATAATTCTAGGGCACAAATTTTGGTTGGAGTGACACAAAGAAAAATACTACAAGTGGTAAGTAATGAATTGCCTAAGATAAAACTTAAGTATGTTCTATTTTTTTAACCCTATCCTACATATTTTTCCATTTATAAGACCTAAGTTTAAGGAGGAAATAAATCATCATCATTATTGCCTTGGCTAGTTGTTCATACTCTTATTACAATTATGACTACGCCTTATTCGATATAATAAAAGTCTTACGCAACTTCAGATTAAGATATTGAGTTCATTTATTTGAGAATTTATATTATATGCATGTATTTGTAGATCTTTGTGGTAGAACATCACTTATCCTAACCACTTATGATATTGCTATTGGTCCATTAGTCCTTACTGTTCATATTGTTGCATGAGTTATTTCTTGTCATAATTGTCATTAACAATTATCACATGCTTCACCTAGTTATTCCTACGTATGGTCTTGCATGGACCTGGGAAAGGGGACAAAAACTGAAGTTATAATATATAGTCCTTACATGTGTTTGTATATGATTACGTCTTGATTCTCCAATATTTTTCCATTGATGTGTTATGAGATGTGATCTTAACTGTTTTATTTTGGATCATTCCAATGTAAGCATCATTATCGGTTAAACATAAAAAAGGACAAATTTATGTTAAGCTTACAGGGTATACATTGGATCCCCTATATATATATTTTTTGGGTAAAGGATTTCACATATGAGTTTTCCATGAACTTGCATTTTGCAATGACTTTGAATAAATTATTATATCAATACAGCCCACTTTTCTTGTTAAATCTCATAATATTTATATATGTGGCTGTGTGATTCATGGTTACTATTTACTTATTTACCACTGATATGTGATGATATTAATTTCGGAATAGATCAAGTGATGTACTCTAGCCCATATGATTTATTTTGAAAGGGACACTATTGCTTTTATTATGAATACTCTTATGTGTGTGTGATCATTATAACAGTGGATATAATGGGTCACTTTACTCCCTCTATGAATCAACTTGCATGCATTAATTGATAAGCTTTTCCAAGGGGAGAAAAGAGACATAATACACTCTTCATTGTCAATATCTTGTGCTAAATATATGATCCACTAATTATGTTTTAGAAGAAAGAACGGGTCATCTTAATCAAACATGATCTTGATATTGCGAGGAAGAAATGTCATATATTCCTACTAGTCAATATTTTCATATCTTTTGTGATCTTGCACCTTCATTCATGAAATTGCATATATTATTTGAAATATAATTATGATAGTGTCATTTTTACATACAATTTATGTACATCTCATCCAACATATTACTCATAGTTTTGATAATTTTATCGACCAATATACAATTGACATATAAGTTATATTATAATCGTTTTGGCATAAATTAAGGGGGATATATAATGCATTCTTAATGATACATGTTCGATGCCCCTATACTTGACATCACAGTTTTAATTATTTTCATCAAGGGGGGGGAAAAGTTGATCTATATAAAATATTTCCAATATGTTGTTATCTCCATGGCTAATGATTTTTATAATCTTATGCATTAGTCATACGGCTTAACTTACATTGGATTTTCACATGAATTGAATTATATTTTACCTCTTGAATTATCCTAGATTAATTATGAATTTAGCCCAAATGATAAATTTTTAATGGCGAATAGTTCTATATGCCTTTCGACCATATGCATGAGTAATATAGAGTTTTTTTTAAACATATTAGTATACATATTATGGATTTTGATGACAACATTTATTTTAAACTTTGAATTTGATTTAATGTCCAATTTCTTGCGCAATATTATTTGGGACATAAAATATTTGCATGCACCTATACATGATATGGTCCCATAAGCAAGATTGATATTATATGCTTCAATCATATTTATGTGGGGATAGATTTCATGCTTCTATTTGATATATTTTTATGTAAGAATCTATGTCATATCTAGATATGAACCTATGACCTCATAAGCCACCCATCTTTAGATTATGGCTTTGTGTTGGCATGACTTTTAATACATTACTGCATGAAAAAAATGTTATTTCATCTATCTTGCATGCAATATTATATATATCCTTTAACTACTTTTGTAATGAAAAATAGCTTGAATAATATGGTACAATACCTATGTAGTATACCTTATATGGCTATAATTGTTTTTTTAAAAAAAATTGCCATTTCAAGATCGTAGCCATTAGTATGATTTGGCATGAATATTGTTATGGGTTAAGCTAGTATATCTGACGCCATATCAATTACCTTGGATCGATGATTTTCAAAAGGGGGTGATCTTTCTTGCTCTATGCCTTATACATAATTCCCTTAGGAGCAGAGGTAATTTATTCTAAATTGTCATTTTGTTTATATACTTAGAACTCTTATAACCCTTAGCATGTCATTTTTGAGATATCCAAGTGAATTGGTTGATCTTGATGATATGTTACTGCATTTAAGCTTGTGAAGTTAAACCATACTGCTTCTTCACAAATGCTATATTAAGGGGGAGCAGTGCTATTAATTGGTTAGCTTATATTCCGCATCCTTTTTTAATGATGACAAAGGTGGAGAAAAATGAGCTTATGATAAGTGTATGCAAGCATCAAGGTATGTATCTTAATACTGCTTCACACTTGTCATCATCAAAATGGGGGAGATTGTTGACTCTAAGAGTCACATATTGATTTTGATGATAACAAACAATATAATTAGTGTTATATATGAAATTGTGAAGTGACTTAATTTTATAATTATTCTATTTTATATCTAGTATCTATGGTCGGTCCAATATGCTTTTGTTGATATTAACTCCCTTAGTGGCTAAATGGTTTTGATGAAATACAAAATTAACTAAGGATTTGGCTATGAAATTAAATGGTCAAAAAATTCAAAATAAGAATGAAAAAAGTAGTCATTTTATATTATTGAATCATGAGAATGATTATGGATAGAATAAGGGAGTATCATTCAAAATTGAAAGATTTTATTTGTTTAGAAAATATGCTCTAGGCTATTCAAATTTAAAATTCAAAATTTGAAAATCATATAAGATCAATTAAGGATAATATTGTCTTGCTTGAATGATTTGATCTTGCAAAATTAACTTAGATGATGAAATATTCTGACAATTACACTAATGAGATTATATAAGAATTATTGACATGATATTGATTTGCAAAACAATATCACAAATGTGAAAGAATGATCACATCCTCAAATCTCTTGTAATTTTATTTGATTCTAAAATATTAATAGCATCATCTACATTTCAAGAGCAAGGAAAAGATCCTATGTAGCTTCATGTCAACACCCACCGTAGCAAATCGGCTTAAAAAATCAAAATGGAATATGCAGATAAGATTTCAAGGGCCTGAAACGAGATTTCAGGATTTTGGGAAGAAGCTTCCTTATTCGGCTTATTGATGTCTCGGTTACTAAGCCTATAAATAAAGGACACCATATCAAGAGCAAGCATCCAAACAAGTTGAAAAGGCATTGACTTTGCACATTAAGCTATTATACTGAGCCTTATTTTGAGATCAAAAATTGAGGTGTGAGGAATTGCTCTTTATGACGGAGTGAACTTAGGAGTTATGAGGTCAACTCTTCCAACTTAAGTCAAGATGTTGGTCTAAATGTTTGGGATATCTCGAGTGAGGTAGCTCTGAGAGATTGTTAAAGAGTTCATCTTAATAAGAAAAGTAGAGTGTTGATTCCTAGAATTAGATAACTTTAGGCGAGGGCCTTAGCCTAATTGAGGCCCAAACTCATTAAAATATCCTTGCACATTATGTCTATTAAATTTTAGCATTTGCTTTTGAATTTAATTTTAAGTTTTTACGATCACCCTGTTCACCCCTTCCAGGGCGATCTGAATCTTCAATAATGCTTCTCCAAATGGTGGCTTTAAATGAACTTGTTTATATGACCCAGCCCCTAGTTCAATGACTCTTCTCGACCTACTCATGAATAAGTTTATCATTAACCACAATGGCGCCGTTTCTCCAAAGAACCTTGGTTCACTAATTTATGTTTGTAGGCTAGCATTTGAGCTCATCATGGGGATAAACACTTTTTCAATCAAAATATAGTCATGACATCCTATACCTAGGTCACATGGAAGACGCAAAAAGTGTTTAATATGTTACTATGACTCGCCCGAACATCACATATATGGTTTATAGGGTTTGTCTATTCAAGAAGTATCTTATAGTTCAACATTGACAAGTAGTCAAGCGCACCACACAATGCTTGGAAATGTACTTTGTTACATTATCTTTATCTACTATGTCCATCTCACTTGGAGGCTATTTCTTTTTCTGATGCTAGTTGGGTTGTCAATCCAATTGATTGATGTTCCTACCATGGTTGTTTTTTCCATGTTGCGCATAATTTAATGAGCTGGTCCTCTTAGAAGTAGTGTGTTATTACTCGATCAATTATTGATGCTAAGATTCTTAATCCTCTCTGTAGAAAACCTTGGTGTCCTCTTATGTCTCTAGAAAACTTAAGTTTCTTCTTTTTCTCCTTAAAGCGTACCCTTGACTTTTTGTCAATGGTAAGCCTCCAATCTTTCCTTCACTCATATTATTCTGTTAGTTTTGCTAATAGTTATTCTCTCTCTATTTGTGACAGTCCACCACACTTTGTCCTAATATGTGGTACTGTCACTCATGCTTGGAGTGAATCTATCAACTTCTTTTCATCTTGCATTGTTTCTATGGAATCAAATTGTTAATTAATTGCAAGATCGGTGTATAATAGGTGTCTATTCTTTGAAGTCGAATGGGTATAACAGATGAATCTTTTCAACAAGAAGACTATACAAGATTTGCGAATCTCCTTGCCATAGTTATATTATGAAGCATTGATTGATAAGAAGAGGATTGTTTAGAAGAGTTTCAATTGGTTTTCTTTGTCAAAAGGTTTATTTTGTTATTTTGATTATAAATTTGTTTGAATATAATGCTTATTGTCGATGCCGCATGACCTTCAGTTAATGAAGTCGCCCTTTACCTTTAAAAAAAAAAAAGTATTGATGCTAAGTATCGGGCTTTAGCTATTACACAGAGGAACTCATTTGCCTCCAACAACTCTTGAAAGAATTGTATATCTGATAACTTAACCCACAATTACGTATTGTGACAATTTAAGTGCCAAATATTGGGCAATTAATATAGCTGTCCATGATCTGTCCAAGCACATTCAGATCAACTGTTACTTTGAGCATCAGAAGATTGAAAGAGGTAATCTTCTTATTCATTACGTTGCCTCTGAACATCAGCTCACTAACATATTAACCAAGATGTTAACCACCAAGCATCTTGTGGTCTTACAAAACAAGCTTGGTGTTCATTGCTCAACCCCCAAAGTTGCAGTAGGGCAAGACATAAGATAGTTTTTTTACCTTCTGTATATGTTTCTAGTATTTTGATCTTTTGATTATTTGTTAATATCTTTTTTTTAGTATTCAATATCTTACATGCATCTTTTGGAACAACTTTATAATATATATCATCCTTTGTAACAGCCTTTTCTTCCAAGTAATACAATGATGAGGTAAAGTAATGAATTTTCTCTTTATCGAAGGTAAAAAATAAATGAGGCAAAGAATAGCTTTGGGGGTCACGCTTCACACGCGAATTGCTTTCCCTTTGAAGCTCTATCTAATCACTTGGAAGGCCAGTACTTTAGTATTAGGCACAAAGTTTTGGAGCTAGCAACTTTTGATAAAACATTAAACGAAGGCCATCATATACTTCAGCATAATCATCAATCACTTGCTTTTCCAGGTAACAATATCAAGTTATTAAAAAGGGCGACTACTTTATAATATCGTTGTTTTTCCCCCCCTCTCTCTTAAGGTTTATATATGTTCTCTTCTGCCAATTGCGTTGCCTGCGATTTTTTTTTCTTTCTTATTAAATGTTAGACACTTGAGATGCATCTTTAAGTTTAACGTCCACTCGAAATCTATAATTTAGGAGCAGAGCTACTAACACAACCTTTGGGTTAATGTCACCTAGTTGAGTTCGATATATCATAATTACTACAATGGTTGCTCTTTGAGGGTCTTTCTTCTGTTTTTATTTTTTTTATAAGTTTACAATATATTTTATTAATATTTTTTTATGAAAGACAAAAATGAGTTGGTCTATTGGTATATTTATCATATTATATTTGGACCTATCTTAGTGTTTCTATTATTTAAATGTGTTATGATTATGTTTCTATTATTTAAATGTGTTATGATCATAAGTAAATGTTGACATGATTGATTTTATCTTGGAGATAGTTTAGTATTCAAATTTAAATATGTGATCTTCAAGTTCAAATTTGAAAACTAAATCTTGAGATAATATTATGATTCTAATTATGTTTGATAGTATTTTATTATGAGATATGACATCCCATTTTGTTAGGGATCTTTGATTCTGATTATGTTTGATAATATTCTATTATAAGATACGATATCCCATTTTATTAGGGATCTTCACTTAGCAAATATTTGATTTTCCTTGAAAAGATTTAACTTTTTAAAATGCTTGTTATTTGCTTTGATCATGGAAACAATTCCAAATCATCTCAAGAAGATCCTTAATCAGCCATAAATAGAGTGACCGTTGAAAGAAATCTCAATTCAGCCAAAAACAGCCACTTAGTCGTTACTTGCTGGAATTGTGTGATCTTCAAGGAACGTGAACTGTTGTTTAAGGCCTTGAACTAAACCTGAAATTGTGGATGAGTCTAACAGCTAGTTTCTTATAATTCCTCCAAGTCTTTGCTATAAACGTGTAAGCTTGTTGAGGGCTGAACACAACAAGAAAGCAAGCACTCATTGGCATACCTCTTACTCAAGCAATCATTGGCCCGCATCGAGCTATATCGGCATATCTAATGTGTTTATTTACTCCTTATTATGTTTCTTGGTATTGGGTTGGGTTGATTAGTTGGAGGGCCAACCACTCAAGTACAATTGAGGAGCAATACGTATATTGGAATACCTAGAGTTACAGGGTCAACTCATAGGTCGTACGATTAGTGAATCATGTGTAATCGACCGACCTAATAAAAGAAAAAGATTCAAAATCCCATTGACGAGGGGCATCCGTGGGTAGAAGACTAGGCGTTGCCGAACCTCTATAAATGGCATTTTTGTCCACATTTAGTTTTCCACATTTTCTATTTTGATAATCTTGCGACTTTGATCATCACCCTATTTGCCACCCTCTAGAGTGATTTAACTAGTTAAACCGGGCCAACAAGTTGGGGGTAGGGGAGGAGGAAATCGTGTGGACCACATACGTACCATAATGAGTTCTATTTAGCATGAGATCAAGCATAATGCTATAAGCATCCATGTGCACAAGCTTGCAGTATGTGATTTTGGAGCCTGATAAGTGCAGCAGATCTTTGAGCTTAGCGTTGAATGATTGTGCTGCTTCATTGCAGTGAGTTGGACATTCTCTAATTGGACCTCCCCATAGGGATCTTTGGGTGGTAGATGGCTTGTGGGCGGTAAATTGATTGTGCCTATCTTCCAAGCTCCTAATGTACATAGTTTCTGATGAAAGTAAACCACGTGAACTTCATAAGTTATTGAGTTTTCAGTAAATAAATAATAAGTGAAAATATCATTATAGCTGAAGGCATTTTTAAATGTAAGATACGTCGGCAAATACTTCTTCATTACATATTGCGTGGCTGCCAAATTATTTGTGAGATTTTAGAGAAATAGTACTTCTAAAAAACCTTAGGTAATGGGTACTGATACTGCAAAAACAAGTTCCAGTAGTGGCGCTTATTATGCCCCATTAGTTGTGCTTAGATGCATCACAAAGCTGCAAGTGTGATGGCTGGAGTAGCTACCGCAGCCCGACGTGTCGCAAGCAATTTTTGTGACGGTTGCACATGCCACAATGTGTTGTGTCAGCCAGACGCATCACTAGTTTCTTTTGGTAGGTATAAGCATCGCACACCAAACCTTTTTTTTAGGGGGGAGGGGAGGCATATTCCAATTGGATTCTCACACATAATAGAGAAAGGTCACATATGTCCAGACCTAGGAAAAAGGAGGGGGAAAACATCAAGCAGGATTGCAAAAATAAAATCACTAGAAAGGATTTACACCTTGCCATATGATTAATGATAAAAAGCACACAAATACAATAATATTATTGGTAATGGTTACATTCACGCATTCTTTCCCCTGTTCTTTGGGAAGAAGAAAATTAAAGAGCTGTGATTATATAGAAATAGGCAAAAAATATGTTCATCCATATGGTTAAACAAAAAAAAAAAAAAGAACGATTTTCAATTCTTTCGCTCCTCAAACCTATGACTCCATTCAAACAAATGTTGCTCACTGAAATCGTCAAGATTCCTTCACACACTAAGGATGAGAGTATTCATGGATCCCTATATTAAAGCAAAAATGACCCACTAACATGATTCCAATAACCCAAGATTGAAAAATGTACAATCACTACAAAAACACAAGCCATAATTACAACCTGCAATCTAGATTACCAAAAAAATTCAGATATGAAGAAAATAAGAAAACAATATGATCCAAATATCAACCAAAACATCTTATGTACAAAAATATTCAAAGTTTCTTTAGGGGGGAAAAAAAGATGTCATACCTAAAAATTGACAGCATGTGAAAGAGACTGAGACCTTGGGCTTGGGTAGTCATCATGGCTGCCGTCGATAAATCACCGTGACGGAGACACTTTGAGAGGGGCTAAATCTAGACTCTTTCTCTAAGCTCTACTCATAACATTTACAATCACATCCCCTGTTGTTTTCACTGAACTTTTTGCCGATGATTTTGAATTATTGACGAGGAAATAGGGGAGATAGTAGAACGGGGGGAAGAGAGTTGAGATCTGCAGCTAAAAGAAGCAGGAATGTAGGCGTTTAGGATTTTGAGGAGAATAAGTAAACGAGGAGGAATTATGGATACTTCTAGGGGGAAAGGAAGGGGGAGGGATGAGGGTTATTAAAAAAAGGGAATTTTAAGGAAAGATGGGGCAATTTTTATAAATGAGTGAATTATTTGTGGGCCCGCGTCAAATTGTGACGACTTTAAATGAGTTTGAGAGCTTGCAACGGCTTAAATTGCCCTAAGCATTGATTAATAAATTTTTCCCTATGATGCTTGGGTCAAATGTTGCACTAAACATATCGCTAATAGGACTTTTTTTTTGTAGTATCAAATTTATAATTTGAGCTATTTCCATTCATCCCCTCCAGGTTCAGTAAATGTTTTTTTACCTTTATGAACTGTTAGGATTATTTTTTACCCACTTCACTGTTACAAATCCTCAAAATTACAGAAGTGTTGTCCATGTTTATAGTGTAACCCTACCCTCTCTCTGCTCTACTAGTTTGAGGCTTAATTTTGCCTTGACCATTGTAAAAGGCATTCGTTAGTTAATTGTCTAAAATAAACCTGACAATTCGGGTGGGCAGATTAAATATAAACTGGGTGTATTCGAGTTCGCGTAGAATACGGATCGGGTGTATTTCATATTTGGGTAAAATATGAGCGGGTGTATTTCGATTTTGTAGGTTTTAGGTTGACCCAACGGGTTTACAGCACCTGTTTATTAATTATTTTTATTTTCAAAAATTAAAACTGGGCTTATTTTTATTGTAGAAAATCATCATTTGTTGAATAAAAAAATATAGTAATTGCAATTTTTAAAAGAATATGAAAAATATTCAACTTTTCATATGATAAATGAATGTTATATATGGCTGGGCAAAGAGTTCGGTCACCTTTAGGTTGGACGGGTCAGCCGGTACATTAAAGTAAGGTCCATAATGGGTGGGTCATTAATGGCCTAGCTCATCTAGAGCAACTTAACGGGTTAGAGCGGCTCAACTTGCTAATAACTTATTCAATAATTCGATAGGCTAATAACTTATTCAATAATTCAATATCTTTGTTAACCAACCGAACATTACCCAATTATGCATACTTCATTAGGAGGTCAACAAATATGGCCAGCTCATTTTCTATTACTAGCATTGTAATTATAGGTGTATTGGAATGGAAACCAAACAAAAGGGAATTAGAGAAGTACAAAATATTGCATTGTAATTATTACATCAAAATTTTTGATTTTGACAAAGTAATTTATCTAAAATAATATTATACACATTCATTTCACTATAAGCATAATGGTATGACTTATGGATTTTTAGTATTTGATTGGCTTATTTTGTTTGATTTTTTTAACAGTACATCATTACTTCACGTCGTTTCATACCCATTCTTTTAAATTGTCAAAATTATAAGTTACATATGATGTTAGTTTATGATAATGGAGTTCGGAAAACAAGGGTACTATTATTTAATTTGTGAGGGGATGCGATAATATATAATGTCATTTTAAATGATTTGATTTAATGAATAACCATTATTACCAAGTGGATAAATGAAAGATAATTAAAAAAACAAGGATATCATGTTCGGGTCAAGCGGTCGGTTTCGGGTTCGAGTTCGTGTTGACCCGCTAATTTGCGGGTTTTTCGGGATTAGGTTGAGAAAATTGTGTTCAAATCCAAAATTGTGAAGTAGGTTCGAGTCAGGTTTTCTGGTTGGGTCAATTTTTGCCAACTCTAATCCAAACTAACTTGTACCTCTTCACAAATATTAACCGAATTAGTTATTCACCAAAAGATGCATTGTAATAATTAATTATTATTTAGGCATAATTCAAACATATATTTCCATAACCATCATTATGAAAATGATTATTTTATTAAATTTTTATTTTTATGGAAATTACTCCAATATGACGAGGTTTCTACTGTAAGGTGTCTTGGCACAACATATATTTTGCATTTTGAATCCCTAATTTTGTTCAATTTATGTTGGAGATAGTTCTGAAACCTAGTATAAGAGGCTTTGTGGAGGAGTTGTGTCGTTTTTGAATATCAAAAATTTTCATATTGAACCACTGAGCAAAGTCAAGGGAACCTTTGAAGCATTCCAAGTTCAAACCAAGAGGGTATTGGCTTTAAGGGCTATGTTGCAGTACATGAGTACCTTTCTTAATTTGATATTGAATTATTGCACAAGGCCAAGAGAATAGCATCCATGTTTAATGTTTAAAGAGTATTAGTATGAGAGAGTATATTGAAGTATAAAACCTTTTTTAGATCTTCAAAAATTAGCTTAACCTTTTGATTGAGACGATTATGGAATAGTAACATTCTTAATGATTTCTTACCGTAGATGAAACTTTATCATGTCAACGACATTCTACGTCAAAGGATCAGATAACAATCAATCAAGTGTTAAAGCATGTAACAGAATGCAATAACAAAACATTTCTCAATTCATTATTATTTTAACTCTTAGTTGTTTAGTTTGTTACTAGCTATATGAGGATGTGATGTATATATACTCTTCTGATAGGTTTACATATTTTGATGATCATAATGCATAGAGAAATCTTCTCTCTAACAATCTTCTCCTCGTCAACATGGTATCAGAGCAGCGGCAATCATGAGTTCCTTCCATCTTCATTCATACTGATCATGTTGATTCGATCCATCAACAGATCTAGCCTACATTCTTTCTTACAATTACATTCATTCTTTTTCAATCATTTGGCTTGATTCCCCAAATGATCCAACTGACATTCTTGAGAAACTCAGGATTTCTGCATTTTTTCTTGATTCTTGATTCTCATCATTCACAATGATAGATGTGAATGTTGAGATAGTTATGATTCCAAACAAGTGAATTACAACTGTGATCCTCTCCTTTTGCAGAGTTCAGATCATCCAAGTCTGCAATTGGTTAATACAAAGCTTAATGGCATCAATTTTCAGCCATGGAGTCGATCTATGTGAATATCTCTCAACACTAGAGCAAAGCTTGGATTCATCAATGGCTCTTGTGCCAGACTTAGTCCAGATTCTTCCAAGCTACTTCAATGCATCAGATGTGATAATGTGGTGCTGAGTTCGCTTCTCAATTCTACAGTACCTGAGTCGTCTGATGCTTTTCTTTATGCAAATTTTGTGAAGGAATTATGACAAGAATTGTGTGAAAGATTTGGCCAAAGTAATGGTCCATTACTTTTTCAGATTGAGAAAGAAATTACTAAATTACAACAAGGAACTAATAATGTAGCTATTTACTACACAAAGCTAAAGAAACTTTTGGATGATTTGTAAGATCTTAGTGAAATACCTGTATGCAAGTGTCCTACTACATGTACTGCTATGAATAAGTAGATTGTTCTTGGTCAAAGACAAAAGTTGATCAAGTTTTTGATGCGTCTTAGTGATAAATATGATGGTATAGAGGGACAGATCCTATTGATGGATTAGTTGTCTGATATCAACAAAGCCTATTCCATGATTGTGAGGTTAGAAAAACAGAAACAAGTTACCAATCACATTAATGTTGGGAATGAGATAGCAGCATATGTCCATAAAGTTGGCACTGGAAGTGAAAATGTCAACGTCAATGCTAGTGGTCTCCTTGCCAGATGAGCACCACAGGAGAGAAGACACAACAAAAAGACTAGGAGCAATAGGTATTGTGATCACTGTCAAAGGACAGGACACGCAGTATCAGTGTTGTCTACTTGTTGGCTACCCTAGCTAGTATGAGGGGCCTAGGGATGGGCCTAAAGAGGAAAAAACACAAAGAGTGGTAGCAGCTATCTCTACTAACCTGTCATAACAATTGATGCCAGATTCTCCTCTAGACAAAGTACATGATTGAAGCTCCAAGCCTCAGTTTGTTGGTGCCTTTTTGCAGGCATTAGCTCAGGAAATGATGAAATTCATGAACGGGAAAAGAGTCGATTAGCAGTCTGACACTATGAATATATTTGCTCATTTTACAGGTAAAGTTTTCGTTTCTATTAGCTCTCATTTAAGTGCTTGCAATGTTGTTATTAAGTGATGGATCATGTTCATAGATTATAGACATAAGCGCATCTGACCATATGACACATGATTTCACTCTTTTTGCTTCAACCAAAGCTTTACCTGCACCCATTTATGTCACTTTACCAGATGGAACCATAAAAAAGGTTACACAAGTTGGCCAAACACCCTTGAATGAACACATTACTCTCCATGAAGTTCTTTTGTTGGCAGAATTCAAGTTTCATTTACTTTTAGTCCACAAACTACTCAAAGACTACCCTCTTTATGCCACTTTCTTTCCTGATAAATGCCTTTTCAAGACCTTACCACTAACTGGTCATGGACACTGGATTTAAGGCTGATGGACTTACAAATGAAAGATATCAACAGCTGGCAAGTCTCGTAGTTTACTTGATGCTTCTAGCTATAGAACACCATCTACAGGGAGTTCCAAGTCACCAAATAAGCCTAGTTTCATTTCTGTTACTTCCAATAATTCTCATTATAACAAGCAACCCCTTAACATTTTACATGCAAGGTTTGGTCATGCTTTTGTCTCAAAAATGAAACACATACCTTCTTATAAAAGCTTATTCTTCCTTTTGTGAAACTTGTGTACTAGCAACGTTTGCTAGACTTCTCTTCAATAAAACTTACATCACAACTACTCATTGTTTTCAGCTTATACACATGGATTTGTGGAGTCCTCATAGGGTTGCAAATATCACTGGTGCAAAATATTTCATAACATTAGTGGATGATTTTAGCATATCTTCTTGGACATAACTTTTGCAAGATAAAGAACAAGTGTCTTCTGCTATTTGGCAGTTTTACCATATGATTGAAACCTAACTTCAAACTAAAATTGCCATGATCAGGAGTGATAATGGAACAAAGTTCATCAGTTCCTCCTGTGGTGGGTTTTTTTGGCTAAAAAAGGTATTTTGCATCAAAAGTGTGTTGTTAAAACTCCACAGTCAAATAAAGTAGAGAAAAACATAGGCACATCCTGGATACTACTAGAGCTTTGAGAATACATGCTAGAGCTTTAAGAAAACAAACTAGGTTTCCTAAATCCTTTTGGGGAAAGTGTGTTCTTTCTACCACTCACATTATAAATAAACCACCTATGAAAATCTTGCTATGGAAAAGTCCCTTTGAAGTCCTCTATCATTAACCACCAACTTATAAGGATTTAAGGGCCATTTCTTGTCTTTGTTGTGCAGAAAATGCAGGAGAAACAGATAAGTTTGAACCTCGAGCTCAAAAATCAATTTTACTTGGGTACTTTTTTGGCATAAAAGGGTATAAAGTTTATGATTTAGCAAGTAAAAGATATTTTACAACAGAGATGTCTTCTTCGAAGAAGACATTTTTCCTTTCAAAACCAAGCCTAATGATATTTCCAATTCACATAATGGTTTTGTCTTGCCATGTGTATTACCTGATTCTGATTCTATGATACACCACCTGTACTTATATTGCTCCACTTAATGAAAATCGTTCTTCTCCATCTTTGCTTCCGACCTCTTCTATTAATGGTGATTCAGGCAATGCTTTCAATTAATTAATTCTTCTCAAATCAGTCTTTCATTCTGAGCAACTTGGAACCTGTACAACATAATGCTACTCTTGCACCTAGAAGATCTAGTAGAACTAAGAAAGCACCTTCCTAGTTATAGGACTTCATTCGTCCAACAACCAAGTCCATACTAGCAATTATAGTTCCTGATGTCCCAGACATATCTCGTTCCCATTCATTGATCACCACTCCATATCCTTTGTTTCAAACCAGTGATCTAACATCCCTATTCAGCGTCTATATGGCTTCTCCTATGTCTGTGTTGAACAATCTTGACCCTTATTACTATGCAAAAGCTAAGTAGCAACCAAAAGCGGTAATGGCAATCGAGCAGGAGCTCAATGCCTTACAAAAGAATGAAACCTAGATACTTACTGCTTTGCCGCTTGGAAAAAAGGCTCTTAGCTCCGAATGGGTTTACAAAACCAACTATAAGGCTCATGGTTCTGTTAACTAGGGCAGAGCCCAATTAGCGAATAGAGGTTTTGAGTAGGTCAAAGGCAAAGATTATAAGCATACCTTCTCTCCTATAGCAAAGATAGCTACTGTGATGGTATTCATTGCTTTAGCTGCTATTAGAAACTGGGATCTTCATCAACTTGACATTAATAATGCATTCCTTCATGGTTTGTTAGAGGAAGAGATTTATATGTTACCCCCTATTTTCAGGCACAACCAGGATAGGTTTGCATGTTGTGAAAGTCTCTTTATAGTTTAAAGCAAGTCTCTAGACAATGAAATCTTGAGTTATCCAAGTCTTTGATTGACAAAGGCCTTACTCAATCAAAGAGTGATTACAGTTCATTTAGCAAGACAAAGGGAAATCTGTCTATGTGTTAGTCTATGTTGATGACTTATTGATTACAGGGGATGATGGTCTCGGCATCACCATACTCAAAAAGGATTTCGACGTAACCTTTACTGTTAAAGACTTGGGGTTTGCCAAATATTTCTTATGTGTGGAACTTTTCAACTCTTCTCAAGGAACTTTTCTTAATCAAAGAAGATATGTTCTTGATATCCTTTCTAACGTAGGGTGTCACAGCTACCAAACCTGAAAAGTTCCCTTTGCCTAAAAGCCTCAAATTGTCTACTAAGAATGGGTTATTTTACCTAATCCTGAGCCTCATAGGAGGCTCATAGGGAGACTGCTATATCGGAATGTTACCAAACCTGACATCTGATATCCTACTCAACATCTTAATCAATTTTTGTACTAGCCTAGGTAACCCCATATGCAGGTAGCAATGCATGTCCTTAGGTACTTAAGAGTACTCCAAATAAAGGCCTTTTTCATCCAGCCACCAACAGTTTACATGTCACAGCTTTTTGTAATGCAGATTAGGGTACTTGTTCTATGAGTGCTAGATCCCTCACTATCTATTTTGTTTTTCTGGGAACTTCTCTTATTTCCTAGAACATTAAGAAACAAAAAATAGTTTTCAATCTTCTACTGAGGCAGAATATAGAAGTATGTTCTACAATACCTCAAAACTTGAATGGATATCTCATTTACTTACTAATCTACTTATGCCTTTACAATTGCCTATCACTATGCATTGTGACTACATGGCAGCATAGCATATTGCTTCCAATTCGATTTTTCATGAGAGAACCAAACACCTCAATATTGACTATCACTATACAAGGGACAAGCTTATGGAAGGATTTCTGCAGACATCCTATGTTACATCTAAGGAGCAACTAGCTGATCTACTTACCAAGCCTTTATCTGAAGCTCAACATCATTACCTGGCTTCAAGGTGGGGTTTGATGGACATTCCACCAAATCAACCTTGAGAAGGGGGGATGTCAAGGCATGTAACAGAATCATGTAACAAAATGTAATAACATAATATTTCTTAGTTAGTTATTATTTTTACTCTTGATTAGTTAGTTTGTTACTAGCTGTATGAGGATGTGATGTATACATATTCTTCTGGTAGTTGTATATATTTTGATGATCATAATACATAGAGAAATCTTCTCTGTGTCAATCTTCTCCTCCTTAACATCAAGTGACAATTATTTGTTGAGATCAATTTCCATTGGAAATTAGGTATCAGAAGGGCATATTGTATTACATATAAGCTCTGAGAAACGACTTAATAGAAGATAAGCAAATATTCAAGGTAAGGTATCAATCACAACGATACATGCAATCAGTAAATTATTGAATGGGTCACTCATGTTAGATATAGGATTATCAAACATATGCATGCGATAGCTGAATAAAATCAATACGATGCGGTTTAATTCATTTCAAATCTAAGGCATACATCAGTGGTGCCATATTAATTTTTCATAAACAAAGAACAAAGCAATCAATATTTACCCATCTAATTCAGCTGAATTCAATTTGGCCAAGGACATTTTATGTTTAATTCTGCTTCATCATTTTAAATATTGACTGGGATTGACTTCACGTAATTTGATCATATAATTATGCTTGGGAAAACATCAACTCCCCTAGCTTACATGTGCTTTAAACGCTAGGAAGGTCTACTATAGTGTTGTTTGGTATAGTTTATAGAAAACTGTTTTTGTTTTACAAAAATAGTTTCTTTTAAAGCTGTTTTTGGAGAAATTATGAGTATTTGGCCTAATTTACATGAAAATAGTTTTGAACAATTTGAGTTGTTTGGCCTAACTTCTTTTAAAGTACTTCTCAATTAATCTATCCTTTAGATTGTTCTTACTTTTTACATTATAATTATTTGTTCTTGTTTATAGTAACAGATGAAATTTTATTCCTTGGTATGCATCAAATTGGGGAAAAAAAAAAAAACAACCAAAAGTGAAGCATTAAACAATACAAAAATATTATAAAACATGGTAATTTATTTCTCTGTCTACCTACCCCTAAATAAATCAATTATTACCTACTCATTAAAGATCTAACAATTTTATTGCAAAGAGAAAACATATCATTATCATCCAATGCTCTGCCATGCTCTATTGAATAATCATATCAATTGGTATGTTGTTCTCCGTCATCGTCTTCTACTAGGGGCATGCAATTGGGAACTTGATCACACCTATTGAACTCTTCATCTTCGATAACATATTTCCTGATATGATTATGAAGGGTCATGGTTGTCACCAAATTTTGCATTGTACAGAGTATTTATAGCTTGGCATATCAAGTAATATTCTCCATCCATTCTTCCTCACCCCAAATGTCCTTGCAATCACATTTCTAAGAGATGCATCTGCAAAATTAAACACTTCATAGTACCCCGTAGGATGTTGGCTTGAACATCTAAGAGAGCATAATATATTTTAGGTTCATGTGATTTTGAATTGAAGGAACAGAGGGGGAAGGCAGTGGGTGTCGATACGTGTTAATTAGGGATTTTTTAGTTCTTCAGGGGTAATTGTGCCCACATCTAAAATGCAACATCCTTTCCGCATCACTCAGCTGAGACTCCCGTGATTTGCAGAAATAGAAGCAGCAAAATGCTTGATAAACCTCCATTTTCGCCGCTTTTCAACCCATTTTTGACTGCTTCTCTAAATGATTTTTATATTAAACTTCAAAGTGAAAAGGTCGAATCAGCCCCCTTTACCTTGAATTTGCTCATATATGATATTTCTGTCTTTTAGAAGTTTCTACCGAAAGAAAAGAAGAAAACCTACTAATACTGGCTAAGAGGAAGGCTGAGAAGATGAATTTTAAGCCACGAAAGAGGCTGGACGGGTCCTCTGGATTGGCACGGGGACCCCATGCCATGAAGCACAGTCGTGCAGAATCTCAGCAGCAGTGTTCCAGAGACATGGCACGACTGTGCCACTTTAATTCCGGCGCGACTTAACTCGTTTTCGTGGCAGTTCTAGGAAATCATCTTGAAACTCCTTTAGAGCATTCGATAGAGGTGACTTTTAGGTTTTTAGATCTTGAATGCTTTCACAAACTTTTAGAGATTAGATTTGAGAGTTTAATTGAGAACGAATTTGTGTGATCAATCTTGGCAGTCAATTGAAGTACGTTTTCTTTCTTCCTTCTCTTGTGTTCTCAATTAAAGTTTGCACCTTGAGTGATGTTTTCAGATTTTTGTTCTTGCTTATGATTATCAATATGATTAGAGGTCAAAGTATTAGTTTTGGGTTGGGAGTAGCCCCTATTATGAGAAATTGAATGATGCTCTAGGTTTCTGTGAGTCATGCCCATGTTTGTCATTTGAAATCTCGCCTAGCACACCAAGTATTTGTTGGATTGCTTGAGAGAGTTTTATCCACTGTTCTTAATTAGGGTTTAGGAGATCAATGAAATTTGAATCCTTTATCTAGTAAGACTTTGTGAGAGATTGATCTTCTTGACGTGAAAACAGTTGGAGTTTCAATTGAGAATATTTGACTACTTAATCTTGTGACTTTGATAATCCTAGTTTCACGAAAATAGACAACTAGGTTTAATTTAATCAGTCTATTAACCTTGGAGAGAAGGCATAAATGCGCTTTAAATTGTCATCCCTTCCACTTCAATTATTTTCATGAGTAGGTTTGTATGATTTAGTTTATGATTCATTATAGCATAATAGTGCAGTGAATCCCAATCTAGGACCTTTGTTATTATTGAATTAGACAAATTCATTAATTTTCAGCAGAATAGTACTGCTAGCTAGTATCACTCGACCAAAGTGGACTTTTACCTAAATTGAGTGCTATAAGTCGAATTTGATGATTAGAAGCAAGTTCTCTGTGGACATGACCCGCACTTAATCGATCTCTAGCTACAGTGAAGTCATGCACTTGCGGTAACAATTTAAGACAACAATGCTGCTTCTGTTTCCAGAGGCAGTTAACCAGAAAAGTACTTTTTAAAAACAGTTTTTAGTTTTTGAACATAGTGATGTGTGGCTCAGTTTGTATTTTTCAAGTTTAAAAGCTATCATTTAAGTTAGGCCAAACATCGACTGTTATATAGACATTTGTGAGCTTAATTGGCTCATTCATGCATGTATTTGTCAAGTCATGAAAAATGGGATAATAATAGGAGGACTCCAAATAGGTGCCATATGAGCAGACCTTGGTGTTCTTATTTTAAATATGCCACATACCATTCATTCAAAAACTCTTGTTAACTTCCTTAAGCTTACAATATATTTTATTAATATATTTGACAAAAATGAGTTGGTCTATTGGCATATTTATCATGTTATATTTGGACCTACCATAGTATTTCTATTGTTTAAATATGTTATCATTATGCGTATATATTGACGTGATTGTTTTTATCTTTGAGATAGTTTAATATTCAAATTTGAATATGTGATCTTTTTGTTCAAATTTGAATAGTAAATTTTGAGATAATAGTATGATTTTCTATATGTCAATATCTTTGAAAATGTCAAGATTTGCCTAATTATAATAATATCTTTTGAGTTTATATTTTGAAACATTATGCTGCTAAAAATCAGCTTCTAGATAATCCTCTTGATAAGATCTTCAGCTCAAAATAAGGCAATTAGCTGTTGAAAATCAAGGGGTAAACATTGAGCAAAGCTGTAAATTTCAAGGCCTTGAAATACGAACTTCAAGGCCTTAAAAAAAACACTACAAGGGAATAAGCCTTTTGCAAAACCTAGTCGGGCAGCGGTTGTAGAACGTGTTGCAATAGGGTACTTGTGGCAACATGTTAGATAACTACTGCATAAAGTCTGACCTGAGACAACACTTTCTCGAAGCCATTGTCATAAGCCGTCTGTTACAACATTTTTCTAAGGAAAAAAAAAAAGATAAGAAAATCCTAAACCTACCCATTTATTCCTCTTCCATGTGACCCCCCAATTACATCTTTTCTCTCTCATCTCTCAGCTGTCATCAACCCAGAAACCCCCAAAATTCCCTCCATCTCTATCCTCATCTCTGCTTCATCCTCATCTCTCTCTCTTGAACTCGCTCCCAACACCACACACTCCATCACTAGCAACATCTCATTCACTATCTCCTTCATCTTCGCCCACCATCAATGCTCCAGCACCTGCCATGCAATTGTCTACGCATCCATCATCGGACTGTCCATGCATGTCCAGATGGATGACTGAAATTAAAGCCTTCAATTACAAATTGAAGGTTACGACGTGAAGAGGTATCAATTAGGTTTTAGTTTTAGTTTTTCAGGTTTAATTTCAGGGTATTCTTCGTTTTTAATTCCAGTTGCTAAAATTTAGGGTTTTGTTCTTGATTCTTTTGGTTTTGATTTTGGTTTTAGATATGTGTTTTAGCTTTAAATCCTTGAAATTAGGCTTGATTTTATTAGTTTGGATCGACATTCATGATCTTTAGCCTATGGTTGCAACATTTTTGGGTTCAATTTTGATTAATTTCAGCTCCTCTTCCCCTGTTTCTCTGCTGCGTTTTCTCTTTTTTCTGTGTTTTTCGACTCTATTGGTTGAATTACAGTTTTTGGGTTGTGGTTGTTGTGAATGTTAATGTGGATTGTGTTGATATAGACTGGTATGGTTGAACTTCCTTCCCCTGTCCATCCTCTCTATTTCTGATTTATGCAATGATATATTTCCATTTATATTGAGTGTTTGAGAACCTCTAGTAGTGGAGGCTGAGTGGAGGTAGGGGCTGAATTCAGGGAGAGCAGGGATGCCCATAGGTGCCTCTGCTTCGTTGCTTTGATTTATTCGATTATGGGGAGTGATTTATGGCCTGGTGCAGCTGGAATGATGGTGATGCTGAAATAAAATTTGAACATTGTAATGCTGCATGGAAGGTGTTTCAGTTGGTTGTAGTTTTGGTTTAGTTTACTTGATCATTTAGTCTCGGTGAGCTGTCTCAAATATTATGTTTTCAAAGGTTGAGTTACTTATTTCATACCTTCTTCTTGCTCTCCTTAGTCACTTGATCGCCTTACTTTATCTTGTTTATTTAGATAATGTGATTAGTGCCATTTAAGTTTGCTTTATCTTAACTTGAAGCTAACTGGAGCTAATGAAATCCTGTGAATAGTTGTAATCTATAGCTTTATTTAGTAAGTAGTTTAGAATGATGCTAAATTAGTTTAATTTAATACTTAGTGGCCTTAATCTCTTCCATCATCCCTGAGAAGACGACCCTCAAGTACTACGAGCATAGTCATATTTGCGGCATTTATTTTTCACTCAACTCAATGAACCAATTTTAAGCCTTCTGCCTCATATTGCTCGTTAAAATTCGAAATACAACCCTAACTTTTTGGTTCGCTTTCTTTCTCTCTCTTATTTGAACGAAGGAAGAACAATTGGAGGCTTTAGTATAGTAAAAGAAGAAGGTCTGACAGTGGAGGTCGAACCACCACCACTCTAAACAAAATTTTGTCTAAAGGTTTGGTTCTCTCCTCCCCTCCCCCTATGTGTTGAATTTTTGTTTCAAAAACACTATAGATCTACCATGTATCTGTTAAGATCCTTAATTTTGTTGGTATATTTTTTTCCTATGTTGATGTGCAAGTGCTAATTTTGTTCAAGATTTACTTTATGTGTTGAAATTTTAGGAAATTTGGTTGATTTTCTTCAAAAACTAAGTTTCACGGTGAATTTTCATACATATGGATTCTAATTTTATTCCTTTCGTTTTTGGGAATTCGACTGTTTTGTTGGATGATATATATGTTCCTCTAGCAAATTGAATGCATAGATTATTTGTTTTGGTGTTGTGCATTTTCTTTGTTTCTAGGCCTTTTATGTGACTAAACTTCATATTGCTTGACAATTGAGTGTTTATGTCACAAGTCCTAAATTAGATATGTCCTAGTGTATCAAATTGCCCATAATGTAGCTTAAAAAAGAGGTGGCTAGGGATATTATGTCCAATTGCCCATATGGAACTTGGTTTTATAGGGATTATTTTTTAGTTGCAAATATTCAAAAAAAAATTGGTGAAACTGGAGATAATTCAATATGGATGTATTCCTGTTTGCTTCTCTTATTGAAATATTTCTATTTATGTTATTTATTATTCTAAGTTTTAGAATGACCTGATGTCTTTCCATGTATTGTGGAATAACATATGGAAAACATTTTAGGATGAATGCGAGTTACAAGCATACTTTTACCGCCTATGTGCTCTAAGTTACAAACTGATAGCATGGAAGGTATGATGAAATGAAGAAACAATGACATGCCCCCTATGTCTTTCCACAGCCGTTCTTTTGGGATAATATAATAACAAAAAAAATATTAGTAAAAGTGCATCTTCCACCTCATAGTCTAAGAGTTTGATGGAAACTTATTTTGGTGTTTTATCAAGTTGTGTTCTTTAAGAACTGTCTTTTGACATAGTCTTAGTTTCTCCTCCTTATGGTTATTTTGTTCTATATTTTCATTTCTATCTCTTTGTTTATGTGCAGGACATAATAGTTGGCTGAGGACTTGTAGATGCATGGTGTATAAAATATAATAGAATATGTTCTAGAGAAGCTCTTGATCAACATCTTTGATAGAATTGGGTTAGGTTGGGTTTGGTGCAGTGGCAAATGTTTAGGATCATGGATTATGTATATACATATATACATTAGTTATTATATAATGAAATTGTTAAAGGATCTAAGTGTTCCCCTATTCTAACACAAGTAAAGTGTATTACTAAAATTTGAAATGAAATTTCTTTGAAAGTATAAAGGTATATGAATTTGCAGTTCATTATTTAAGCTTTACGATTTATTTAACATTGAGATAATATAGTTAAATACCCAAAAGTATTATTGCAACAATTCGGAACTGTTGCCAGAGAGCATACAACATTGTGTTCACGAAATTCTAAAACCGTTACAAGCATAAAAAAGCTACAACAATGTTTTTTTAGTGAACCGTTGCAACAAACAAAAAACCATTGCCTTAAGTCTATTGCAGTGCATACCAAATGCAGCGCCCACAAAACCATTGACATAGGTCTATGGCAACAATTTCGCAAGCTATTGCAGCGGTATTCATCCGTTGCAAAAATCCTTTTTTCTTATAGTGAAACATTGAAGATCAACCTTCTTTGTTTGCTGCAACGGTCACCTTCCAAATATTCTTTCAACTTCTCCAACGTCATTGGCTATACATAGGGAGGCATTTGCAGCTGAATATTACAAAAGAGAAATTGATAAGAACTCATATTGGAAGATCATTTACTTATCGATATCTTACTCTCTCGTGCTTGTTCATTTGATTATTATATATTAAAAGTTGTATTATTATTAATCAAGTAGTTATTGTAATTCTTTGTATTGGGTGGGTTAATTAGTCGAAGGGCTGACTACCCAAGTATGATTGAGGAGCAACGCATACATGGGGACACCTAGAGTTGTAGGGTCAACTCGTAGGTTGTGCGATTAGTGAATCATGCGTAATCGACTGACCTGATAAAAAAAAGGTTCAAAATTCCATCGGCGAGGGTGCCTGTGGGTGGAGGAATATGCGTGACTGAATGTCTATAAATAACGTGTTTTGTCCATAACTAATTTTCCACATTTCTATTTCGATTATCTTGTGAATTTGATCATCATCCTATTCACCATCTTTTAGGGTAATTCAACTAGCCAAACCGGGCTAACAACTCTTTTGACTGTCCGATTCAATTACATGGTAATTTAATTAATCAGATATATATGGAGAGAGAGAGAGAGAGGGACAGAGAGAGACAGACAGAGAGAGAGAGAGAGAGAGAGAGAGAGAGAGAGAGAGAGAGAGAGAGAGATTCACCAGCAATCCATTGATCAATGACCCTTATTAATGATTGCAGAGTCTAGTACGTAGAAGCCACTTGAAGGCAATAGACATGGAAGGGCAAAATTATGCAACGATGAGTTGATTAGGTGATGTGCTTGAGGTATCTATCAACAATACGGCGAATGATGACCTTATATGCCCTTTCACTAGGATGATAACTATCCCAAAAGATATACTTGTTGTCATCTCCGCACAACATAGAAAACGAATTGCAAAGTGGTCCTGCTTCTATTAGCCCTGATCCACAGCATCCTCTATCTATGACCTCAAACCCTGAATTACACAGTAGAACAAGAGATTTTGAGCTTTGAATCAAGCACTGAAGTGTCATATTACCACTAGTTACTAAATAAAAGGATAAAAGAAAAAAAGATCCTAAATCCAACTGTCTTGTTGGGAATCCATCAACCATCATATTGATTGGTGATGAGCACATTTATAACTCGTTGTCATAGGAATATAGAGCTAGTAAATAGTCAACATAGTAATTCCAGTGAATACTTCTGTAGCTTGCTGGCACACTTTGTAGGAAGAAATAGGACTAACCTGGATGTGGAAATATACTGTCGGTAATAGCCCACGCGTATAAAGAATACCAATCACGCCAATAACAACACCAAGCGGCTACTAGAGTCGCTTTAGAGTTTCACGTCCTCAACCCGAGAACTCAATAGATGGTAGTTTGGCCATGAGAGAGAAGTAGGAGAATATGAGAGATATAATATTCGCGTCATTGCGTCTACTAAGGCTAACCCCCTTAAACCCCTTTATATAGGTTAGGGGGTAGCAAGGGTTGTCGCCCCAAGTGACTTAAGTGGCCGTTGGGCCTAATCTCATTAGGCCCGTCCAACAGCTCCCACTCGGTCTCCTAGGCCGTAAAACACCTATTCTCCATGCATCACAACTCCTCACGCTTCATACCAGGAATAGGATGTGCGACCAAAAGCAACAAGTAGTGTTGTATTAAGTAATCATCCAACTAACATAATACTTTCACGAAATACGATACCCCAAAAATATTCCAAGACATCACCACTGGCATCTCTAATCCCTTATGCCTGATATATCATATGATTATGTTTTCAACATAATCGCCCGAGCTGATAAGGTGATGGTGGATAGATTTTTCCTTAAACACTCATGAAATTTCTTCCTAACATGTTCTCGCTGAACTATATACATCATGGTTCTTGAGAATCACATTAAAGTAGCATCATTAAGCTTCGACTTAATATCATAGCTTTAAATCAAAGGGTTGTCGTCCATAGGGTCACATAGTGACAAGTGATAGGGAATTCAATTGTTACCCCACATATGGGTCGTCTTATAAGCGCACACAGTATGAGATGTGTGTCACGGCATAACTCCCACTTAGCTGGGTTCATCACTTTTTATGCCATGCGAATCATCAGTCTAGATTTTCACCCAAAAATCTAACCTGAGGCACTAGATCAACATACTGAATGTTGGTCTTGACACTCAAGATTCGGCTTTTAAGGCTTCAATATGAAAACTTATTTCATACTCGACTCCCTCGAGTTTCATCTTAGTTTTACTAAGGCGACTATATTCATTCCACTCATACACTTCCAGTGTGAGTAATCAATATTGCACACCTAGTACTAATATGATTCAGTCTCATCCTGCCCGCTACTCAAGCGTTAGGGCAATTGCCTGTATGACTAAGCCAATCAGAAGCCTGTGACATTTCAATATACCTAACATGCAACAATAAACTATGAGCATTTTGCTCATTTGCGAAAGAAACATGTCCATCACGTAGCGAGACACATTAAAGTACTAAACCTTACGAATTCCAAGACCCAACAAATGATCCTTGAACATATCACTAGGAATAGGTTTAGTCAAGGGAACATATCACCTTGTTAGCCTATATATACCTAATGGCAATGCTTTTTGTCTCTATGGTACAAGACACACAATCTACCTTCATAGCTGACATTGTTGTGCAGCTTTGCTTCTTTGCCGCACCATGACATGGCTCTTCCACTCAGGTTGAAGGCATGTCCTGAGGTTGAGTTAGACTCATCCAAATCATTACTCCAATCAATATTTGAGTATCCTCTGAACTTGAGGCCTCCTCCTTGATAGCAAAAGACTGAGTTATCAATACCATAAAGGAAGCGCTTGATTCTCTAGGCGACTTGCCAATGAGCAAGGCTTGGGTTACCTTGATAATGACTTATCAAACTAACTGTAATGCAATGTCAGGGCCTTATACAGAACATGGCTTACAACAAGCTTACTATGATACTAAGGTTAGGGACATTTGTTCATCATCTCTATTTTGTCATCTGTTTTAAAGCATTGAGCATGACTCAAGGTTGAACCCTTCTCAACTGGAGTATCTATGGGTTAGGAATTATGAGCTCAAAATCGTTCCAAGATACTTTGATGCACGCTTCTTGGGACGGCTTTGGATTATTTCCACTCCTAGGACATACCTAGTTTCACCCGTCTCCTTCGTCTCAAAGACATGGAATGACTATCTTTTAGTAGCTTTAATCATCTCCAAGTTGTTCCTAGTCAATAGTATGTCATCAACGTGAGGAACGTAATCCCATGTTGATCTTTCGACATATACAATGGTCTTCTGAAAACATTTAAGCCAAAATGGCTTTATGGAATCTAGTGTACCATGAACTGGAAGATTGCTTAAGATCACATATGGACCTTTTAAGACGACACACATTGTCCTCTTATCCCTTTAATACAAAATCAATGGGTTAGTCCATATAAATCTCTTTCTCAAGATCACCATTGAGAAAAACAATCTTTACTCCATTTTGAACAACTCAAAGTCCGAATGGGAAACCAGGGCTAGGAGTATTCGGGCCTGAACTTATCAATTGAACTATCCATCTGAAGACTTACATCATAGTGGAGTTTCAACGAGTTCTCAAATCTTATCAGTGAGTCCATCTCATCCCTTATGGCATGCAGTCACTCTTTGTGATTTGGTGAACCAACCGCCTCTTGATAAGAGGTAGATCTCTCAACTCCCAAGGGAGTGCATGGAAATATTCCTTTTTTGATTTGAAAAAAAAATCATTAAGGAATTCTTCCACGCTTAGTCCTTGGGATCCTGGGACCTTCATTATTTGTCTGCCTAGGTGAGAAATCCCTCCCCCTTTCTCTAAGAGGTATGGGACTAGGAGTTTTTCCCCCTTTCTCTAAGAGGTATGGAACTCTGATTATGAAGAGAAGATTACTCCCACTATCTTTTGGAGGTGGGATCCTGAACATGAGGACTAACTGTATGTTCAGGAATAACTCTCCTCAACAATTGGAGATTGAGGACGAATTTCATTCTCCTTGACAGACAAACCTTCACCATTCTTACCAAGTAAGAAATGTGTACCATCCTCGATGACTTAGTGAAAATTCAAATCCTCCCCCTCACCGAGAGGTGGTTGAAGGTTTTGCTGTAATGCATACAAAATGAGGTTCTTTTAAATTTCACCAAATGTTAGGGAACTCATCCTTAAGAAAATCGACACTGTGGGATTTTGTTTCACGAAGAAAATATTCATGATCTCGATTGGTTCGAAGAGTTTTGATATTTCGTCCCAATTGAGTTCTACCATCGCTATAAAGTATATGAACACATCAAGTACTTAGTAACGGTGAGATGGTAGGTACATATACCTATATCATGAATATACGTAGCTCCATAACATGCTTTTATGGACCTGTAGATCTCTAAAATGAGCGAATGCTAAGTTATTTGATGGACTCGAAATCTTATAAAAGGATTTCCTATTGCTTTACTAGCTAGGCATAACTCACATTTTGCATCTTAAGCCTAGTGAGTTGGTCTTACAAGGCCATCTTTAGCTAGTCTATTAACTCTATCTTGATCCTCATGGTCAAGTCAAGCATGCCTAAAAACAGAGTCGAAAATGGGGTAAGGATGGAAGATGTTCTATTTCGTCCATTGAAAGCACCTTTCAATGTGACATGGCCAAACAGATCACCATGCCATATGATGTCTAAGACATCTAGACGAAAATTGAAGAAAACTAATATTAGAAACAGAAGATACACGGGAACATCACACTCCAGGTGCATAGAGAGCATCGGGAAGAGACAACATAGTCCCTTCAAGGAGCCTCAAATGATTTGTCCTTAATTCAAGAACGTCTTTTCCATTGTCGTTACCTAAAACGACGATTTGTGAATCCACCGTGTAGTAGTGAAAGTTCACAAAAATCAACTCAATCCTGAACTATGTACTTGATTGCTTCCGTATCTACAATCCACTAAGGATCATAGTTAGCAACACATGTTTGAGAGTGCACATATTATCCAGGAGTAACTGTGGAAAGAGGTACCTTAATCAACTTAGGATAATCCCAAGCATAAGATTCCTAGTTTCCACAGTCATTGCACTCACACGTGCTATATGCTTCTCTTTATTTCCTTAGCCTTTTTCCCTTTTGCAATACCAATCTTAGGTCCAGAACTTTATGAGGAAATAGATCGGACGAACCTGATGTTAAGCTAATCCCATGCGTACTCAACAGTTGGGTGACTTTTAATTCCCCCACTAGATCGACATTGATGCAATACGACGAAGTATAACCTCTTGATTGATCTATTCTCGAACCACTTTTGGTATGCTTTTAAGTTTTCTAGATACTGTTCACTGACAGTACCATCTTTGCCATCCTATGAGATTTAGAACCTAATAAGTGTCCTAACATTTCACGTTCATTCAAAAGAAACTAAATCTTCTAATATTATGTATCATAGTCAGTGCTATCAAGTTCTTTTATTGGTAAACAAATTACCAACTTTATTGCCATATCTGAAAGGTATATATTCTTTAAAGTGGACATTAGACATGTTTTCAAATAAATAAATTACCAAAAACTCCATTGTCCATATCGTATGATCGAAAATTTTGCTAAACTCATAATCATCTCATACAAGCATGAATTAGAAGTTTTTATAACTTATTTATCACTATTTTCCATAAAACAAAATTTATGGAAAATATTACGGTTAAACATATTAGCATTTCAGAAATATCACGAAGATATCCAACTTTATGTAAACCAAATTTATATGAAGTTATCTCATTATATATAACTTCTAATATGTCATTTAGAACTCTATCAATGACATATCAAACATGAAATTCAGATTATTATATAAAACGCATTTATATAATAAAATGAATCTATAATGCGAAACATATTCAAAATATAACATGTTACAAAAGAAGCTCATAAAAGGCCCAAATAGTATTATATAAAACACATTTATATAATTATATATAAAATGAAACTTATTCAAATGTTATTCGCAAATTATAAAACACATTTCTAATGTTACGAATTTGAATTTCATGAAACCAATTCATAAAATACCGCTAAATTACATAATTAGCAGGTAATATGAAACGAATCCACATTTATTAATTTGGGCAAGGATAAAAAAAAAGCTAAAACAATTGGCAAATTTACTACAACTCATGTAATTCGTATATATATAAAACACATTTATATAATACTACAAATTGGTGACTCACGTGAAACATATCCATGCAATCAAACGCAACATAATTTGTAACATGAAATATATCCAAATATTAATCGCAATGAATTATATATAGAACAGATCCAAATAACACTTAAGTTTGGATGAAACGAATCCATAGTAAAACTTGCAAATGATATAAAACGCATTCATATAATATTGCAGATTTAAATTTTATGAAACAGATTCATAAAATAATCAAATAGGCTATATCTCCAAATAAGAGCATGAAATAAGTATAAGAATGACAGAACAATTTAACTGATCCACAATTGCTCATGTTTTTGCATAAAATTATTAAATCATGAAACATATTCATGTGATGGGATATTATATAAAACATATTTATATAACATAACCTATGAAACATATTCATTTACCGACCAAGGGGATCTTTATATCACATAGATATTTATTGAGTTCGAGTAAAACAAATTTACATCATACGCACTAATTTTATAAATGAAACAAATTCATATACGCCAATCCAATGGATCAATAACAAGTCACTCGGTCAAGAAAATGTCAAGTTAATGCATATATAAAACGAATTTATATATGACATTAAACATATTAATGTTTTTATAACGAAATCATGCATTCAGGATTAAAACTAATTCGAAACCTTAATTCAACAAATGAATTAAGTGTATGAAAGTTTATCAACTTGAATATCATTATAATTCAATTAAAATCATGCTATGACTAATGATCATAATTAAACAATAATGGTTGAAAAATAATTCGATCTAAATTAGTCGAAAATAGCCTGACCCATATCATTGAAATATGACAACAAGCAAACCGGTCCAAAAAGAAAAATGGTCCAAAAACAAAATTTGGGCTAAAAAAAAACCGTCCCACTAAACCGGGCCCCCTTTTTCTTTTATTTGATAATACAACCCAAATTAAAGAGGGTTTAAGGGCCTTAACTCTCTCTATCCTCTATGCTACTTGAGTCCCCTCTCTCTCCTCGGTCTGCTTCCTGAGTCCTCTCTCTTTCCTGACTCTCTTCTCCTCTCGACCCTTCTCGACTCCTCGTCATGCTTATGGAGCACCGAGCTCCATCGTTCCTTGGCCATGGAAGGCTCTCTGCCTTTTGAATTTCTCTCTCTTCTTTACGCCCCATGTCGCCACCCCACGAGCGTAGCGTTTGGCTGAGGAACCCATATGAGGAAAACCCCCACCCGTCGTCGAAAGCCAAGGATAACCCCACCAGCGTGTAGATCGGCCGCAACTGACCCGGAAAACAGTAACCGAGCATCGAACGCGCCTCTCATGCAGTGGCGCGTGACCCACACGCGCCGCCAATTCTGGTGGTTTCGCGGATCCTTTGCCGGATTTGAGTAGAGCGACGGGCAAGGGTGCGGCTGGAGGAAGAAGAATGGTCATTTAAGCATTCAACGGCGGCGCGTGCGCCACACGCGCCACCATTCCCCGGTGGTTTTTGATGGGTGAGGTTCGGACCTCTTTCCGTTTTCTACACTTTCTTCCCCCTCCCCTTGGGATTCTGTGATGGTTTTGATCGAAGGCCACAGAGGCCTCGTCAAGGCCACAGCCGCCACAATCACATCCACATAGGTGCGAGTGGTTAGGAGTTAGGGTTTCGTAGAATTTCGGACAGAGGGAGATTAGGGTTAGGGTATTGGATCTTGGGAAGTCGAGTGGGGTGGACATTTTCCAAAAAAAATTATGCGTTTCATAGTTTATCATCCAAGTCAAACATGGTTTTGTCTAAACATCATGAAAACATGAGGCATACACACGCACAATGATGCTAATTGGACATAAGACGTGAATAACCATGTTATTTCTGGATGTCATGAATGTTGTCTTTTTAGCATAATACAAGTTCTTGGGATCTGAACAATTATACTTGAAGAATAATAGCATGAACATGGTAGCATGCATAATACTCAAGCAGCAACTAATCAAGTCTGGTATTTAAATTCAGACAAAAACTTGTATTACACTACCAAACTAATCGGAGAAGAGAACAGTTTTTGGTTCTTGAAGGATGCTTAGCAGATAATTTATTCATGCTTACATATAATTGCATAATCGAACTGAAGAATTCAATCTTTGGCCAGAACCAATTACGTAAACATGCTTTCGTCAATTTTATATCATAATATGATCAATTAGAACCACGGGTTATCAATCGAAAATCGGATCTATCTATGATTGATAAATGTTGCGGCACACTGATTTCACAAAGCATATACATCCACGACTATGAACAAAAAATTCTATCTTTTGTTGATTCTGGATGAAGCAATGATATAAGCATGCTGGTGGAATATTAGGGTTGCATAATTACGAAAATTAAGCAATTAAACATATAAACTAGCATGCTTTCAATAACTTCAGGTTTAGCAAATTTATCAACCTATCAATCGGGACTAATCCGAATAGTTTAGGCTCTGATACCACTGTAGGAAGAAATAGGACTAACCTGGATGCGAAAATATACTATCGGTAATAGTCCACGTGTATAAAGAATACCAATCACTCCAATAACAATACCAAGCGGCTACTAGAATCGCTTTAGGGTTTCACGTTCTAAACCCGAGGACTCGATAGATGGTAGTTTGGCCATGAGAGAGAAGTAGGAGAATATGAGAGATATAATATTCGCGTCATTGCGTCTACCAAGGCTAACCCCCTTAAACCCCTTTATATAGGTTAGGGGTTAACAAGGGTTGTTGCCCTAGGCGACTTAAGTGGCCGTCGGGCCTAATCTCATTAGGCCCGTCCAACACACTTAAATGTTGGGAGCTATTAGATCTACTTAACTTACTGATGAAAGTGCGGTCTCTTCGTACTTTGAAGTATACCCATAGTCGATCTCAAAACATACTCATACTGTAATGTTTGTTTATCTATGATCTTTGGGGAAACCAAAAGTTGCATTGGATTTTGAGTCATTTTCCAGACTAACGGTTATCCACGTGATGTATGTCCACGCGAAAAAAGGAAAAAGAAGACGATACCCTTTCCAAACAAGATTTCGAAGTGTGAATCTCTATTTGGAATGCTTCACCATTAATAAGAAGCACTGTGGAGACAGAGATTTGGTTTACCGTAGTTGGTGGCATTGTGGATGAGATCAAGAAAAATGCTGTAGAGATCCATGTAGACTATCTCAGAATTTGAAAGCTTGTCACCAAGGAACTTGAGTTCAGCTTCAAGTTTACTGTTGAATAATTCTGCTGCATGATTCCGGTCTTTTGCACAGTCTCGAAATAATCCCCCTCCCAGTGTCCTCTGCGCTGGAACACATCCCACTGGTGGTACATTGGCTGTGAATATCCTCCGAACCCCGACTTTGTATAACTTCTGAAGGAAAATCCGGAACACGTTAATCATTATAGTATTGCTCTTTTTTGTCATTACAGCGCACTGCAGTATGAGAATCAACGTCATATTGATCTTCAAGGGAATGCTTGTACCTTGACAAAGGAAGAAGCTGAGTCGCACATATGACTGGTATAAGCATCAACATCATAGTCATCTCTAATGAAGGGAATGCTAAAATAAGTATTGGCAATGTCATCACTACCACACACAAGAAAAAATATGCTGTTGTTGACAATGAAGCTTGTTCTGTCTCCTCCAACGATTCCGTTTGCTTTAGAAATGTATTCCTTGAACATCTTGAACTCGTCCTTCAGTGTTTTAGCCATCTATTTCCAATTTTCCACCAATTCACATGCAAAATAATTCAAGTTGAACAAGTGATAAGAAGCTTCAGACATATCAAAGATCAGATCATGCCATAGTATTGAACTGATAATGTTGATCAATTCTTAAACATAAAAGATATAAATCAGGAATTAAATCATGTGTACCTGATAATCCTGTAAACGTGGTTAGGGATGAGGCCATGATTCTCACGCAGATCGAGTTCCCGTTTAGGGTGTATCGTTATGATGGCTAAGGTGAGGATGAGACTCACGAGAATAGAGAGGCAGAGAGGAGGCGTAAGATTGGTATCTTGATCTCTGCCTAATACCTCTATTTATATACACCCAAGGGGAAACCCTAATTAGGTCATAAGGGTAATTACGTCCATCAAATAATTACCAAATAAATACGTAGGGTATTTATTAGGTCAATGATCAATTAATTAGATAAATGATAACTCAGGCCACATAAAAACGTGTCCAACATTCTCCCACTTGGCCGAGTAATCATTTATGATGAGTATTAGATAAGTCTGATCAGATTTTAATACTCATTTTAGCTCTAAACCGAAATTGTAGCAGAGAAATACAGTCATTGAATCGATATTCAATTCAAGACCCCCATTAATCATACTACAATACCAAATTTAAAACTTAAATAAGCTAAGGATCAAATTGACAATTAAACCCATAAGATTATTTTGTACATAAATGTTGTCTATATGTCTTTAGGCATGCGTAGACACATTCAGAGACAAAACAAACAAAACAATGAGGAAATTTTATTATTAAATGCAAGCAAGTACAATATGCAACTAAATAAGGTCTTTAGATAACCCCATCTTCGAAACATGTTCTTCGAAAATCTTAGGAGGGAGACCTTTAGTCATCGGATCCGCAAGCATATTCTTAGTACTTATATGCTCAATACAAAGTTTATTTTCCTCAACTCGCTCACGTACGAACAAGTACTTTGTATCAAGATATAAAGCAGCGCCAGTCGAACTGTTACTGTTCGAGAAACTAACGGCGGCTGAGTTATCACAATAAAGCTTCAATGGTCGAGAGATGGAATTAACTACTTTGAGTCCAGTGATAAGGTTTCTGAGCAACATTCCATGACAGGTTGCGTTGTACAGCGCAATGTATTCTGCCATCATCGTAGAAGTTGCAGTCAACTCTTGCTTATGACTCTTCCACGAGATAGGTCCGCCAGCTAACATAAAGATATACCCTGAAGTGGATTTCTTGTCATCTTTGCACTTAGCAAAGTCAGAATCAGAATAACCAACCACTTCTAAATTATCACTCCTTCTGTAAGTCAGTTTATAGTCTTTTGTCCCTTGTAGATATCGAAGAACTTTCTTAGCTGCTTTCCAGTGATCAAGACCAGGATTGGTCTGATAACGACCTAACATTCCAGCAATGTAAGCGATATCTGGACGAGTACAGACTTGTGCATACATAAGGCTTCCTACTACTGACGCATAAGGTATCATTCTCATCTGTTCTTTTTCAACCTCTGTTTTCGGACATTGAAATAAACCGAAAACATCTCCCTTAACTACTGGAGCCACAGAAGGAGAGCAATGTTGCATGTTATAACGTGTAAGGACACGCTCAATGTAAGCCTTTTGAGATAATCCCAAAATACCATTGACTCTATCTCGGTGTATTTCGATGCCAATAACATAAGAAGCCTCCCCGAGATCTTTCATGTCAAAATTACGCGAGAGTAAGCGCTTGGACTCATGCAACATGTCTAAACTATTACTTGCCAATAGAATGTCATCTACGTAAAGGACAAGTATAGTAAAGTTGCTCCCACTCATCTTGAGGTAGGCGCATTGATCCACTTGATTCTTTATGAAACCTTCTGACTTCAAGACTTGATGCAACTTTAGGTACCATTGACGTGATGCCTGCTTCAACCCGTATATGGATTTTTTTAGCTTACAGACTGAGTGCTCTTGACCTTCAGATTTGAATCCTTCGGGTTGTTTCATGAACACTTCTTCATCCAAATCGCCATTAAGGAAAGCGGTTTTGACATCCATCTGATGTAGCTCTAAATCAAAATGAGCTACAAGGGCCATAACAATTCTTAAGGAATCCTTTCGAGAGACAGGAGAAAAGGTCTCTTGATAGTCAATTCCCTCTTTCTGAGTGTAGCCCTTTGCAACCAATCTCGCTTTGTAGCGTTCAATGTTTCCATTCGGGTCCAGTTTTGTTTTGAAGACCCATTTACATCCTACGGGTTTGACACCGTTGGGTAATTCAACCAAATCCCAAACATCATTTTTCTTCATGGAGTCAAGCTCTTCAATCATGGCTTTACTCCATTCGGAAGACTGATCACTGTTAATGGCTTCATTATAAGAGGTAGGATCAGTAAACTTTCCAGCATCCATTTCTGCTTCAGTCAGGTAGGTAACATAATCATCAAAGTTAGTAGGCCTTTTAGACCTAGATGACCTCCTGAGCAAATTTTCAGGTTGAGCATTGGCGGCATTGTCTTGATGGTTATCATTTGAGGTGTCTTCATTTCCAGGTACATTAGGAGTAGGAGGTGGTGCAGTGTCCTGCGGATTGGCATTGAGTACAAAAGGAGTAATTGGAGGTAAAGTAATCGACAAGTCTATCCCCCCCGCGTCTTGTACTTCTAGCAATTCATCATAAGGGTTTTCACTACTCCCACTGACCTTAAAATCTTCAAGGAAATGAGCATCTTTGGTTTCTACAATGCGAGTGACATGGGAAGGACAATAAAATCTGTAACCTTTTGAGTGAGAAGGATAACCAATGAAGTAGCAAGTTACAGTTTTCATGTCGAGTTTCTTCAAGAAGGGATTATAAAGTTTAGCTTCGGCAAGACAACCCCATACTTTCATATATCTTAGACTCGGTTTCCTTCCTGTCCAGAGTTCATAAGGAGTTTTAGGGACAGCTTTAGAAGGAACCCTATTGAGTATATGAACAGCTGTTTTTAAGGCCTCGGTCCAGAGAAATAGAGGTAAACCTGAGTTGGCTAACATACTGCGTACCATGTCCATTAGGGTCTTATTTCTTCTCTCAGCAACACCGTTCTGTTGAGGAGTACCAGGCATGGTATATTGGTTTACAATCCCCTGGGCCTTGCAAAACTCATAAAATGGACCAGGAGCTTGACCCACATCAGTATGTCTACCATAATATTCACCTCCTCTATCTGATCTTACAATTTTTATCTGACGATCAAGTTGTTTTTCAACTTCAGTTTTATAATCTTTAAAAGTTGTAAGTGATTCAGATTTTTCCTTAATGAGATACAAGTACATATAACGAGAATAATCATCAATATAAGTGATAAATGAGTTATGTCCAGTTATTCCAGTGATAGAGTAAGGACCACTAATGTCAGTGTGAATGAGCTCTAATAAATTAGAACTCCTTGTGGCACCTTTCTTATTCACTGATGTCATTTTACCTTTAAGGCATTTGACACATGTTCCAAAATCATTGAAATCGAGAGATGGTAACACTTCATTCTTCACGAGTCTAGATAGACGTTCTCGTGAAATGTGGCCTAAGCGTTGATGCCACAACATGGATGAAGTTTCTAAGTCTCGTTTTCGTTTTCTCTTTGTTAGTGTCTGATTGATATTATATGACAACAAAGATTTGGAAAAATCATCATCTAGTTCTAATTTATAGAGACCACCATCCAGAAAACCATGACCAAACACTTGAGAATTGAAACTAATAGTAAGTCTGCCATGACCATGAGAAACATCAAAACCGTCTATGTCTAACTTTGGTCCTGATACTAAATTCCGAGTAATCTCAGGAATATATAAGGTATCATAAAGTTTAATACACAAACCAGTTTTCATTATTAATTCTAAGGTTCCCATGGCTTCGACAGCTAATTCTGTTCCATTCCCCAGCTTAAGTGTTCTTCGGTTTCTTTCCAGCTTCTGGATTGTAAGGAATCCCTGAAGTGAGTTGGTTACATGAACCATAGAACCAGAGTCAAACCACCATGTATTAGTTGGAACATTTAAATTAAAGGACTCAAGTATCATGTAAAGATGATTACCTTTCTTCGTCAGCCACTCTTTAAAGTCTTGGCAGTCTTTCTGTCTATGTCCTTCCTTGCGGCAGAACTTGCAGTAAGACTTCCCTTTGGAGTTCTTAGAGCTGGAAGAAGCACTTGCATCACGTTTCTGGACTTTAGAAACTTCCTTCTTATCGACATTTCTCTTCCTCTTCTTTGGATTAGTGGTCATGAGGTAAGCCACATCAGGTTTGTCCAGCTTCAGACGCTCTTCTTCTTGTACGCACATAGCAATCAACTCATTCATCGACCACTTGACCTTCTGGGTGTTGTAGTTGACCTTGAAAGCTTCAAAAGATGCAGGAAGAGAAGTCATTATGAAGTGCACCAGAAAACCTTCACTGATCTCCATGTCTAATCCCTTGAGCTTGCGGGCCATGTCGTTCATCATCATGATGTGCTCACGAATGCCGCTATTCCCGTCATATTTTGTAGTCACCATCTTCAAAATAAGAGTACTAGCATGTGCCTTAGAAGTTGCTTTGAATTGTTCCTCCACGGAAGCCAGATATGTTTTAGCATTAGATGAATCTGGAATAGCTCCCCTGATGATTATGCTGATGGAATTTTTAATAAGCATAAGAGCCATTCTGTCGCACCTCTCCCATCTCTCATGTACTATTTTATCTTCAGCAGTACTTTTATCAGTGAGGGCAGGAGGGGCAGGCTCTCTCAGTGCATAATCAAAATCCAACATGCCAAGAGTTAGCATCAGTGAATCTTTCCATGAAGAAAAATTAGCACCGTTCAAGGTCTCAATTCCCATATTTGGGGCTGATAATGGATTCAGATGAGAGAAATAAGACACAAAATTAAAGAAGAAGTTAAGAGGTAATGAACTAAGGCTGGCGAAGTTAAGGACCATTATATAGTAATGAAGCTGTGATAATAGTCTATTATAACACCAAAATAATAGACTAAATTTAATTCTACTCAAACAAATGGCTTTCACTTTGGTTATGACCACTTATTTAAGTATTATGAATAATAAAATAATGATGTGCAATTTGAATGTAACACATCACCTTTGGGCAGAAGTGAAACATTTAAATTTTAATGCACATATATATTTAGTTCGCAGTACACAATTATAACACATCATCTTTGGACAGAAGTGAAATATTATGTATTTAAGGCGAGTGTCATGCAAATATCTGTTTAAGGATATGCACTAAATGACAATGCTTAATAAGGCTTGAAATAAATTTCACAAATGTTACACATCACCTTTGGGCAGAAGTGTACTCTAAGGTATTGTTCAAGTCAAGCAAAATAAATCAATTTAACTAATCATAAAATGAATTTTATTTAAGATTAGTCAAATGACTTATAAATTTAATGTTAATAATTAATTAACCGCAAAAGTTAAAGCGATTCGGGCGGGGCTACAAAAAAATTTGGGGACCCATTGAAATTGATTTAATTAAAAGGCGTATAAGGCAAGAGATTTTCAAGTAAAAAGATTTAACCTTTTCAATGGTATTTTAGCATATCCCTTACTTAGTTTTGCTATTCTAGGTAAAATAAATTCATAAATAAGGAAATAGAATATATTATGCAAAAGTGAGATATGCCATACAATTTAAGGAAACACAATTATATTCCAAAACAAATACCAGAATTAGAAGATTTCATCAAAATAAGGATGAACACTTCAAATAATTCATCACAAATTATACTTGCTGATATTCGAAGCATAAGAAAGTAATTTTATGGATTAATTCCGAAAAACTTAGATCTTAATTTTAAGGAAAAGTAATGCTGATGTCCGAAAATAAAAAGAATTGATTCATCAACATAAGGCTCTGATACCACATGTTGATCAATTCTTAAACATAAAAGATATAAATCAGGAATTAAATCATGTGTACCTGATAATCCTGTAAACGTGGTTAGGGATGAGGCCATGATTCTCACGCAGATCGAGTTCCCGTTTAGGGTGTATCGTTATGATGGCTAAGGTGAGGATGAGACTCACGAGAATAGAGAGGCAGAGAGGAGGCGTAAGATTGGTGTCTTGATCTCTGCCTAATACCTCTATTTATATACACCCAAGGGGAAACCCTAATTAGGTCATAAGGGTAATTACGTCCATCAAATAATTACCAAATAAATACGTAGGGTATTTATTAGGTCAATGATCAATTAATTAGATAAATGATAACTCAGGCCACATAGAAACGTGTCCAACAGCTTCAGACATATCAAAGATCAGATCATGCCATAGTATTGAACTGATAATATTGAAGACCAAAAGAACTTTTTAGATTCCAGCGAATATGATTTATTAAGCTCCAGCTAGCAAACCAATAAAATGCAAAAGAAATAATTTATAGACTACTTACTAGCAATCTGGGTGTCAAAGGATCAAACCCAGAAGCACCTGAAGCAAAGCTGACGCCAGTTAAAAGATCGTTCTCCTTTATGTCCGGATCAAGATATGCCGGGATGTTCCTTTTAATACCAAGGGCCTCGGCTGAATGATGGTGAGTGGGGAAAAAAAAAAATAGAGCAATAAGGAACAAAACGCAGAAATTGGAGTAAAGAGCATAACGATTATGTTTAAGATTGAAGGAAACCCCTCTCAAATTCCAATTTGGTAAGGGAAATGAATCGACAATTTTGCACCCAAAGCAAAAGTAATAATATCCAAGAGTTCAATAAATCCTTCCCCCCCCCCCCCCCAAAAAAAAAAAACGATTATGTATTGATTGCTGCCGATTTACAACAAAAAGATATAGATGGCAGTTTAGTGAGGTTTCTTGTGTACTTTAATACAGATTAAGTTGTAAAATGTCTCCAAAATTAACTTTTTCTTCCGTACAAAAAGGTCAACATCACAAAGAATGTCAATGGTGTCAAAAATCTTAGGATTGTGAGGAGTGTGAACGAGGCCCCTCTGGTTGCATGCGCATGATTTGAATGTGTTTGATTGCTCATTGTATGTATCTTCCTTTAATTTTGTTGCTTTTCTAAGTTCTTAGACAAGCTAGGCATGTTTATCGTACCTAAGAAGTCAGTAGGAATGCGGCCATTGCTGAAGCGTCCAGTTGGCTTTCCATCTTCGAAATCCTTGCCATAAGGAGGAAAATTGGCTTTGATTAGTGTTAGTATGTCATTGTTGTTGCCAGGATCCACAATTGAATCTCCGAAGGCAAAAACAGCTGGAATGTTTGCTTTTGACCCCTCTTTCCTTTCCGCATTTGCTATGCTGCACAAATGAAATAAACTGAGAGAAAAGACGAACGTTAAGCAGCAAGTTGATGTGCAAGAGAGGGAGTATTTCATGTTCTATGACAAAATTAATTTAAGAGGCTTCAAAATGTTAGCGCAGAGTAACTTCAATCAGATACAATATGAACAGCTGCGTCCAAAAGTGACGTTCATGCTTTGTGTTGGTTTATTAATATTTTTGTGAAGCAGTTACAAAAATCCAATAGACCCTTCTGGTCATGCATTTGACATGTCCAGATTTTTTACTTCCCATCCTCAAAATCCTTGCCACCCAAAACGCAGTTTAGCCAATCGCAACGTTTGTAACATTCCAATGCCAAATCCATGTCCTGAAGTCTTGTCTATGTATCGTGTGCAGGGACTAATTTTGTTGGAACCTGTCAGTCTAAGCCATAGCACATCCAAAAATTTTGTACAATTCAATTTTTGAACTCCTACAATTTCATAACTAATTATTTTGTTGTTAGGGGTCCCCCTTTTGATAAATTGAATGATTTGTGCACACATTTTAGACAATTTTTCCTACGGATAGATGCATGAGATGATGATATACTACTGCTGAACAGGTGTGTCTGCCCACAGGTGTCGCATTAAGTTGTGACCTAGGTCGGTTCAACCTAGGTCCACTCCATACCCGCCTCATGTTAAATTCAGTGTTTTGTTTTGCCGGGCAGGGTGGGTTTCAAGTTAAATAAATTTTAATGATGTTACAATATAATTGGAATGGTTAACCCATTCATCTTTCGACACGCCTCACCTCCTCTAATAAAAAGGGTGGTGTGGTTCCACGAGTTTCAGCGCATCCACCCGCACTTCAATGGGGAGGGTTGCCCTGGCCTGACCCTTGTCCCACCTTAAGTGTCCGTGTGACTATTAGACCTAGCAAAACTGACTCGAAATTTGAATCGAACGACCCGAACCCATACCCCCCTTCCAAAATAGGCATACTCAAAAGTGGACTCGAAATCTGAATTGACCTGAACCGAATCATACCTAACCCAAAAATTTTCAGCAAAGTGGTTTATTTTTGCATAACAAGCATGTTGGACCAAAAAAATCAATTGACCCCAAGTCGACCCGAATCGAAGTTCCCCCGATCCAACCCAACCTGACTCGAAATGTCACGTAACCTGAAATATGATCCAAACTAGTGCTTATCAAGTCTCGATCGGCAGGCTGCTTACCTTCTTCGGTGGACCTAATAGTTTTGAGGCCCATGGCCCGCCCACTTGTAGCTGATAACTACCATCTATTCAAACCCTCAAACATATTAGATGTCTTTTGTTAGCTGAAACTTTCAAATGCAATCGCTCGGAATTTTGGGCCTTAGTCCTTTTCTTTGTCCATCAATAAGGCCTGTTAGGATAAAAGTAATAGGTCCAATTTCCTTTTTCTCATTAATTGAATGAAATGTATGGATCCGTGAGCTACTCACAATTGTTATATGTAGGGTTGTTCAATTCGGACCAAACATGACTGGATCACATTGGACGAAGACCAAGCACAGGAAAGAAGGTGGATTGATGATGGGACCGAATAAATTCAATTCGGACCGTGATTGGATTGAAACAACAAATCATATTGGGACTGCACTGAATTGGATCGTAACAATAACTTTAACAAAACAAAAATTCTTTTTCCAACAAAATAAAAATAAAAACTTTTATTCAAACAAAAATCGATAATTCAAGTTGCTAAATTACAACTTTTTTATTTTTTAAGCCAGGAGCTCCAATTTAATTAATTAACCTCCAAGTGACTACATAAATATCAATCAAATTAAGAGCAAGCAAATTTTTTGCTTTTCTTTTAAAAACAACAATCAAATTCCTTGATCTACTATATGAGATGAATCAGAGTGCTGAAGCTTTCATCCTAAAATCCAAAAAGAAAACAAAATCCCTATTCCACATGTGGGATGAAATCTTTGTTTGTAATAATAACTATAAGGTAAAAGAAGTAGATGAGCTCATATGTAAGCCAGTGATAGGAAAAATTCGAGTTTTAATGTTTGTAACCCCAAATGCAAGATTTATCGTCAAGTGTCAGGGTGCCATCCACAAAGAGTTGGGCTTCAAGTATCGGGATTCGCTCAAATGTTCAATCTAGGCCAAGTGAAAGGGAAAGAAAGACAAGCTAAGCTAAGCTAACAAACATATGAAAAGAGACTTCAAATTGTAATTAGGCTAATTGACACACCAAGTAATTGAGGTGAGTCCTAACCTACCCAACCTCTGCTAAAACAAGATATGATCGGTTGTACCACTGTAGACAACCCAAGCCATTTCTCAAGGGTCATGAGCTAGCCTAATTAGTCTAACCACTTATTTTCATGAGATTAGCCCAATTAAACGACAAAATTAGCAACGCTTGGACCTAGCTAGAATCGGGACTATTTTCATGTCCCGAACTTGGCTATTCCCTTTTCCACACTAGCTAATTAACCTCATCTCTCGGCATAAGTCAATACCTAAAAATAAAGATGAAAGCTCTTTTAAACATTTCATTAAACACTTGATGGGTATAAGAGAAAACTCTAAATTCAAAGTATAAATTAGGCCTGGTTAGCCTAATAGAAGACTAATTAGCCATCAAAAGGTCAATCACAATTCAAACCAACAAAACTAATCCCTAATCTTCATCAAAACACAAAAATCCTAACTTAAGCCTAAGCCAACAAGCATAGGCGGAGCCATGTTGGGGTGAGGGGGGTTCAATTGCCTCCCCAGCTTTTTGGGGAAAAAAAAAGTTAAAAGTGAGATGTTTTTGTGGATAAGAAAAATAAATATATATCAATTAGTTCATAAGTGCACATCATAGGAGTGCATAACAGGGTGGTGGTTGCCCCTTGCTTTGGGTGGGAGGTCCTTGGTTCGACTCTTCGTTCTGCCTTTTCTGTTTTTCTTTTGGGAAGTGCCCTTTAATTTTCCCAATCTTGCCCCCCTTGCTTAGAATCCTGGCTCCGCTAGTGCTAACAAGTAACTCAACAAACATGAAAATGGAGGAATTAATCTAAACTAGCATGGATGAAAAGAGCTATTAAACATGAAATCATAATAAAAACTGAACATTTAAGCAAAATACGATCTAAGCTAACTAAATCAAAACAAGAGGAAATAAGAAAAAACATGAAATAAGAAGAGAGAGAGGAAGGATAAAACTTATGGACTTTGGATGAATATGAATCTACAATGCTTGAATCCCAAAAACAACCCAATTAATCCTAATTTACCTACTTTATTTCCTCCTAATGAGATTTTTAAAGCTAAACCCTAAAGCTAAACTAGCCTAAAAATCGCCAAAAGGCACCCCTAAAAAGCCCCAAACAAGACCCTTAAAAAGGAGTCAAGTCAGGCTATGAAATAGCGCGCAGGAGGAGAGGGGAGCTAGGCTGGCCGACGGCCGTCGCCTAGCCAACAATCGATTGCCCTGTCGACGGCCAGGCCATCGCCAGCCCCTGGCTAGGGTATTGGCTGGCAGCGACTGTCATGCAGTCGACAGGCCGCCCGTCGCCGGTTATCTTTTTTTCTTCTTTTGTTCCTTTTTTTGCTCCTTTTCGTGACATTTCCTCGATTGAACTTATTACCTATAGAAGTAAATAAAACAAGTAGAAATTCTAAAGATTATATTAGTATATGAGCCAAAAACTAGACGAAAAAAGGGTATAAATGATGTAATAAATGGATCGAACAAATAACCCCACACCTAGCTTTTGCTCATCCTCGAGGAAAACAAAAGACAAACTAACCTAGGAACCTAACTCACCTTCATAGGAATCACGGTTACATTTAACATATGTAGCGAGCTCTTTAAACCCCTTGATTCCCCAAGTGGACGAGTGAGGTCTCATGAGGATTTGCAGAAGATATACCCATAAAATCTTGGAAATATTTTTGGATTTTTTTTTTCCAAAAGCAAATCATATGTACAAGGTGAAAGGAAAAAGATGTACACATTTAGATCAATTCTACCAACATCCTAGCTACTAAGTCATATATAAACAAAACATACATTCAAGACACACATAGGATACAAATACGTCCGGGCTCTCATTTTTCACCTCACGCAATACAATGACATGATTTGCACACCTTGGTGCTCCGTGCAAGGTGTATTGACTCATAATGCTAGGCTAAAACCGGGTAAGGGGTAATCTCCACTTGGTTTATGACTCCCTTTTTTTTGGTCTTTGTTTTGTTTTGTTTTCTTCTTTTTTTCCGCTTTTCTCCTTATACTCCTTCACCCGAGTGGGTAGTTCTTGGCTTATTAGGCCTTGAACTCCCGGAGAAACAACTTAGCACATATTCAGACTTCTTTTGGATTTAAGAGTTTTATTTGGATGTGCAAAGCACTTATTCAAGCCCAAATAGAGGCATCGAAGTTAAATTTACTTTTGCACTTCTTCTTTCTCTTTTTTTTCTTGTTCATAATGAAGCCAAAACTGAAAGTCAATTAACGAAGTGAATGTCCCCAAACCCAAATCTCAACAACTAATACCAAAAGTCAATGGTAAAGTGTACAAGGTAGGCATAGAAACGCACATGTGAAATGGGGCTATTATGAGAGAATGGAGATCACATTGTAGACAAGTGTCCCATCATGCATATTCGACCTAGATACAAGATAGTAACCAAGCTATCAAAGATCAAAAACCAATCACAAAGGCATAAAAGTCTCCCTAAGCTAAGAAGAAAAACTATACAAAAATCAAAAAATCGAAAAATTCACAAAATGATACACAACAAAAGGGTATATGACTTTCCGCCCCCACCTCTAAATCTCACAATGTCCTCATTAGGCGTCGATGAGTCACTACCACCACAAAAACACACAAAAACAAAGAAACAAAGTAGCACACACACAAGACACACAAAATAAAACAAAACACATAAAAAGACTCAATGAAGACCTATATACACAAGCTAACACACTCACTAAACATACGAGCTCATCCGATCAACAACAAGACCATACATATATACATAACCAACACGACCAACAATGAATATGTACAAATCAAACAACACCACCAATAACAAGACATAACTATGAATAAAAGGTATAGAGAGTTGATCATAGCCATCAATCGACTCCACAATATCCCATAATTTACCTCAAAATGATCACCAACACAACAGAACCTAATATCCAGAGCTAAACAAAAAGAAAAATAAAGAAAAGAAAAAGAAGGGAGAACAGTAAGAATGAGTATACGAGGTTAGGTACTGATTGTACCTGAACTACACCTCTTTAAGACGGTGCTGCTAGAGAGGCCTGAGGAGCATCAACCACTCCTCTTCATCACTCAGGACTTATGGCTTCAACTCGGATTCCGTCAAAGCTCGTAAGAGCTTGTCAACGGCCAATACATGCATATCAGAATGGTGTAAGTAAGAGAACACTAGTAAAGATGTAGCGAATAGAGTTAGTGCCCTCTTAAACTTATCAAATACCATAGAAAAATCAAAAGCATGATCAAAGAAAGTATTGCACATGATTTTCCTAGGCAAGTCCTTTAGGTATATACAATATGGATCAACTGACGGGTAAGACCCACTAATATCACCTAAGAACTTATGAAATGCGTGCAAGGAAGAGGGGGTGATGGGAAGGAAGGGGGATGAAATGGGGGCTAAGCCAAGTAACTCGGTGCAAATAGGGTGAGTATGCTCAATGCTCGAAGCGGCACCAACCCGTATATCATCACTGTAATACTCCGAAAAGGATAGCTCTAACAATGCAATATCGCCCGACCATGCAAGCAAATCATCCTCAACACAATTAGCGTCACCCCTAGGGGACTCACCCATCTCTAACCACGTGCATTGAGCTAAAGAGAGGGGAGAAGAAAGTGAGCTCACGACACCCTCAGTAGTGTCTCTATATACGGGTGCTAGACAAGGATGGAGCGACGAGTAGTGAAAAAGAGAAGGAAAGATCAATCACCTCCTCTAGGCGTGTCAAAGGTCAATCAACCATAAAATTAGGCTCTAGGGGAAGAGAAGACTCATAATCATCATAGGGACTAACCTCAAGTCTAGGAGAAGATGGACTAGGGTCGGTCTCATGCAATAGGCTACACTCTCTCATCTTACGAACAAAACACGCATGTCGCTCATTCATTGTCTCTATTACGACATTAAATCTATCATAACAATCATCAGAAATATCCTAATAGGGATAAGAATTTGCATCATGATCAAAAGATTGACAATAAGAGCACACAAGAAGAGAATAAGCATGCAAGTTGTAGGAAATGAAGAGGAAGGACACTCAAAAGACTAACTAGCATTCTCGTAGTGCCATTAATACCAAGCCAAAGATTCAAACAAATCCCCCATATCATCAACGTCTAAAGAGCCCATACCATCGTAACACGTGGACTCTAGGGTGGCTCAGGTCTTATGTGTTATCCCCTCAAGTATGACATTGTATATTTTCCATTTTCCATATGTGAAACGCATAAAATGAGCACGATATTAATTCAATCTCGACAAGTATTTTCAAAACGGTTCATGCTCAAATTGAGGTAAGTGGAAAATAGCCATTTTGATTTTTTTTTCAAATTTTTTTACTTTTTTTAAAATTTTTTTTAGGACTTTCTAAAGATCTAGCCTCGAATGCTCAAGTAAACCTCGATATTGAAAAGCGCCAACTCCCCGGCAACATCGCCAAAAACATGATAGGAATAATTTGAGTTTTAATACTTATAACCCAAAGTGCAAGGTTTATCGTCTAGTACTCGAGGTGTCGTCCACAAGGAGTTCGGTTTCAAATACCGGAATTCGCTCAAATCTTCAATCTATGCCAAGTGAAAGGGAAAGAAGATAAGCTAAACTAAGCTAACAAACATACAAAAAGAGGCTAGAAATTATAATTGGGCCAATTGATGAATCAAGTAATCGAGGTGAGCCCTAACCTACCCAACCTCTACTAAAAACAAGAGATAGTCGGTTGCACCATCTTAGACCACCAAGCCCTCTCCTATGGGTCATGAGCTAGCCTAATTAGTCTAACCACCTATTTTCATGGGGTTAGCCCAATTAGACTATAAAATTAGCAACCCTCAGAGTTAGGTAGGATCGGGACTATTTTCATTTCCTCGAGCCCGGCTATTCCCTCGTCCACATTAGCTAATTGACCTCGCCTCTCAGCATAAGTTAATCACCCAAAAATAAAGATGAAAGCTCTCTCAAGCATTTCAACGAACACTTGGCGGGCATGAGGGGAAAGGCTAAGTTCAAAGCATAAATTGGGTGTGGTTAGGCCTAATACTTGACTAGTTAGCCATCAAAGGGCTAATTACAATTCAAGTCTACAAAACTAACCACTAATCATCATCAAAACACAAAAACCCCAAGTTAAACCTAAGCTAACAAGTAACTCCACAAACATGAAAATGGAGGAATTAATCTAAATTAGCATGGATGAAAATAGCTATTAAACATGAAATGATAATAAAAGCTAAACATTTAAGCTAAATATGATCTAAGCTAACATAATCAAACAATAGGAAGCAAGAAAAAAACATGAAATAAGAAGGGAGTGAAAGGATAAAACTTATGGATTGCTTGGAAGAATTTGAATCGACAATGCTTGAATCCCAAAAACAATCGAATTACTCCTAATCTACCTATTTTGTTTCCTCCTAATAAGGTTTTTGAAGCTATACCCTAAGCTAAACTAGCTTGAAAATCGCCAAAAGGCACCCTCAAAAAGTCCCAAACAAGACCCTTTCTCACGCATAATAGAGAAAGGTCACATATGTCCAGACCTAGGAAAAAGGAGGGGGAAAACATCAAGCAGGATTGCAAAAATAAAATCACTAGAAAGGATTTACACCTTGCCATATGATTAATGATAAAAAGCACACAAATACAATAATATTATTGGTAATGGTTACATTCACTCATTCTTTCCCCTGTTCTTTGGGAAGAAAGAAAATTAAAGAGCTGTGATTATATACAAATAGGCAAAAAATATGTTCATCCATATGGTTAAACAAAAAAAAAAAAAAAGAACGATTTTCAATTCTTTCGCTCCTCAAACCTATGACTCCATTCAAACAAATGTTGCTCACTGAAATCGTCAAGATTCCTTCACACACTAAGGATGAGAGTATTCATGGATCCCTATATTAAAGCAAAAATGACCCACTAACATGATTCCAATAACCCAAGATTGAAAAATGTACAATCACTACAAAAACACAAGCCAGAATTACAACCTGCAATCTAGATTACCAAAAAAATTCAGATATGAAGAAAATAAGAAAACAATATGATCCAAATATCAACCAAAACATCTTAAGTACAAAAATATTCAAAGTTTCTTTAGGGGGGAAAAAAAGATGTCATACCTAAAAATTGACAGCATATGAAAGAGACTGAGACCTTGTGATGTATATGTGGGTGGTAAGTGAACCAAATCAACTCAAACTCAAACTAAACAAGAATCAACCAAAGAAAAGTGAATATGGTGGAAGATAGTTTGAGATGGTTTGAAGAATAATAACAAAAAGAACAAGGATAAACAAGACCTTGTAATTAAGATAATCCTTCACGGAGCCACTCAATGACTTGATCTTGGGCTAATTCTCTTGTCTTAACCAAGGAATCACTCCAATTGGAAAAGGAAGAGAACCTAGAACACCACTTGAATGAGCCAAATTCAAGATATAGAACTAGGAATTTTGAGACACAAATGAGAATCACTCTCAAAGGTGCTTGTATTACTTTGGAAATCTCTTACAATGCTGAATGATTAGCTTCACATGCCCCTCCCCTTTTATAGACTCAGCAAAAGACAATCAAAAGACTCAAATAACTCCTAACAATTAAAACTAGCTAATGAAAAGTCTAAGAAAAATGAAAAGACACATCATAAAAGGGGGTGGGGGAGGTTACAAGGAATATTCTAGGATTTTTGCAGCTGATTACATCAATCTAGAAGCATCTAAAACGTGCACAATATCAGCCACACAAATATATGTAACCTAAGACTCTTCATATTCCCAGCATTAATCCTTGCAACTGCCTCAACTTCAACAGAGCATAACTTCCAGAATACTCGGCCAAATCACGCGTTCTTGGGCTTGTTAGAAAGCCCTGGAAGTCTATTTTCCAGAATGGGCTCATTTGCTCAATTTGGATAAGCGGTTTGAAAGTTATGGCCCAAACAATGCACCTATCTCAGACTGGACTGGATCAGCACAACGTATCTTTGAGTGATATTTTGCCCAATCAAATGATGTCCAAATTAAATAAAATTGGGCTTATTTTAAAGCTGACATCTTAAGCTTCAAAAGCACATGGGCCCTCAAGTTGTGGGTCCACTTGAGCTTGTCCAAAAGTGGTCACAAAAATCGGGTTCCGCAGGGATGAATTCGGCACCAAATTTCTAGCAAAGTTTAACCTCTTTTTGACCTCTCCATAGTGTCGCGAGTCTTTGAACTCACTTAAGAAGACCAAATAGGCACATTTCCATGCATGATCTTCTTTGACCCTTTTCTTCTTTGAAATTGGAGTTGAATAAAAATGATGCATATGGAAATATGCATCACCTTGGGCTTGCTAGTCATCATGGCTGCCGTCGATAAATCACCGTGACGGAGACACTTTGAGAGGGGCTAAATCTAGACTCTTTCTCTAAGCTCTACTCATAACATTTACAATCACATCCCCTGTTGTTTTCACTGAACTTTTTGCCGATGATTTTGAATTATTGACAAGGAAATAGGGGAGATAGTAGAACGGGGGGAAGAGAGTTGAGATCTGCAGCTAAAAGAAGCAGGAATGTAGGCGTTTAGGATTTTGAGGAGAATAAGTAAACGAGGAGGAATTATGGATACTTCTAGGGGGAAAGGAAGGGGGAGGGATGAGGGTTATTAAAAAAAGGGAATTTTGAGGAAAGATGGGGCAATTTTTTATAAATGAGTGAATTATTTGTGGGCCCGCGTCAAATTATGACGACTTTAAATGAGTTTGAGAGCCTGCAACGGCTTAAATTGCCCTAAGCATTGATTAATAAATTTTTCCCTATGATGCTTGGGTCAAATGTTGCACTAAACATGTCGCTAATAGGACTTTTTTTTTTGTAGTATCAAATTTATAATTTGAGCTATTTCCATTCATCCCCTCCAGGTTCAGTAAATGTTTTTTTACCTTTATGAACTGTTAGGATTATTTTTTACCCACTTCACTTTTACAAATCCTCAAAATTACAGAAGTGTTGTCCATGTTTATAGTGTAACCCTACCCTCTCTCTGCTCTACTAGTTTGAGGCTTAATTTTGCCTTGACCATTGTAAAAGGCATTCGTTAGTTAATTGTCTAAAATAAACCTGACAATTCGGGTGGGCAGATTAAATATAAACTGGGTGTATTCGAGTTTGCGTAGAATACGAATCGGGTGTATTTCGTATTTGGGTAAAATATGAGCGGGTGTATTTCGATTTTGTAGGTTTCAGGTTGACCCAACGGGTTTACAGCACCTGTTTATTAATTATTTTTATTTTCAAAAATTAAAACTGGGCTTATTTTTATTGTAGAAAATCATCATTTGTTGAATAAAAAAATATAGTAATTGCAATTTTTAAAAGAATATGAAAAATATTCAACTTTTCATGTGATAAATGAATGTTATATATGGCTGGGCAAAGAGTTCGGTCACCTTTAGGTTGGACGGGTCAGCCGGTACATTAAAGTAAGGTCCATAATGGGTGGGTCATTAATGGCCTAGCTCATCTAGAGCAACTTAACGGGTTAGAGCGGCTCAACTTGCTAATAACTTATTCAATAATTCGATAGGCTAATAACTTATTCAATAATTCAATATCTTTGTTAACCAACCGAACATTACCCAATTATGCATACTTCATTAGGAGGTCAACAAATATGGCCAGCTCATTTTCTATTACTAGCATTGTAATTATAGGTATATTGGAATGGAAACCAAACAAAAGGGAATTAGAGAAGTACAAAATATTGCATTGTAATTATTACATCAAAATTTTTGATTTTGACAAAGTAATTTATCTAAAATAATATTAGACACATTCATTTCACTATAAGCATAATGGTATGACTTATGGATTTTTAGTATTTGATTGGCTTATTTTGTTTGATTTTCTTAACAGTACATCATTACTTCACGTCGTTTCATACCCATTCTTTTAAATTGTCAAAATTATAAGTTACATATGATGTTAGTTTATGATAATGGAGTTCGGAAAACAAGGGTACTATTATTTAATTTGTGAGGGGATGCGATAATATATAATGTCATTTTAAATGATTTGATTTAATGAATAACCATTATTACCAAGTGGATAAATGAAAGATAATTAAAAAAACAAGGATATCATGTTCGGGTCAAGCGGTCGGTTTCGGGTTCGAGTTCGTGTTGACCCGCTAATTTGCGGGTTTTTCGGGATTAGGTTGAGAAAATTGTGTTCAAATCCAAAATTGTGAAGTAGGTTCGAGTCAGGTTTTCTGGTTGGGTCAATTTTTGCCAACTCTAATCCAAACTAACTTGTACCTCTTCACAAATATTAACCGAATTAGTTATTCACCAAAAGATGCATTGTAATAATTAATTATTATTTAGGCATAATTCAAACATATATTTCCATAACCATCATTATGAAAATGATTATTTTATTAAATTTTTATTTTTATGGAAATTACTCCAATATGACGAGGTTTCTACTGTAAGGTGTCTTGGCACAACATATATTTTGCATTTTGAATCCCCAATTTTGTTCAATTTATGTTGGAGATAGTTCTGAAACCTAGTATAAGAGGCTTTGTGGAGGAGTTGTGTCGATTTTGAATATCAAAAATTTTCATATTGAACTACTGAGCAAAGTCAAGGGAACCTTTGAAGCATTCCAAGTTCAAACCAAGAGGGTATTGGCTTTAAGGGCTATGTTGCAATACATGAGTACCTTTCTTAATTTGATATTGAATTATTGCACAAGGCCAAGAGAATAGCATCCATGTTTAATGTTTAAAGAGTATTAGTATGAGATAGTATATTGAAGTATAAAACCTTTTTTAGATCTTCAAAAATTAGCTTAACCTTTTGATTGAGATGATTATGGAATAGTAACATTCTTAATGATTTCTTACCGTAGATGAAACTTTATCATGTCAACGACATTCTACGTCAAAGGATTAGATAACAATCAATCAAGTGTTAAAGCATGTAACAGAATGCAATAACAAAACATTTCTCAATTCATTATTATTTTAACTCTTAGTTGTTTAGTTTGTTACTAGCTATATGAGGATGTGATGTATATATACTCTTCTGATAGGTTTACATATTTTGATGATCATAATGCATAGAGAAATCTTCTCTCTAACAATCTTCTCCTCGTCAACATGGTATCAGAGCAGCGACAATCATGAGTTCCTTCCATCTTCATTCATACTGATCATGTTGATTCGATCCATCAACAGATCTAGCCTACATTCTTTCTTACAATTACATTCATTCTTTTTCAATCATTTGGCTTGATTCCCCAAATGATCCAACTGACATTCTTGAGAAACTCAGGATTTCTGCATTTTTTCTTGATTCTTGATTCTCATCATTCACAATGATAGATGTGAATGTTGAGATAGTTATGATTCCAAACAAGTGAATTACAACTGTGATCCTCTCCTTTTGCAGAGTTCAGATCATCCAAGTCTGCAATTGGTTAATACAAAGCTTAATGGCATCAATTTTCAGCCATGGAGTCCATCTATGTGAATATCTCTCAACACTAGAGCAAAGCTTGGACTCATCAATGGCTCTTGTGCCAGACTTAGTCCAGATTCTTCCAAGCTACTTCAATGCATCAGATGTGATAATGTGGTGCTGAGTTCGCTTCTCAATTCTACAGTACCTGAGTCGTCTGATGCTTTTCTTTATGCAAATTTTGTGAAGGAATTATGACAAGAATTGTGTGAAAGATTTGGCCAAAGTAATGGTCCATTACTTTTTCAGATTGAGAAAGAAATTACTAAATTACAACAAGGAACTAATAATGTAGCTATTTACTACACAAAGCTAAAGAAACTTTTGGATGATTTGTAAGATCTTAGTGAAATACCTGTATGCAAGTGTCCTACTACATGTACTGCTATGAATAAGTAGATTGTTCTTGGTCAAAGACAAAAGTTGATCAAGTTTTTGATGCATCTTAGTGATAAATATGATGGTATAGAGGGACAGATCCTATTGATGGATCAGTTGTCTGATATCAACAAAGCCTATTCCATGATTGTGAGGGTAGAAAAACAGAAACAAGTTACCAATCACATTAATGTTGGGAATGAGATAGCAGCATATGTCCATGAAGTTGGCACTGGAAGTGAAAATGTCAACGTCAATGCTAGTGGTCTCCTTGCCAGATGAGCACCACAGGAGAGAAGACACAACAAAAAGACTAGGAGCAATAGGTATTGTGATCACTGTCAAAGGACAGGACACACAGTATCAGTGTTGTCTACTTGTTGGCTACCCTAGCTAGTATGAGGGGCCTAGGGATGGGCCTAAAGAGAAAAAAACACAAAGAGTGGTAGCAGCTATCTCTACTAACCTGTCATAACAATTGATGCCAGATTCTCCTCTAGACAAAGTACAGGATTGAAGCTCCAAGCCTCAGTTTGTTGGTGCCTTTTTGCAGGCATTAGCTCAGGAAATGATGAAATTCATGAACGGGAAAAGAGTCGATTAACAGTCTGACACTATGAATATATTTGCTCATTTTACAGGTAAAGTTTTCGTTTCTATTAGCTCTCATTTAAGTGCTTGCAATGTTGTTATTAAGTGATGGATCATGTTCATAGATTATAGACATAGGCGCATCTGACCATATGACACATGATTTCACTCTTTTTGCTTCAACCAAAGCTTTACCTGCACCCATTTATGTCACTTTACCAGATGGAACCATAAAAAAGGTTACACAAGTTGGCCAAACACCCTTGAATGAACACATTACTCTCCATGAAGTTCTTTTGTTGGCAGAATTCAAGTTTCATTTACTTTTAGTCCACAAACTACTCAAAGACTACCCTCTTTGTGCCACTTTCTTTCCTGATAAATGCCTTTTCAAGACCTTACCACTAACTGGTCATGGACACTGGATTTAAGGCTGATGGACTTACAAATGAAAGATATCAACAGCTGGCAAGTCTCGTAGTTTACTTGATGCTTCTAGCTATAGAACACCATCTACAGGGAGTTCCAAGTCACCAAATAAGCCTAGTTTCATTTCTGTTACTTCCAATAATTCTCATTATAACAGGCAACCCCTTAACATTTTACATGCAAGGTTTGGTCATGCTTTTGTCTCAAAAATGAAACACATACCTTCTTATAAAAGCTTATTCTTCCTTTTGTGAAACTTGTGTACTAGCAACGTTTGCTAGACTTCTCTTCAATAAAACTTACATCACAACTACTCATTGCTTTCAGCTTATACACATGGATTTGTGGAGTCCTCATAGGGTTGCAAATATCACTGGTGCAAAATATTTCATAACATTAGTGGATGATTTTAGCATATCTTCTTGGACATAACTTTTGCAAGATAAAGAACAAGTGTCTTCTGCTATTTGGCAGTTTTACCATATGATTGAAACCTAACTTCAAACTAAAATTGCCATGATCAGGAGTGATAATGGAACAAAGTTCATTAGTTCCTCCTGTGGTGGGTTTTTTTGGCTAAAAAAGGTATTTTGCATCAAAAGTGTGTTGTTAAAACTCCACAGTCAAATAAGTAGAGAAAAACATAGGCACATCCTGGATACTACTAGAGCTTTGAGAATACATGCTAGAGCTTTGAGAAAACAAAGTAGGTTTCCTAAATCCTTTTGGGGAAAGTGTGTTCTTTCTACCACTCACATTATAAATAAACCACCTATGAAAATCTTGCTATGGAAAAGTCCCTTTGAAGTCCTCTATCATTAACCACCAACTTATAAGGATTTAAGGGCCATTTCTTGTCTTTGTTGTGCAGAAAATGCAGGAGAAACAGATAAGATTGAACCTCGAGCTCAAAAATCAATTTTACTTGGGTACTTTTTCGGCATAAAAGGGTATAAAGTTTATGATTTAGCAAGTAAAACATATTTTACAACAGAGATGTCTTCTTCGAAGAAGACATTTTTCCTTTCAAAACCAAGCCTAATGATATTTCCAATTCACATAATGGTTTTGTCTTGCCATGTGTATTACCTGATTCTGATTCTGTGATACACCACCTGTACTTATATTGCTCCACTTAATGAAAATCGTTCTTCTCCATCTTTGCTTCCCACCTCTTCTATTAATGGTGATTCAGGCAATGCTTTCAATTAATTAATTCTTCGCAAATCAGTCTTTCATTCTGAGCAACTTGGAACCTGTACAACATGATGCTACTCTTGCACCTAGAAGATCTAGTAGAACTAAGAAAGCACCTTTCTAGTTATAGGACTTCATTCGTCCAACAACCAAGTCCATACTAGCAATTATAGTTCCTGATGTCCCAGACATATCTCGTTCCCATTCATTGATCACCACTCCATATCCTTTGTTTCAAACCAGTGATCTAACATCCCTATTCAGTGTTTCTATGGCTTCTCCTATGTCTGTGTTGAACAATCTTGACCCTCATTACTATGCTAAAGCTAAGTAGCAACCAGAAGCGGTAATGGCAATCGAGCAGGAGCTCAATGCCTTACAAAAGAATGAAACCTAGATACTTACTGCTTTGCCGCTTGGAAAAAAGGCTCTTAGCTCCGAATGGGTTTACAAAACCAACTATAAGGCTCATGGTTCTGTTAACTAGGGCAGAGCCCAATTAGCGAATAGAGGTTTTGAGTAGGTCAAAGGCAAAGATTATAAGCATACCTTCTCTCCTATAGCAAAGATAACTACTGTGATGGTATTCATTGCTTTAGTTGCTATTAGAAACTGGGATCTTCATCAACTTGACATTAATAATGCATTCCTTCATGGTTTGTTAGAGGAAGAGATTTATATGTTACCCCCTATTTTCAGGCACAGCCAGGATAGGTTTGCATGTTGCAAAAGTCTCTTTATAGTTTAAAGCAAGTCTCTAGACAATGAAATCTTGAGTTATCCAAGTCTTTGATTGACAAAGGCCTTACTCAATCAAAGAGTGATTACTGTTCATTTACTAAGCAAGACAAAGGGAAATCTGTCTATGTGTTAGTCTATGTTGATGACTTATTGATTACAGGGGATGATGGTCTCGGCATCACCATACTGAAAAAGGATTTCGACGTAACCTTTACTGTTAAAGACTTGGGGTTTGCCAAATATTTCTTATGTGTGGAACTTTTCAACTCTTCTCAAGGAACTTTTCTTAATCAAGGAAGATATGTTCTTGATATCCTTTCTAACGTAGGGTGTCACAGCTACCAAACCTGGAAAGTTCCCTTTGCCTAAAGGCCTCAAATTGTCTACTAAGAATGGGTTATTTTACCTAATCCTGAGCCTCATAGGAGGCTCATAGGGAGACTGCTATATCGGAATGTTACCAAACCTGACATCTGATATCCTACTCAACATCTTAATCAATTTTTGTACTAGCCTAGGTAACCCCACATGCAGGTAGCAATGCATGTCCTTAGGTACTTAAGAGTACTCCAAATAAAGGCCTTTTTCATCTAGCCACCAACAGTTTACATGTCACAGCTTTTTGTAATGCAGATTAGGGTACTTGTTCTATGAGTGCTAGATCCCTCACTATCTATTTTGTTTTTCTGGGAACTTCTCTTATTTCCTAGAACATTAAGAAACAAAAAATAGTTTTCAATCTTCTACTGAGGCAGAATATAGAAGTATGTTCTATAATACCTCAAAACTTGAATGGATATCTCATTTGCTTACTAATCTACTTATGTCTTTACAATTGCCTATCACTATACATTGTGACTACATGGCAGCATAGCATATTGCTTCCAATTCGATTTTTCATGAGAGAACCAAACACCTCAATATTGACTATCACTATACAAGGGACAAGCTTATGGAAGGATTTCTGCAGACATCCTATGTTACATCTAAGGAGCAACTAGCTGATCTACTTACCAAGCCTTTATCTGAAGCTCAACATCATTACCTAGCTTCAAGGTGGGGTTTGATGGACATTCCACCAAATCAACCTTGAGAAGGGGGGATGTCAACGCATGTAACAGAATCATGTAACAAAATGTAATAACATAATATTTCTTAGTTAGTTATTATTTTTACTCTTGATTAGTTAGTTTGTTACTAGCTGTATGAGGATGTGATGTATACATATTCTTCTGGTAGTTGTACATATTTTGATGATCATAATACATAGAGAAATCTTCTCTGTGTCAATCTTCTCCTCCTTAACATCAAGTGACAATTATTTGTTGAGATCAATTTCCATTGGAAATTAGGTATCAGAAGGGCATATTATATTACATATAAGCTCTGAGAAACGACTTAATAGAGGATAAGCAAATATTCAAGGTAAGGTATCAATCACAACGATACATGCAATCAGTAAATTATTGAATGGGTCACTCATGTTAGATATAGGATTATCAAACATATGCATGCGATAGCTGAATAAAATCAATACGATGCGGTTTAATTCATTTCAAATCTAAGGCATACATCAGTGGTGCCATATTAATTTTTCATAAACAAAGAACAAAGCAATCAACATTTACCCATCTAATTCAGCTGAATTCAATTTGGCCAAGGACATTTTATGTTTAATTCTGCTTCATCATTTTAAATATTGACTGGGATTGACTTCACGTAATTTGATCATATAATTATGCTTGGGAAAACATCAACTCCCCTAGCTTACATGTGCTTTAAACACTAGGAAGGTCTACTATAGTGTTGTTTGGTATAGTTTATAGAAAACTGTTTTTGTTTTGCAAAAATAGTTTCTTTAAAAGCTATTTTTGGAGAAATTATGAGTATTTGGCCTAATTTACATGAAAATAGTTTTGAACAATTTGAGTTGTTTGGCCTAACTTCTTTTAAAGTACTTCCCAATTAATCTATCCTTTAGATTGTTCTTACTTTTTACATTATAATTATTTGTTCTTGTTTATAGTAACAGATGAAATTTTATTCCTTGGTATGCATCAAATTGGAAAAAAAAAAAAAAACAACCAAAAGTGAAGCATTAAACAATACAAAAATATTATAAAACATGGTAATTTATTTCTCTGTCTACCTACCGCTAAATAAATCAATTATTACCTACTCATTAAAGATCTAAAAATTTTATTGCAAAGAGAAAATATATCATTATCATCCAATGCTCTGTCATGCTCTATTGAATAATCATATCAATTGGTATGTTGTTCTCCGTCATCGTCTTCTACTAGGGGCATGCAATTGGGAACTTGATCACACCTATTGAACTCTTCATCTTCGATAACATATTTCCTGATATGATTATGAAGGGTCATGGTTGTCACCAAATTTTGCATTGTACAGAGTATTTATAGCTTGGCATATCAAGTAATATTCTCCATCCATTCTTCCTCACCCCAAATGTCCTTGCAATCACATTTCTAAGAGATGCATCTGCAAAATTAAACACTTCATAGTACCCCGTAGGAGGTTGGCTTGAACATCTAAGAGAGCATAATATATTTTAGGTTCATGTGATTTTGAATTGAAGGAACAGAGGGGGAAGGCAGTGGGTGTCGATACGTGTTAATTAGGGATTTTTTAGTTCTTCAGGGGTAATTGTGCCCACATCTAAAATGCAACATCCTTTCCGCATCACTCAGCTGAGACTCCCGTGATTTGCAGAAATAGAAGCAGCAAAATGCTTGATAAACCTCCATTTTCACCGCTTTTCAACCCATTTTTGACTGCTTCTCTAAATGATTTTTATATTAAACTTCAAAGTGAAAGGGTCGAATCAGCCCCCTTTACCTTGAATTTGCTCATATATGATATTTCTGTCTTTTAGAAGTTTCTACCGAAAGAAAAGAAGAAAACCTACTAATACTGGCTAAGAGGAAGGCTGAGAAGATGAATTTTAAGCCAAGAAAGAGGCTGGACGGGTCCTCTGGATTGGCACGGGGACCCCATGCCATGAAGCACAGTCGTGTAGAATCTCAGCAGCAGTGTTCCAGAGACATGGCACGACTGTGCCACTTTAATTCCTGCGTGACTTAACTCGTTTTCGTGGCAGTTCTAGGAAATCATCTTGTAACTCCTTTAGAGCATTCGATAGAGGTGACTTTTAGGTTTTTAGATCTTGAATGCTTTCACAAACTTTTAGAGATTAGATTTGAGAGTTTAATTGAGAACGAATTTGTGTGATCAATCTTGGCAGTCAATTGAAGTACGTTTTCTTTCTTCCTTCTCTTGTGTTCTCAATTAAAGTTTGCACCTTGAGTGATGTTTTCAGATTTTTGTTCTTGCTTATGATTATCAATATGATTAGAGGTCAAAGTATTAGTTTTGGGTTGGGAGTAGCCCCTATTATGAGAAATTGAATGATGCTCTAGGTTTCTGTGAGTCATGCCCATGTTTGTCATTTGAAATCTCGCCTAGCACACCAAGTATTTGTTGGATTGCTTGAGAGAGTTTTATCCACTGTTCTTAATTAGGGTTTAGGAGATCAATGAAATTTGAATCCTTTATCTAGTAAGACTTTGTGAGAGATTGATCTTCTTGACGTGAAAACAGTTGGGGTTTCAATTGAGAATATTTGACTACTTAATCTTGTGACTTTGATAATCCTAGTTTCACGAAAATAGACAACTAGGTTTAATTTAATCAGTCTATTAACCTTGGAGAGAAGGCATAAATGCGCTTTAAATTGTAATCCCTTCCACTTCAATTATTTTCATGGGTAGGTTTGTATGATTTAGTTTATGATTCATTATAGCATAATAGTGCAGTGAATCCCAATCTAGGACCTTTGTTATTATTGAATTAGACAAATTCATTAATTTTCAGCAGAATAGTATTGCTAGCTAGTATCACTCGACTAAAGTGGACTTTTGCCTAAATTGAGTGCTATAAGTCGAATTTGATGATTAGAAGCAAGTTCTCTGTGGACATGACCCGCACTTAATCGGTCTCTAGCTATAGCGAAGTCAAGCACTTGCGGTAACAATTTAAGACAACAATGCTGCTTCTGTTTCCAGAGGCAGTTAACCAGAAAAGTACTTTTTAAAAATAGTTTTTAGTTTTTGAACATAGTGATGTGTGGCTTAGTTTGTATTTTTCAAGTTTAAAAGCTATCATTTAAGTTAGGCCAAACATCGACTGTTATATAGACATTTGTGAGCTTAATTGGCTCATTCATGCATGTATTTATCAAGTCATGAAAAATGGGATAATAATAGGAGGACTCCAAATAGGTGCCATATGAGCAGACCTTGGTGTTCTTATTTTAAATATGCCACATACCATAGATTCAAAAACTCTTATTAACTTCCTTAAACTTACAATATATTTTATTAATATATTTGACAAAATTGAATTGGTCTATTGGCATATTTATCATGTTATATTTGGACCTACCATAGTATTTCTATTGTTTAAATATGTTATCATTATGAGTATATATTGACGTGATTGTTTTTATCTTTGAGATAGTTTAATATTCAAATTTGAATATGTGATCTTTTTGTTCAAATTTAAATAGTAAATCTTAAGATAATAGTATGATTTTCTATATGTCAATATCTTTGAAAATGTCAAGATTTGCCTAATTATAATAATATCTTTTGAGTTTATATTTTGAAACATTATGCTGCTAAAAATCAGCTTCTAGATAATCCTCTTGATAAGATCTTCAGCTCAAAATAAGGCAATTAGCTGTTGAAAATCAAGGGGTAAACATTGAGCAAAGCTGTAAATTTCAAGGCCTTGAAATACGAACTTCAAGGCCTTGAAAAAAACACTACAAGGGAATAAGCCTTTTGCAAAACCTAGTCGGGCAGCGGTTGTAGAACGTGTTGCAATAGGGTACTTGTGGCAACATGTTAGATAACTACTGCATAAAGTCTGACCTGAGACAACACTTTCTCGAAGCCATTATCATAAGCCGTCTGTTACAACATTTTTCTAAGGAAAAAAAAAAAGATAAGAAAATCCTAAACCTACCCATTTATTCCTCTTCCATGTGACCCCCCAATTACATCTTTTCTCTCTCATCTCTCAGCTGTCATCAACCCAGAAACCCCCAAAATTCCCTCCATCTCTAACCTCATCTCTGCTTCATCCTCATCTCTCTCTCTTGAACTCGCTCCCAGCACCACACACTCCATCACCAGCAACATCTCATTCACTATCTCCTTCATCTTCGCCCACCATCAATGCTCCAGCACCTGCCATGCAATTGTCTACGCATCCATCATCGGACTGTCCATGCATGTCCAGATGGATGACTGAAATTAAAGCCTTCAATTACAAATTGAAGGTTACGACGTGAAGAGGTATCAATTAGGTTTTAGTTTTAGTTTTTCAGGTTTAATTTCAGGGTATTCTTCGTTTTTAATTCCAATTGCTAAAATTTAAGGTTTTGTTCTTGATTCTTTTGGTTTTGATTTTGGTTTTAGATATGTGTTTTAGCTTTAAATCCATGAAATTAGGCTTGATTTTATTAGTTTGGATCGACATTCATGATCTTTAGCCTATGGTTGCAACATTTTTGGGTTCAATTTTGATTAATTTCAGCTCCTCTTCCCTGTTTCTCTGCTGCATTTTCTCTTTTTTCTGTGTTTTTCGACTCTATTGGTTGAATTACAGTTTTTGGGTTGTGGTTGTTGTGAATGTTAATGTGGATTGTGTTGATATAGACTGGTATGGTTGAACTTCCTTCCCCTGTCCATCCTCTCTATTTCTGATTTATGCAATGATATATTTCCATTTATATTGAGTGTTTGAGAACCTCTAGTAGTGGAGGCTGAGTGGAGGTAGGGGCTGAATTCAGGAAGAGCAGGGATGCCCATAGGTGCCTCTGCTTCGTTGCTTTGATTTATTCAATTATGGGGAGTGATTTATGGCCTGGTGCAGCTGGAATGATGGTGATGCTGAAATAAAATTTGAACATTGTAATGCTGCATGGAAGGTGTTTCAGTTGGTTGTAGTTTTGGTTTAGTTTACTTGATCATTTAGTCTCGGTGAGCTGTCTCAAATATTATGTTTTCAAAGGTTGAGTTACTTATTTCATACCTTCTTCTTGCTCTCCTTAGTCACTTGATCGCCTTACTTTATCTCGTTTATTTAGATAATGTGATTAGTGCCATTTAAGTTTGCTTTATCTTAACTTGAAGCTAACTGGAGCTAATGAAATCCTGTGAATAGTTGTAATCTATAGCTTTATTTAGTAAGTAGTTTAGAATGATGCTAAATTAGTTTAATTTAATACTTAGTGGCCTTAATCTCTTCCATCATCCCTGAGAAGACGACCCTCAAGTACTACGAGCATAGTCATATTTGCGGCATTTATTTTTCACTCAACTCAATGAACCAATTTTAAGCCTTCTGCCTCATATTGCTCGTCAAAATTCGAAATACAACCCTAACTTTTTGGTTCGCTTTCTTTCTCTCTCTTATTTGAACGAAGGAAGAACAATTGGAGGCTTTAGTATAGAAAAAGAAGAAGGTCTGATAGTGGAGGTCGAACCACCACCACTCTAAACAAAATTTTGTCTAAAGGTTTGGTTCTCTCCTCCCCTCCCCCTATGTGTTGAATTTTTGTTTCAAAAACACTATAGATCTACCATGTATCTGTTAAGATCCTTAATTTTGTTGGTATATTTTTTTCCTATGTTCATGTGCAAGTGATAATTTAATTCAAGATTTACTTTATGTGTTGAAATTTTAGGAAATTTGGTTGATTCTCTTCAAAAACTAAGTTTCACGGTGAATTTTCATACATATGAATTCTAATTTTATTCCTTTCGTTTTTGGGAATTCGACTGTTTCGTTGGATGATATATATGTTCCTCTAGCAAATTGAATGCATAGATTATTTGTTTTGGTGTTGTGCATTTTCTTTGTTTCTAGGCCTTTTATGTGACTAAACTTCATATTGCTTGACAATTGAGTGTTTATGTCACAAGTCCTAAATTAGATATGTCCTAGTGTATCAAATTGCCCATAATGTAGCTTAAAAAAGAGGTGGCTAGGGATATTATGTCCAATTGCCCATATGGAACTTGGTTTTATAGGGATTATTTTTTAGTTGCAAATATTCAAAAAAAAATTGGTGAAACTGGAGATAATTCAATATGGATGTATTCCTGTTTGCTTCTCTTATTGAAATATTTCTATTTATGTTATTTATTATTCTAAGTTTTAGAATGACCTGATGTCTTTCCATGTATTGTGGAATAACATATGGAAAACATTTTAGGATGAATGCGAGTTACAAGCATACTTTTACCGCCTATGTGCTCTAAGTTACAAACTGATAGCATGGAAGGTATGATGAAATGAAGAAACAATGACATGCCCCCTATGTCTTTCCACAGCCGTTCTTTTGGGATAATATAATAACAAAAAAAATATCAGTAAAAGTGCATCTTCCACCTCATAGTCTAAAAGTTTGATGGAAACTTATTTTGGTGTTTTATCAAGTTGTGTTCTTTAAGAACTGTCTTTTGACATAGTCTTAGTTTCTCCTCCTTATGGTTATTTTGTTCTATATTTTCATTTCTTTCTCTTTGTTTATGTGCAGGACATAATAGTTGGCTGAGGACTTGTAGATGCATGGTGTATAAAATATAATAGAATATGTTCTAGAGAAGCTCTTGATCAACATCTTTGATAGAATTGGGTTAGGTTGGGTTTGGTGCAGTGGCAAATGTTTAGGATCATGGATTATGTATATACATATATACATTAGTTATTATATAATGAAATTGTTAAAGGATCTAAGTGTTCCCCTATTCTAACACAAGTAAAGTGTATTACTAAAATTTGAAATGAAATTTCTTTGAAAGTATAAAGGTATATGAATTTGCAGTTCATTATTTAAGCTTTACGATTTATTTAACATTGAGATAATATAGTTAAATACCCAAAAGTATTATTGCAACAATTCGGAACTGTTGCCAGAGAGCATACAACATTGTGTTCACGAAATTCTAAAACCGTTACAAGCATAAAAAAGCTACAACAATGTTTTTTTAGTGAACCGTTGCAACAAACAAAAAACCATTGCCTTAAGTCTATTGCAGTGCATACCAAATGCAGTGCCCACAAAACCATTGACATAGGTCTATGGCAACAATTTCGCAAGCTATTGCAGCGGTATTCATCCGTTGCAAAAATCCTTTTTTCTTATAGTGAAACATTGAAGATCAACCTTCTTTGTTTAGTGCAACGGTCACCTTCTAAATATTCTTTCAACTTCTCCAACGTCATTGGCTATACATAGGGAGGCATTTGCAGCTGAATATTACAAAAGAGAAAATGATAAGAACTCATATTGGAAGATCATTTACTTATCGATATCTTACTCTCTCGTGCTTGTTCATTTGATTATTATCTATTGAAAGTTGTATTATTATTAATCAAGTGGTTATTGTAATTCTTTGTATTGGGTGGGTTAATTAGTCGGAGGGCTGACTACCCAAGTATGATTGAGGAGCAACGCATACATGGGGACACCTAGAGTTGTAGGGTCAACTCGTAGGTTGTGCGATTAGTGAATCGTGCGTAATCGACTGACCTGATAAAAAAAAGGTTCAAAATTCCATCGGCGAGGGTGCCTGTGGGTGGAGGAATATGCGTGACTGAACGTCTATAAATAACGTATTTTGTCCATAACTAATTTTCCACATTTCTATTTCGATTATCTTGTGAATTTAATCATCATCCTATTCATCATCTTTTAGGGTGATTCAACTAGCCAAACCGGGCCAACAACTCTTTTGACTGTCTGATTCAATTACATGGTAATTTAATTAATCAGATATATATGGAGAGAGAGAGAGAGAGAGAGAGAGATTCACCAGCAATCCATTGATCAATGACCCTTATTAATGATTGCAGAGTTTAGTACGTAGAAGCCACTTGAAGGCAATAGACATGGAAGGGCAAAATTATGCAACGATGAGTTGATTAGGTGATGTGCTTGAGGTATCTATCAACAATACGGCGAATGATGACCTTATATGCCCTTTCACTAGAATGATAACTATCCCAAAAGATATTCTTGTTGTCATCTCCGCACAACATAGAAAACGAATTGCAAAGTGGTCCTGCTTCTATTAGCCCTGATCCACAGCATCCTCTATCTATGACCTCAAACCCTGAATTACACAGTAGAACAAGAGATTTTGAGCTTTGAATCAAGCACTGAAGTGTCATATTACCACTAGTTACTAAATAAAAGGATAAAAGAAAAAAAGATCCTAAATCCAACTGCCTTGTTGGGAATCCATCAACCATCATATTGATTGGTGATGAGCACATTTATAACTCGTTGTCATAGGAATATAGAGCTAGTAAATAGTCAACATAGTAATTCCAGTGAATACTTCTGTAGCTTGCTGGCACACTTTGTAGGAAGAAATAGGACTAACCCGGATGCGGAAATATACTGTCGGTAATAGTCCACGCGTATAAAGAATACCAATCACGCCAATAACAACACCAAGCGGCTACTAGAGTCGCTTTAGGGTTTCACGTCCTCAACCCGAGAACTCGATAGATGGTAGTTTGGCCATGAGAGAGAAGTAGGAGAATATGAGAGATATAATATTCGCGTCATTGCGTCTACTAAGGCTAACCCCCTTAAACCCCTTTATATAGGTTAGGGGGTAGCAAGGGTTGTCGCCCCAAGCGACTTAAGTGGTCGTTGGGCCTAATCTCATTAGGCCCGTCCAACAGCTCCCACTCGATCACCTAGGCCGTAAAACACCTATTCTCCATGTATCACAACTCCTCACGCTTCATACCAGGAATAGGACGTGCGACCAAAAGTAACAAGTAGTGTTGTATTAAGTTATCATTCAACTAACATAATACTTTCACGAAATACGATACCCCAAAAATATCCCAAGACATCACCAGTGGCATCTCTAATCCCTTATGCCTGATATATCATATGATTATGTTTTCAACATAATCGCCCGAGCTGATAAGGTGATGGTGGATAGATTTTTCCTTAAACACTCATGAAATCTCTTCCTAACGTGTTCTCGCTGAACCATATATATCATGGTTCTTGAGAATCACATTAAAGTAGCATCATTAAGCTTCGACTTAATATCATAGCTTTAAGTCAAAGGGTTGTCGTCCATAGGGTCACATAGTGACAAGTGATAGGGAATTCAATTGTTACCCCACATATGGGTCGTCTCATAAGCGCACACAGTATGAGATGTGTGTCACGGCATAGCTCCCACTTAGCTGGGTTCATCACTTTTTATGCCATGCGAATCATCAGCCTAGATTTTCACCCAAAAATCTAACCTGAGCCACTAGATCAACATACTGAATGTAAGTCTTGACACTCAAGATTCGGCTTTTAAGGCTTCAATATGAAAACGTATTTCATACTCGACTCCCTCGAGTTTCATCTTAGTTTTACTAAGGCGACTATATTCATTCCACTCATACACTTCTAGTGTGTGTAATCAATATTGCACACCTAGTGCTAATATGATTCAGTCTCATTCTGCCCGCTACTCAAGCGTTAGGGCAATTGCCTGTATGACTAGGCCAATCAGAAGCCTGTGACATTTCAATATGCCTAACATGCAACAATAAACTATGAGCATTTTGCTCATTTGCGAAAGAAACATGTCCATCACGTAGCGAGACACATTAAAGTACTAAACCTTACGAATTCCAAGACCCAACAAATGATCCTTGAACATATCACTAGGAATAGGTTTAGTTAAGGGAACATATCACCTTGTTAGCCTATATATACCTAATGGCAATGCTTTTTGTCTCTATGGTACAAGACACACAATCTACCTTCATAGCTGACATTGTTGTGCAGCTTTGCTTCTTTGCCGCACCATGACATGGCTCTTCCACTCAGGTTGAAGGCATGTCCTGAGGTTGAGTTAGACTCATCCAAGTCATTACTCCAATCAATATTTGAGTATCCTCTGAACTTGAGGCCTCCTCCTTGATAGCAAAAGACTGAGTTATCAATACCACAAAGGAAGCGCTTGATTCTCTAGGCGACTTGCCAATGAGCAAGGCTTGGGTTACCTTGATAATGACTTATCAAACTAACTGTAATGCAATGTCAGGGCCTTATACAGAACATGGCTTACAACAAGCTTACTATGATACTAAGGTTAGGGACATTTGTTCATCATCTCTATTTTGTCATCTGTTTTAAAGCATTGAGCAAGACTCAAGGTTGAACCCTTCTCAACTGGAGTATCTATGGGTTAGGAATTATAAGCCCAAAATCGTTCCAAGATACTTTGATGCACGCTTCTTGGGACGGCTTTGGATTATTTCCACTCCTAGGACATACCTAGTTTCACCCGTCTCTTTCGTCTCAAAGACATGGAATGACTACCTTTTAGTAGCTTTAATCATCTCCAAGTTGTTCCTAGTCAATAGTATGTCATCAACGTGAGGAACGTAATCCCATGTTGATCTTTCGACATATACAATGGTCTTTTGAAAACATTTAAGCCAAAATGGCTTTATGGAATCTAGTGTACCATGAACTGGAAGATTGCTTAAGATCACATATGGACCTTTTAAGACGGCACACATTGTCCTCTTATCCCTTTAATACAAAATCAATAGGTTAGTCCATATAAATCTCTTTCTCAAGATCACCATTTGAGAAAAACAATCTTTACTCCATTTTGAACAACTCAAAGTCCGAATGGGAAACCAGGGCTAGGAGTATTCGGGCCTGAACTTATCAATTGAACTATCCATCTGAAGACTTACATCAGAGTGGAGTTTCAACGAGTTCTCAAATCTTATCAGTGAGTCCATCTCATCCCTTATGGCATGCAGTCACTCTTTGTGATTTGGTGAACCAACCGCCTCTTGATGAGAGGTAGATCTCTCAACTCCCAAGGGAGTGCATGGAAATATTCTTTTTTCGATTTGAAAAAAAAAATCATCAAGGAATTCTTCCACGCTTAGTCCTTGGGATCGTGGGACCTTCATTATTTGTCTGCCTAGGTGAGAAATCCCTCCCCCTTTCTCTAAGAGGTATGGGACTAGAAGTTTTTCCCCCTTTCTCTAAGAGGTATGGAACTCTGATTATGAAGAGAAGATTACTCCCACTATCCTTTGGAGGTGGGATCCTTAACATGAGGACTAACTGCATGTTCAGGAATAACTCTCCTCAACAATTGGAGATTGAGGACGAATTTCATTCTCCTTGACAGACAAACCTTCACCATTCTTACCAAGTAAGAAATGTGTACCATCCTCGGTGACTTAGTGAAAATTCAAATCCTCCCCCTCACCGAGAGGTGGTTGAAGGTTTTACTGTAATGCATACAAAATGAGGTTCTTTTAAATTTCACCGAATGCTAGGGAACTCCTTGACAGACAAACCTTCACCATTCTTACCAAGTAAGAAATGTGTACCATCCTCGGTGACTTAGTGAAAATTCAAATCCTCCCCCTCACCGAGAGGTGGTTGAAGGTTTTACTGTAATGCATACAAAATGAGGTTCTTTTAAATTTCACCAAATGCTAGGGAACTCATCCTTAAGAAAATCGACACTGTGGGATTTTGTTTCACGAAGAAAATATTCATGATCTCGATTGGTTCGAAGAGTTTTGATATTTCGTCCCAATTGAGTTATACCATCGCTATAAAGTATATGAACACATCAAGTACTTAGTAACGGTGAGATGGTAGGTACATATACCTATATCATGAATATACGTAGCTCCATAACATGCTTTTATGGACCCGTAGATGTCTAAAATGAGCGAATGCTAAGGGATTTGATGGACTCGAAATCTTATAAAAGGATTTCCTATTGCTTTACTAGCTAGGCATAACTCACATTTTGCATCTTAAGCCTAGCGAGTTGGTCTTACAAGGCCATCTTTAGCTAGTCTATTAACTCTATCTTGATCCTCATGGTCAAGTCAAGCATGCCTAAAAACAGAGTCGAAAATGGGATAAGGATGGAAGATGTTCTATTTCGTCCATTGAAAGCACCTTTCAATGTGACATGGCCAAACAGATCACCATGCCATATGATGTTTAAGACATCTAGACGAAAATTAAAGAAAACTAATATTAGAAACAGAAGATACAAGGGAACATAGCACCCCAGGTGCATAGAGAGCATCGGGAAGAGACAACATAGTCCCTTCAAGGAGCCTCAAATGATTTGTCCTTAATTCAAGAACGTCTTTTCCATTGTCGTTACCTAAAACGACGATTTGTGAATCCACCGTGTAGTAGTGAAAGTTCACAAAAATCAACTCAATCCTGAACTATGTACTTGATTGCTTCCGTATCTACAATCCACTAAGGATCATAGTTAGCAACACATGTTTGAGAGTGCACATATTATCCAGGAGTAACTGTGGAAAGAGGTACCTTAATCGACTTAGGATAATCCCAAGCATAAGATTCCTAGTTTCCACAGTCATTGCACTCACACGTGCTATATGCTTCTCTTTATTTCCTTAGCCTTTTTCCCTTTTGCAATACCAATCTTAGGTCCAGAACTTTATGAGGAAATAGATCGGACGAACCTGATGTTAAGCTAATCCCATGCGTACTCAACAGTTGGGTGACTTTTAATTCCCCCACTAGATCGACATTGATGCAATACGACGAAGTATAACCTCTTGATCGATCTATTCTCGAACCACTTTTGGTATGCTTTTAAGTTTTCTAGATACTGTTCACTGACAGTACCATCTTTGCCATCCTATGAGATTTAGAACCTAATAAGTGTCCTAACATTTCACGTTCATTCAGAAGAAACTAAATCTTCTGATATTATGTATCATAGTCAGTGCTATCAAATTCTTTTATTGGTAAACAAATTACCAACTTTATTGCCATATCTGAAAGGTATATATTCTTTAAAGTGGTCATTAGACATATTTTCAAATAAATAAATTACCAAAAACTCCATTGTCCATGTCGTATGATCGAAAATTTTGCTAAACTCATAATCATCTCATACAAGCATGAATTAGAAGTTTTTATAACTTATTTATCACTATTTTCCATAAAACAAAATTTATGGAAAATATTACGGTTAAACATATTAACATTTCAGAAATATCACGAAGATATCCAACTTTATGTAAACCAAATTTATATGAAGTTATCTCATTATATATAACTTCTAATATGTCATTTAGAACTCTATCAATGACATATCAAACATGAAATTCAGATTATTATATAAAACGCATTTATATAATAAAATGAATCTATAATGCGAAACATATTCAAAATATAACATGTTACAAAAGAAGCTCATAAAAGGCCCAAATAGTATTATATAAAACACATTTATATAATTATATATAAAATGAAACTTATTCAAATGTTATTCGCAAATTATAAAACACATTTCTAATGTTACGAATTTGAATTTCATGAAACCAATTCATAAAATACCGCTAAATTACATAATTAGCAGGTAATATGAAACGAATCCACATTTATTAATTTGGGCAAGGATAAAAAAAAAGCTAAAACAATTGGCAAATTTACTACAACTCATGTAATTCGTATATATATAAAACACATTTATATAATACTACAAATTGGTGACTCACATGAAACATATCCATGCAATCGAACGCAATATAATTTGTAACATGAAATATATCCAAATATTAATCGCAATGAATTATATATAGAACAGATCCAAATAACACTTAAGTTTGGATGAAACGAATTCATAGTAAAACTTGCAAATTATATAAAACGCATTCATATAATATTGCAGATTTAAATTTTATGAAACAGATTCATAAAATAATCAAATAGCCTATATCTCCAAATAAGAGCATGAAATAAGTACAAGAATGACAGAACAATTTAACTGATCCACAATTGCTCATGTTTTTGCATAAAATTATTAAATCATGAAATATATTCATGTGATGGGATATTATATAAAACATATTTATATAACATAACCTATGAAACATATTCATTTACCGACCAAGGGGATCTTTATATCACATAGATATTTATTGAGTTCGAGTAAAACAAATTTACATCATGCGCACTAATTTTATAAATGAAACAAATTCATATACGTCAACCCAATGGATTAATAACAAGTCACTCGGTCAAGAAAATGTCAAGTTGATGCATATATAAAACGAATTTATTTATGACATTAAACATATTAATGTTTTTATAACGAAATCATGCATTAAGGATTAAAACTAATTCGAAACCTTAATTCAACAAATGAATTAAGTGTATGAAAGTTTATCAACTTGAATATCATTATAATTCAATTAAAATCATGCTATGACTAATGATCATAATTAAACAATAATGGTTGAAAAATAATTCGATCTAAATTAGTCAAAAATAGCCTGACCCATATCATTGAAATATGACAACAAGCAAACCGGTCCAAAAAGAAAAATGGTCCAAAAACAAAATTTGGGCTAAAAAAAAACCGTCCCACTAAACCGGGCCCCCTTTTCCTTTTATTGATAATACAACCCAAATTAAAGAGGGTTTAAGGGCCTTAACTCTCTCTATCCTCTCTGCTACTTGAGTCCCCTCTCTCTCCTCGGTCTGCTTCCTGAGTCCTCTCTCTTTCCTGACTCTCTTCTCCTTTCGACCCTTCTCGACTCCTCGTCATGCTTATGGAGCACCGAGCTCCATCGTTCCTTGGCCATGGAAGGCTCTCTGCCTTTTGAATTTCTCTCTCTTCTTTACGCCCCATGTCGCCACCCCACGAGCGTAGCGTTTGGCTGAGGAACCCATATGAGGAAAACCCCCACCCGCCCTCGAAAGCCAAGGATAACCCCACCAGCGTGTAGATCGGCCGCAACTGACCCGGAAAACAGTAACCGAGCATCGAACGCGCCTCTCATGCAGTGGCGCGTGACCCACACGCGCCGCCAATTCTGGTGGTTTCGCGGATCCTTTGCCGGATTTGAGTAGATCGACGGGCAAGGGTGTGACTGGAGGAAGAAGAATGGTCATTTAAGCATTCAACGGCGGCGCGTGCGCCACACGCGCCACCATTCCCCTGTGGTTTTTGATGGGTGAGGTTCGGACCTCTTTCCGTTTTCTACACTTTCTTCCCCATCCCCTTGGGGTTCTATGATGGTTTTGATCGAAGGCCACAGAGGCCTCGTCAAGGCCACAGCCGCCACAATCACATCCACATAGGTGCGAGTGGTTAGGAGTTAGGGTTTCGTAGAATTTCGGACAGAGGGAGATTAGGGTTAGGGTATTGGATCTTGGGAAGTCGAGTGGGGTGGACATTTTCCAAAAAAAATTATGCCTTTCATAGTTTATCATCCAAGTCAAACATGGTTTTGTCTAAACATCATGAAAACATGAGGCATACACACGCACAATGATGCTAATTGGACATAAGACGTGAATAACCATGTTATTTCTGGATGTCATGAATGTTGTGTTTTTAGCATAATACAAGTTCTTGGGATCTGAACAATTATACTTGAAGAATAATAGCATGAACATGGTAGCATAATACTCAAGCAGCAACTAATCAAGTCTGGTATTTAAATTCAGACAAAAACTTGTATTACACTACCAAACTAATCGGAGAAGAGAACAGTTTTTGGTTCTTGAAGCATGCTTAGCAGATAATTTATTCATGCTTACATATAATTGCATAATCGAACTGAAGAATTCAATCTTTGGCCAGAACCAATTACGTAAACATGCTTTTGTCAATTTTATATCATAATATGATCAATTAGAACCACGGGTTATCAATCGAAAATCGGATCTATCTATGATTGATAAATGTTGCGGCACACTGATTTCACAAAGCATATACATCCACGACTATGAACAAAAAATTCTATCTTTTGTTGATTCTGGATGAAGTAATGATATAAGCATGCTGGTGGAAGATTAGGGTTGCATAATTACGAAAATTAAGCAATTAAACATATAAACTAGCATGCTTTCAATAACTTCAGGTTTACCAAATTTATCAACCTATCAATCGGGACTAATCCGAATAGTTTAGGCTCTGATACCACTGTAGGAAGAAATAGGACTAACTTGGATGCGGAAATATACTATCGGTAATAGTCCACGCGTATAAAAAATACCAATCACTCCAATAACAATACCAAGCGGCTACTAGAATCGCTTTAGGGTTTCACGTTCTAAACTCGAGGACTCGATAGATGGTAGTTTGGCCATGAGAGAGAAGTAGGAGAATATGAGAGATATAATATTCGCGTCATTGCGTCTACCAAGGCTAACCCCCTTAAACCCCTTTATATAGGTTAGGGGTTAACAAGGGTTGTCGCCCTAGGCGACTTAAGTGGCCGTCGGGCCTAATCTCATTAGGCCTGTCCAACACACTTAAATGTTGGGAGCTATTAGATCTACTTAACTTACTGATGAAAGTGCGGTCTCTTCGTACTTTGAAGTATACCCATAGTCGATCTCAAAACATACTCATACTGTAATGTTTGTTTATCTATGATCTTTGGGGAAACTAAAAGTTGCATTGGATTTTGAGTCATTTTCCAGACTAACGGTTATCCACGTGATGTATGTCCACGCGAAAAAAGGAAAAAGAAGACGATACCCTTTCCAAACAAGATTTCGAAGTGTGAATCTCTATTTGGAATGCTTCACCATTAATAAGAAGCACTGTGGAGACAGAGATTTGGTTTACCGTAGTTGGTGGCATTGTGGATGAGATCAAGAAAAATGCTGTAGAGATCCATGTAGACTATCTCAGAATTTGAAAGCTTGTCACCAAGGAACTTGAGTTCAGCTTCAAGTTTACCGTTGAATAATTCTGCTGCATGATTCCGGTCTTTTGCACAGTCTCGAAATAATCCCCCTCCCAGTGTCCTCTGCGCTGGAACACATCCCACTGGTGGTACATTGGCTGTGAATATCCTCCGAACCCCGACTTTGTGTAACTTCTGAAGGAAAATCCGGAACACGTTAATCATTATAGTATTGCTCTTTTTTGTCATTACAGCGCACTGCAGTATGAGAACCAACGTCATATTGATCTTCAAGGGAATGCTTGTACCTTGATAAAGGAAGAAGCTGAGTCGCACATATGACTGGTATAAGCATCAACATCATAGTCATCTCTAATGAAGGGAATGCTAAAATAAGTATTGGCAATGTCATCACTACCACACACAAGAAAAAATATGCTGTTGTTGACAATGAAGCTTGTTCTGTCTCCTCCAACGATTCCGTTTGCTTTAGAAATGTATTCCTTGAACATCTTGAACTCGTCCTTCAGTGTTTTAGCCATCTATTTCCAATTTTCCACCAATTCACATGCAAAATAATTCAAGTTGAACAAGTGATAAGAAGCTTCAGACATATCAAAGATCAGATCATGCCATAGTATTGAACTGATAATATTGAAGACCAAAAGAACTTTTTAGATTCCAGCGAATATGATTTATTAAGCTCCAGCTAGCAAACCAATAAAATGCAAAAGAAATAATTTATAGACTACTTACTAGCAATCTGGGTGTCAAAGGATCAAACCCAGAAGCACCTGAAGCAAAGCTGACGCCAGTTAAAAGATCGTTCTCCTTTATGTCCGGATCAAGATATGCCGGGATGTTCCTTTTAATACCAAGGGCCTCGGCTGAATGATGGTGAGTGGGGAAAAAAAAAAAATAGAGCAATAAGGAACAAAACGCAGAAATTGGAGTAAAGAGCATAACGATTATGTTTAAGATTGAAGGAAACCCCTCTCAAATTCCAATTTGGTAAGGGAAATGAATCGACAATTTTGCACCCAAAGCAAAAGTAATAATATCCAAGAGTTCAATAAATCCTTCCCCCCCCCCCCCCCAAAAAAAAAAAACGATTATGTATTGATTGCTGCCGATTTACAACAAAAAGATATAGATGGCAGTTTAGTGAGGTTTCTTGTGTACTTTAATACAGATTAAGTTGTAAAATGTCTCCAAAATTAACTTTTTCTTCCGTACAAAAAGGTCAACATCACAAAGAATGTCAATGGTGTCAAAAATCTTAGGATTGTGAGGAGTGTGAACGAGGCCCCTCTGGTTGCATGCGCATGATTTGAATGTGTTTGATTGCTCATTGTATGTATCTTCCTTTAATTTTGTTGCTTTTCTAAGTTCCTAGACAAGCTAGGCATGTTTATCGTACCTAAGAAGTCAGTAGGAATGCGGCCATTGCTGAAGCGTCCAGTTGGCTTTCCATCTTCGAAATCCTTGCCATAAGGAGGAAAATTGGCTTTGATTAGTGTTAGTATGTCATTGTTGTTGCCAGGATCCACAATTGAATCTCCGAAGGCAAAAACAGCTGGAATGTTTGCTTTTGACCCCTCTTTCCTTTCCGCATTTGCTATGCTGCACAAATGAAATAAACTGAGAGAAAAGACGAACGTTAAGCAGCAAGTTGATGTGCAAGAGAGGGAGTATTTCATGTTCTATGACAAAATTAATTTAAGAGGCTTCAAAATGTTAGCGCAGAGTAACTTCAATCAGATACAATATGAACAGCTGCGTCCAAAAGTGACGTTCATGCTTTGTGTTGGTTTATTAATATTTTTGTGAAGCAGTTACAAAAATCCAATAGACCCTTCTGGTCATGCATTTGACATGTCCAGATTTTTTACTTCCCATCCTCAAAATCCTTGCCACCCAAAACGCAGTTTAGCCAATCGCAACGTTTGTAACATTCCAATGCCAAATCCATGTCCTGAAGTCTTGTCTATGTATCGTGTGCAGGGACTAATTTTGTTGGAACCTGTCAGTCTAAGCCATAGCACATCCAAAAATTTTGTACAATTCAATTTTTGAACTCCTACAATTTCATAACTAATTATTTTGTTGTTAGGGGTCCCCCTTTTGATAAATTGAATGATTTGTGCACACATTTTAGACAATTTTTCCTACGGATAGATGCATGAGATGATGATATACTACTGCTGAACAGGTGTGTCTGCCCACAGGTGTCGCATTAAGTTGTGACCTAGGTCGGTTCAACCTAGGTCCACTCCATACCCGCCTCATGTTAAATTCAGTGTTTTGTTTTGCCGGGCAGGGTGGGTTTCAAGTTAAATAAATTTTAATGATGTTACAATATAATTGGAATGGTTAACCCATTCATCTTTCGACACGCCTCACCTCCTCTAATAAAAAGGGTGGTGTGGTTCCACGAGTTTCAGCGCATCCACCCGCGCTTCAATGGGGAGGGTTGCCCTGGCCTGACCCTTGTCCCACCTTAAGTGTCCGTGTGACTATTAGACCTAGCAAAACTGACTCGAAATTTGAATCGAACGACCCGAACCCATACCCCCCTTCCAAAATAGGCATACTCAAAAGTGGACTCGAAATCTGAATTGACCTGAACCGAATCATACCCAACCCAAAAATTTTCAGCAAAGTGGTTTATTTTTGCATAACAAGCATGTTGGACCAAAAAAATCAATTGACCCCAAGTCGACCCGAATCGAAGTTCCCCCGATCCAACCCAACCTGACTCGAAATGTCACGCAACCTGAAATATGATCCGATCCAACTTTAGTTCGACCTGTATCCAAACCAAATGATCCATTTACTAAATCTAGTGGTTGTATATCCTTTACTATGCATTACAAGTGAGGATGCATATGCTTATCAAGTCTCGATCGGCAGGCTGCTTACCTTCTTCGGTGGACCTAATAGTTTTGAGGCCCATGGCCCGCCCACTTGTAGCTGATAATTACCATCTATTCAAACCCTCAAGCATATTAGATGTCTTTTGTTAGCTGAAACTTTCAAATGCAATCGCTCGGAATTTTGGGCCTTAGTCCTTTTCTTTGTCCATCAATAAGGCCTGTTAGGATAAAAGTAATAGGTCCAATTTCCTTTTTCTCATTAATTGAATGAAATGTATGGATCCGTGAGCTACTCACAATTGTTATATGTAGGGTTGTTCAATTCGGACCAAACATGACTGGATCACATTGGACGAAGACCAAGCACAGGAAAGAAGGTGGATTGATGATGGGACCGAATAAATTCAATTCGGACCGTGATTGGATTGAAACAACAAATCATATTGGGACTGCACTGAATTGGATCGTAACAATAACTTTAACAAAACAAAAATTCTTTTTCCAACAAAATAAAAATAAAAACTTTTATTCAAACAAAAATCGATAATTCAAGTTGCTAAATTACAACTTTTTTATTTTTTAAGCCAGGAGCTCCAATTTAATTAATTAACCTCCAAGTGACTACATAAATATCAATCAAATTAAGAGCAAGCAAATTTTTTGCTTTTCTTTTAAAAACAACAATCAAATTCCTTGATCTACTATATGAGATGAATCAGAGTGTTGAAGCTTTCATCCTAAAATCCAAAAAGAAAACAAAATCCCTATTCCACATGTGGGATGAAATCTTTGTTTGTAATAATAACTATAAGGTAAAAGAAGTAGATGAGCTCATATGTAAGCCAGTGATAGGAAAAATTCGAGTTTTAATATTTGTAACCCCAAATGCAAGATTTATCGTCAAGTGTCAGGGTGCCATCCACAAAGAGTTGGGCTTCAAGTATCGGGATTCGCTCAAATGTTCAACCTAGGCCAAGTGAAAGGGAAAGAAAGACAAGCTAAGCTAAGCTAACAAACATATGAAAAGAGACTTCAAATTGTAATTAGGCTAATTGACACACCAAGTAATTGAGGTGAGTCCTAACCTACCCAACCTCTGCTAAAGCAAGATATGATCGGTTGTACCACTGTAGACTACCCAAGCCATTTCTCAAGGGTCATGAGCTAGCCTAATTAGTCTAACCACTTATTTTCATGAGATTAGCCCAATTAGACGACAAAATTAGCAACGCTTGGACCTAGCTAGAATCGGGACTATTTTCATGTCCCGAACTTGGCTATTCCCTTTCCCACACTAGCTAATTAACCTCATCTCTCGGCATAAGTCAATAGCCTAAAAATAAAAATGAAAGCTCTTTTAAACATTTCATTAAACACTTGATGGGTATAAGAGAAAACTCTAAATTCAAAGTATAAATTAGGCCTGGTTAGCCTAATAGAAGACTAATTAGCCATCAAAAGGTCAATCACAATTCAAACCAATAAAACTAATCCCTAATCTTCATCAAAACACAAAAATCCCAAGTTAAGCCTCAGCCAACAAGCATAGGCGGAGCCATGTTGGGGTGAGGGGGGTCAATTGCCTCCCCAGCTTTTTGGGGAAAAAAAAAGTTAAAAGTGAGATGTTTTTGTGGATAAGAAAAATAAATATATATCAATTAGTTCATAAGTGCACATCATAGGAGTGCATAACAGGGTGGTGGTTGCCCCTTGCTTTGGGTGGGAGGTCCTTGGTTCGACTCTTCGTTCTGCCTTTTCTGTTTTTCTTTTGGGAAGTGCCCTTTAATTTTCCCAATCTTGCCCCCCTTGCTTAGAATCCTGGCTCCGCTAGTGCTAACAAGTAACTCAACAAACATGAAAATGGAGGAATTAATCTAAACTAGCATGGATGAAAAGAGCTATTAAACATGAAATCATAATAAAAACTGAACATTTAAGCAAAATACGATCTAAGCTAACTAAATCAAAACAAGAGGAAATAAGAAAAAACATGAAATAAGAAGAGAGAGAGGAAGGATAAAACTTATGGACTTTGGATGAATATGAATCTACAATGCTTGAATCCCAAAAACAACCCAATTAATCCTAATTTACCTACTTTATTTCCTCCTAATGAGATTTTTAAAGCTAAACCCTAAAGCTAAACTAGCCTAAAAATCGCCAAAAGGCACCCCTAAAAAGCCCCAAACAAGACCCTTAAAAAGGAGTCAAGTCAGGCTATGAAATAGCGCGCAGGAGGAGAGGGGAGCTAGGCTGGCCGACGGCCGTCGCCTAGCCAACAATCGATTGCCCTGTCGACGGCCAGGCCATCGCCAGCCCCTGGCTAGGGTATTGGCTGGCAGCGACTGTCATGCAGTCGACAGGCCGCCCGTCGCCGGTTATCTTTTTTTCTTCTTTTGTTCCTTTTTTTGCTCCTTTTCGTGACATTTGCTCGATTGAACTTATTACCTATAGAAGTAAATAAAACAAGTAGAAATTCTAAAGATTATATTAGTATATGAGCCAAAAACTAGACGAAAAAAGGGTATAAATGATGTAATAAATGGATCGAACAAATAACCCCACACCTAGCTTTTGCTCATCCTCGAGGAAAACAAAAGACAAACTAACCTAGGAACCTAACTCACCTTCATAGGAATCACGGTTACATTTAACATATGTAGCGAGCTCTTTAAACCCCTTGATTCCCCAAGTGGACGAGTGAGGTCTCATGAGGATTTGCAGAAGATATACCCATAAAATCTTGGAAATATTTTTGGATTTTTTTTTCCCAAAAGCAAATCATATGTACAAGGTGAAAGGAAAAAGATGTACACATTTAGATCAATTCTACCAACATCCTAGCTACTAAGTCATATATAAACAAAACATACATTCAAGACACACATAGGATACAAATACGTCCGGGCTCTCATTTTTCACCTCACGCAATACAATGACATGATTTGCACACCTTGGTGCTCCGTGCAAGGTGTATTGACTCATAATGCTAGGCTAAAACCGGGTAAGGGGTAATCTCCACTTGGTTTATGACTCCCTTTTTTTTGGTCTTTGTTTTGTTTTGTTTTCTTCTTTTTTTCCGCTTTTCTCCTTATACTCCTTCACCCGAGTGGGTAGTTCTTGGCTTATTAGGCCTTGAACTCCCGGAGAAACAACTTAGCACATATGCAGACTTCTTTTGGATTTAAGAGTTTTATTTGGATGTGCAAAGCACTTATTCAAGCCCAAATAGAGGCATCGAAGTTAAATTTACTTTTGCACTTCTTCTTTCTCTTTTTTTTCTTTTTCATAATGAAGCCAAAACTGAAAGTCAATTAACGAAGTGAATGTCCCCAAACCCAAATCTCAACAACTAATACCAAAAGTCAATGGTAAAGTGTACAAGGTAGGCATAGAAACGCACATGTGAAATGGGGCTATTATGAGAGAATGGAGATCACATTGTAGACAAGTGTCCCATCATGCATATTCGACCTAGATACAAGATAGTAACCAAGCTATCAAAGATCAAAAACCAATCACAAAGGCATAAAAGTCTCCCTAAGCTAAGAAGAAAAACTATACAAAAATCAAAAAATCGAAAAATTCACAAAATGATACACAACAAAAGGGTATATGACTTTCCGCCCCCACCTCTAAATCTCACAATGTCCTCATTAGGCGTCGATGAGTCACTACCACCACAAAAACACACAAAAACAAAGAAACAAAGTAGCACACACACAAGACACACAAAATAAAACAAAACACATAAAAAGACTCAATGAAGACCTATATACACAAGCTAACACACTCACTAAACATACGAGCTCATCCGATCAACAACAAGACCATACATATATACATAACCAACACGACCAACAATGAATATGTACAAATCAAACAACACCACCAATAACAAGACATAACTATGAATAAAAGGTATAGAGAGTTGATCATAGCCATCAATCGACTCCACAATATCCCAAAATTTACCTCAAAATGATCACCAACACAACAGAACCTAATATCCAGAGCTAAACAAAAAGAAAAATAAAGAAAAGAAAAAGAAGGGAGAACAATAAGAATGAGTATACGAGGTTAGGTACTGATTGTACCTGAACTACACCTCTTTAAGACGGTGCTGCTAGAGAGGCCTGAGGAGCATCAACCACTCCTCTTCATCACTCAGGACTTATGGCTTCAACTCGGATTCCGTCAAAGCTCGTAAGAGCTTGTCAACGGCCAATACATGCATATCAGAATGGTGTAAGTAAGAGAACACTAGTAAAGATGTAGCGAATAGAGTTAGTGCCCTCTTAAACTTATCAAATACCATAGAAAAATCAAAAGCATGATCAAAGAAAGTATTGCACATGATTTTCCTAGGCAAGTCCTTTAGGTATATACAATATGGATCAACTGACGGGTAAGACCCACTAATATCACCTAAGAACTTATGAAATGCGTGCAAGGAAGAGGGGGTGATGGGAAGGAAGGGGGATGAAATGGGGGCTAAGCCAAGTAACTCGGTGCAAATAGGGTGAGTATGCTCAATGCTCGAAGCGGCACCAACCCGTATATCATCACTGTAATACTCCGAAAAGGATAGCTCTAACAATGCAATATCGCCCGACCATGCAAGCAAATCATCCTCAACACAATTAGCGTCACCCCTAGGGGACTCACCCATCTCTAACCACGTGCATTGAGCTAAAGAGAGGGGAGAAGAAAGTGAGCTCACGACACCCTCAGTAGTGTCTCTATATACGGGTGCTAGACAAGGATGGAGCGACGAGTAGTGAAAAAGAGAAGGAAAGATCAATCACCTCCTCTAGGCGTGTCAAAGGTCAATCAACCATAAAATTAGGCTCTAGGGGAAGAGAAGACTCATAATCATCATAGGGACTAACCTCAAGTCTAGGAGAAGATGGACTAGGGTCGGTCTCATGCAATAGGCTACACTCTCTCATCTTACGAACAAAACACGCATGTCGCTCATTCATTGTCTCTATTACGACATTAAATCTATCATAACAATCATCAGAAATATCCTAATAGGGATAAGAATTTGCATCATGATCAAAAGATTGACAATAAGAGCACACAAGAAGAGAATAAGCATGCAAGTTGTAGGAAATGAAGAGGAAGGACACTCAAAAGACTAACTAGCATTCTCGTAGTGCCATTAATACCAAGCCAAAGATTCAAACAAATCCCCCATATCATCAACGTCTAAAGAGCCCATACCATCGTAACACGTGGACTCTAGGGTGGCTCAGGTCTTATGTGTTATCCCCTCAAGTATGACATTGTATATTTTCCATTTTCCATATGTGAAACGCATAAAATGAGCACGATATTAATTCAATCTCGACAAGTATTTTCAAAACGGTTCATGCTCAAATTGAGGTAAGTGGAAAATAGCCATTTTGATTTTTTTTTCAAATTTTTTTACTTTTTTTAAAATTTTTTTTAGGACTTTCTAAAGATCTAGCCTCGAATGCTCAAGTAAACCTCGATATTGAAAAGCGCCAACTCCCCGGCAACATCGCCAAAAACATGATAGGAATAATTTGAGTTTTAATACTTATAACCCAAAGTGCAAGGTTTATCGTCTAGTACTCGAGGTGTCGTCCACAAGGAGTTCGGTTTCAAATACCGGAATTCGCTCAAATCTTCAATCTATGCCAAGTGAAAGGGAAAGAAGATAAGCTAAACTAAGCTAACAAACATACAAAAAGAGGCTAGAAATTATAATTGGGCCAATTGATGAATCAAGTAATCGAGGTGAGCCCTAACCTACCCAACCTCTACTAAAAACAAGAGATAGTCGGTTGCACCATCTTAGACCACCAAGCCCTCTCCTATGGGTCATGAGCTAGCCTAATTAGTCTAACCACCTATTTTCATGGGGTTAGCCCAATTAGACTATAAAATTAGCAACCCTCAGAGTTAGGTAGGATCGGGACTATTTTCATTTCCTCGAACCCGGCTATTCCCTCGTCCACATTAGCTAATTGACCTCACCTCTCAGCATAAGTTAATCACCCAAAAATAAAGATGAAAGCTCTCTCAAGCATTTCAACGAACACTTGGCGGGCATGAGGGGAAAGGCTAAGTTCAAAGCATAAATTGGGTGTGGTTAGGCCTAATACTTGACTAGTTAGCCATCAAAGGGCTAATTACAATTCAAGTCTACAAAACTAACCACTAATCATCATCAAAACACAAAAACCCCAAGTTAAACCTAAGCTAACAAGTAACTCCACAAACATGAAAATGGAGGAATTAATCTAAATTAGCATGGATGAAAATAGCTATTAAACATGAAATGATAATAAAAGCTAAACATTTAAGCTAAATATGATCTAAGCTAACATAATCAAACAATAGGAAGCAAGAAAAAAACATGAAATAAGAAGGGAGTGAAAGGATAAAACTTATGGATTGCTTGGAAGAATTTGAATCGACAATGCTTGAATCCCAAAAACAATCGAATTACTCCTAATCTACCTATTTTGTTTCCTCCTAATAAGGTTTTTGAAGCTATACCCTAAGCTAAACTAGCTTGAAAATCGCCAAAAGGCACCCTCAAAAAGTCCCAAACAAGACCCTTTAAAAGGAGTCAAGCTGGGCCACAAAACGGCATGCGAGAGGAAAGGGGAACTGTGCTGGCTGACGGTCGACCATTGCCTGGCCCGATGGCCGGTCGTTCTGCTGTCGGCAGCCCCTGGCTAGGCTGCTGGCTGGTGATGATGGTCGCCGTGCAGTTGGTTGGCCGCCCGACGCCCGTTGTCTTTTTTTCTTCTTTTGTTTTTTTTTTTACTCCTTTTCGCGGCTCTTGCTCAGTTGTACTTAGTACCTATAGAAGTAAATAAAACAAGTAAAAATTCTAAATATTATAGTTGTATATGACCCAAAAACTAGATGAAAAAAGGGTATAAATGATGTGATAAATGGGCCGAACAACTGGGAAAAAGCAGTTTTGTTGCACGCACACTTTTCATTAAATTAGAACCCAAAATTATAGCAGTACACTTACAACTAAACACCTAAAATCAAGCAACTAAATAAAGATGATTCTAAATATGTTTCAGCCACTAATCCATTATTGCTCAACTAGAAACAAATTTTGACAGTAAATAGAAGACTCACTAAGTAAGTAAACATAACAATGACAAAATACTGTTAACTACTCCTAAAAATAAGGAAATACTATCTACTACTTTGAAGCATTCATTTAACACTCCCCCTTGCTTCGAAACTTGTTACTCCCATCTACCACCTGAAGCACTGGCGCTTGACATGTGGAAGAGACTTCGTGAGAACATCAACAACCTGCTTGTTTATGGTGCAGTAAGTTAGAATCACTTTTTAACTTGCAATCAGATTTCAAATGTCATGGTAATGAATGTCTATGTGCTTGGTCCTGCTATAAAATGCTAGATTCTTTATCATAGCAATCATTGCTTTATTGTCGCAAAAGATCTCAGTCGCACCTTCTTGAACTTAAATAAAATCAGGTTATAATCTTCATAGCCAAACAACTTCATAGGCAGCTGCTGTAATAATGACATATTCAGCTTTTAATGATGACAAAGTAACGACGTCTTCCTTCTTTGAACACCATGACATAGCACCAGAACCAAGTAATTCTCTTCCAAGCATTTTGCCCAATCATTACCAGGTAAACCAAATTTGACGCTTTGGAGTATCGAATTCGAAAATCAACAGCTCCAGCTACATATCTAAGAACCGCTTAGCTACATTAAGATGATGTACAGATGGGTTGTGCATAAATCTTGACACAACATTTACCAAAAATGTAATGCCTGGTCTTGTATGACACAAATAATTCAAACCACCAACAGTGCTCTGAGAATTGCATTGCATTTGTCATTTCAGTGTCATCATCTACTACAAGTTTCTTATTAACATTCATGGGAGTAGGCATTGGTTTGCAGTTCAACATGTAAAACATCTTTGGCAAGTATGTAGCATATTTCCTTTTGTGAGATGAAAATTCCATCAGCACTTTGGCTCACCTCAAGTCTAAGAAATTAATGCAATATGCCTAAATTGACATCACAAACCTTTGCATCATGCAAGGCTTAGATTCTTCAACAAGTGATCTACAAGGTCCCATATAATTCATGTCATCAACATACAGACATAACACAAGGAAATTAGATTTACCTTGCTTGTTAACATAGAGGGTCGTCTCACTTTTGATCCTCTCAAATCTACTCTATCACAAATACGAGTTAATCTTACCATGCCATGCTCGTGGAGACTGTTTTAGGCTATATAAGGCCTTTCTTAATCTGTGTAGTTTGTCTTCTTCTCCACCAATAACGGAACTTTCAGGTTGAGCAGCGTATACTTTCCCTTCTAATTCTCCATTTAAAAATGTGAATTGACATCAAATTGATAAATGGCTAGCTAAGTTGCATTGTTAATGCTAAAAACACTCTCAGAGTTTCAAAACAAGCCATAGGAAAGAATGTTTCTTCAAAGTCGACACCCTGCTATTGAGCATGCCCTTTCGTAACTAACCAGGCCTTGTGCTTTTGAATTGTTTCATCAGCTTTGTATTTGTTGCGGTACACCCATTTCAAGCTAATAACATTTTTGCCTTCTGGGAAGTCTACCAAATCATAAGTTTTATTTTTTTTGAGTAGCTAGCAATCCTTCTTCTATCTCTTCACACCCCTCTGGCTCTTTTACAGCTTCTTCAAAACAAAGAGGATATGAAACTAGCAAAGCAAAGGCACAATACATGAGAACATTTTCAGCATACTTTGGATTTGGTTTTGTGTCCCTTGTTGATCTTCTCAACTGAGGCAGCGTTTACATGGAAAAAGGCTCCTCAAAAACCCCAGGTGAAGAGTCTTTGCATGATGATTAGGTAGGTGAACTTGCAAGTGTGATTTTAGGCAAAGGTGTATGCTCATGTTTTTTCGTTGAGGAAACTTCTGTAGAAATACCTTGTTGTTGAACCCGTTCTTCAACCTAATGCCTACTTGAACCTTCATAAAACACTAAATTCTTGCTCATTATCAGTTTGTCACTAATAGGGTTATATCATTTTTATGCTTTGGATTGAGGGCTATAGCCACAAAAATGCATTTTGCCGATTTTGCATCAAGTTCACAGCAAGTTGGAGAATTCCCCAAAGCATATGCTATACAACCAAAATTTTCAAATGCCTTACCCATAACTTTCTGCCCTTCCAAGCTTCATATCATGACTTCCTTTGTTAGTGAGATGTTCAGGATATGCACAGCTGTAGCTACTACTTTTGTCTAGAACTTACTTTAGAAGACCAACTGCATTCATCATACTTCGGGCCATTTCAACTATCGTGTGATTTTTTAGGATAGCCAAACCATTTGGCTTTGGTGTATGTGGTGCTGTCACCCCTTTGAGAATTTCATTTTTCTCAAAAAAAATAGCCAATTCACTTGAGGTAAATTTACCACGTCTTTCAAAATGGAGAGCCTTTATAGGACACCCACTTTGCTTCTCTATTAACTTCTTAAATCTCTTAAAGTTTTCAAAAACTTCTTGTTTAAATTTCAAGAAATAAACCCAACTTATCCTACTATAAACATCATTAAACAATTAAAAAAATATCAACTTTTACCCATGGACTCAACATTGATTGGACCATAAACATCAGCATGCACTAGTTTTCAAGACAATTTGATGCCCACTAAATGGGAAATGAATTTCTACACTGTTTGTCATATAGACACCTTTCATAGAAATCAAGACCATCAATTTTAGGTAACCTAACAACCATATTTTTTTTAACCCAATAATTCAGTCCTTTCAAATGCAAATGTCCATGTCATAGATGCCATAAAATTGATTCACTGGTTTTAGCAACTAAGGCACAAATTTTTACACCCGAGACTTCTAAAAGAAACAATCTATTTTGTGCCATAGAAATGCTAACTATTTTCTAGCCTAACTTCTTTGCATAAATAGAAACAAAACTATCATCAAATAAGATAGAGCAACCTCCATCCAACAATCGTCCAACACTCAGTAGATTATAAGCTAAATTAGGAACATATTGCACATCATGAAGTAGTTTAACATTACCCTGTGATATTTTGATGGCAATTATACCTTTTCCTTCAATTTTTACTTGCTTCTTATCTCTAAGTCGGACCTCGCTTTTCTAGCTCTCATCTAGTTCTTTGAATAAAGACCTTATTCTGGTCATATTTAAGCAGCTACTGTCTATGAACCACACTCCATTAATGCCACTGCTGATTAGAAAATGGGCCATGAACAGGTTACTCTCTCCTGTAATGTTCTCAGCAAAGTTGACTTTCATGACTCCATCTTCCTGCTTGCTCTAACATTTGGCTTCTTTGTAGCAAAATTTCATGCAATATCGACACTGATAGTACTTTTGTAGTAGCGTTGATCATTGAAAGGGCATCTGCCTCTGTCACCATGACTTCGGCGACGGCGGCCACCTCTACCTCTGTCGTGGCTACTTGAATTTTCTAATTTTCTTTTGTATAGAGGCTCCTCCTTCACTTGGAAAGCTATATCCTCTACTTTCTCATAAGACCTAACACGGGCTTCAAAGGCTAACAATAAACTCATAAGTGCATCAAAACTATAGCTAGACAGGTCCTTTGATTCTTCTATCATGGTAACATGGTCAAAGTGTTTGCTTAAACTTTGCAAAACCTTGCTCATAATGGTTTCATCGCTGATACTCTCACCATGTGTTTTCATGTGTCTAACAGTTCCAGTGTAATGCTCGACACATTTCTAGACTGTGGATAGTTAGCAGGAACGGCTTCAAGGATCGTCGACTAGCCTTATAAATCATCACAAGCCTTTTCGACGTATTTCTTTCTCACTCACACGCTGCCTGGGAAACTTTCTAGGATGTCACATATCCTAAGATTTCTTCACTGTAAGTACACTTAACTGTGGAGTTCTTAAGACTAGGCTCCCTAAAAAGGAAGGTGCATTGAAATAAGTTGTTACTTCTATTCTTTTAAACACAAACACCCTAGAAAGCAATTCTTGCTCAATCTCCTTTTCTTTCACAACCAACATCTCAAATTCTCCCCTATGTGTGTTCAATTTTAAAGTGATTACCTTTTTGTTACCTAGATAATCATTCTTCATAATTTTCCATGCTTGATGAGAGGTTGTTGCTGCTGCAATTCGAGGGAAAATTTTCGTCATCCAATGCCGATTAGATAAAAAGTAAAGCCTTTGCATCTCTCTTGCGATTCTCTCGCAACTATTGACTAGGTTGAACTGGAGTAGGTTTGGCACATCATACCCACTCTCCACCAAGTCCTATAGCTCCTGAGACTTGAAAATAGTCTTCACTCTAAGACTATAAAGATGATATTTTTCCCCTTCAAATATTAGAATCAGGGGTGGAGACCATAAATTTATATTATTACGTGCGATGATTTCCACTCAATTTTGTTTATCTTATTGTGTTTGCTCTCTCTCTCTTCCCCTCTCTTTCTCTCTCAACTGTTCTCCCAGTAAATTGTCAAACCTGATTGAGAACATAGGCTGCACATGCCTCTATTTTTGTTATGATACCACATTTTGTTGGGAATAATAACAGTAAGGTAAAAGAAGCAACAGAGCTAAGATGTACACTAGAAGAAGCAATTCTACTGCACACACCCTTCATTAAATGTAAGCCTAATTTATAGCAGTGTATTGACAACTAAACACCTAAAATCAAGCAACTAAAAAACTGCTCACAAATATTTCTCAACCACTAATACATAATATTGCTCAACTAGAAAAAAATTTTGATAATAAATAGAAGACTCATTGACTAAGTAAACATCCAAATGACAATAAACTATAACTAGTCCAAAAAATAAGGAAATACTTATGTATTACTTTACAGCGTCCATTGAACAATCTTTAAATCAGCAGGTCAGGCTTCAGTAATAAAAGAGAAATAGAATATAGCGAATTGAATGTAGGGTGTGTTTTCTAGGGTTGAAAACCAGTTTCTTAGAAAATAATTTTTCATATAAAATGATTTTTCATGTAAAATGATTTTTAGTTCATATTTTTATTTGTTTAGTAAAGGAGGAAATGCAATTTCTGAAAAATGACTTTGATTAGCAAAAAATAAACAAAAAAGCTAAACATTAGTGAAAAAAAATAAATAAGTAATATATTTAGAAAAATGAGAATTTGTATTTTATTGTTGGGGAAATTATATTACAGTAGTTGTGTCATCCAGATTAAAGTTGTGATAATATATACATTTGTCAATTTTTTTGATCTTACCTACTGCCAACAATTTGATGCTAACAACACTTATTGATTTCCCACCTTCAAGTAGGAACCCAAACAAAGAAGAGGAAAAACCTAATAAGTTTCTCTATCTTTTTAACCCTAATGATAAATTGTAGAGCATTTTGGATTTTGTGAAATCATGGTTGTTAGCTTCATCGACATCAGTATCGACATCGGCATCGGCATCAGGATGATGTAGTTTTGCTAAATATGCTTCCTTAATCTTCGAACCATATGTCACTGTCTTACTCTTCAAGCCATATGTCGAGGAAATAGATGTGGAAGAGAGAAAGAATATGAAACCGTGTGAGCACCAAAGAAACGTAAAATCAATTTATGCTCCATTCAAAGTGAAAATATTTTTCTTCATTCTAGGGAGAATGATTTTCCCTTGAAAACAAATTTACCCTCCTTGTTTTACCAAATTCCGTAAAATGAGAAAGTTATTTTTCATGAAAATGATTTTACCCATACCAAACACAGCCGTAATCTGGGGTGTTTAGCATTTGCAAAATCTCACAATCACACATTCTAAAGAAAAATGAAGAGCGAGTGAGAAATGTAGATGAAATAGAAAGAGAACGAGGAGTTGTTAGGGCCCAATAATACAGCCATAATTACAGAGCACAGACAACTATCGGTTGAGACCATACTCAGATTATGGCTAAGAATGGCTTGTGAGATGGGATGACCAACAACTAAATACCGCTGGAGTTTGAAAAGAGACCGAATTGAGGCAGAGGACTTTCAAATTGGGTTGCAAGTGAAAGGACAATTGAGAACTGGGAGTTTTAGAGTGAGTCATGCACCTGGCAAGCGTAGAAATCTAATTAGAAATGCAAGAATGCAAGCGATTGCCTCATTTTTTTTCTTTCTTTTGATAAAAAGTCCATCTTCTATTTGGACTGAACCAATTCTGTCTATTCTAGATCCAGGCCAATCTTCAGTCCGGTCTGATTTTGAACCAAATGATGAATAACCTTACATAAGGGCATTCCAAGCGCATACAAATATTGTACCGTGGCAAGTAGACACTACAAAATAGTGGCTTGAGCCAACAGAATATTATGATTGTGCTAAGATACATACAGAGTATGGTAGTAACAAAATATTATGATTGTTAATGTCTTACTATATAACACTTCTTAAATGTCTTGTCTTGAATTACAAATTATATTTGCTATATTAATTAGAAAAAATGATATGATTGACTAATAGACGAGTGTTACAAGTTCTAAATTTTGTAAAACCAACTCTTTATCTATAGTTATCCACATTTGTAAAATTACATATGTAATACATCTTCAAAGATATAATTGATTCGATTAAAGTGACATTTTGTGTCCATCGGCACAACTGACAGATATTAATTTTTTAAGATTTGTAATCAATTGTAATTATCAAACATTTAGTGATTTATATCATACAAGACATGAATTTAGGTTGTGATACAACATTTAAAAGTTTCTTACCACAAGATGTATATCTTCACCTAGTTAAAAGTTGCCACTCAAGATTTTATGTTTACCGCTAATTGGACATTTCTTTGTCAATCTAAGTGTGCTGTTTTTCAATTTTCTATAATTGCTACAAGCCTAGTTCTTGTTGATCCTTGTATTACGTGTCAAATTACTTTAAAGAACCTTAAATTAGTCTGATTTGAAACAAGCTTTAATCAGACTCATCGACCCATTTCTCTTCGCGCGCCATTCGCACCTCTACTACCAACTATCAAGGCCAGAAGAATTTTGATTTGTATTCCATCACCAACGATTGTTCACACTCATCTCTTCTTTAGGCAGAAGGTTTGATAGTGATTCTAATTTTCAATTTTATGTTTTTCCATGCACCCTTCCTCTCTCTCTCTCCCGCCCCCTCTCTATCTCAATCTTGATTTTGTATTCCTTTGCTTACACATTAGTAATGATTGACGAAAATTAGTTTTTTTGGAGTATTTAGTGCTTCTTTTTTTTTAAAAAATATGTATAATTATTTTAAATATTAGTTCTATTATTATCAATGTACAAAGACAAAATGATCACTACCCTTTTAAGCCCACTATCTTTATAGGTTTCACCGTTTTAGTTTATCTATTTTTTTAAGTATAATTTTATATATAATTAATATTGAAATGATATGTGTGTGATAATGCTAATCAAATAAGGTATCTGTGCTCGCCAAACATTGTGCCAATGTCCAATACATTTTAATTCAAATATTCACATATACAGACATAATTAAATTACACCATATGCTTTTCTCACACATTAATTACAGGTGTTTTGGTTTGTTTCCCTTTTTTTCTCCTAAAAGTAATTGTTTATGAACTTTTATTGATTATTATTATTGTAAATGAAATAGATATTCGCCATATGTATTATAAGTATAAATTATATTTTATATGGTTAAGTGTGTCAATCCTCTTTGTTAATATTATTACATTATTTTCAATACCTAAAAGGATCAATACATGCCACAATTCTTGAATAAGTTTTTTAAAGAAATTAACCTTTAACCGCATGACATTGCCATAGTTGTCTGAAAAATGGGGTCAACTTTACAAAAAAAAAGGGGGTTCCTAGTAAGTTCCATATCTTTGTATAATAAATGGTAGAATAAGAATGGCTAATCACTCTTTACTCCCTCAACCCTGCAATTTCATGCAATCCCACCAAAAAAATATTGTCCGCCTATTTCAAAATTTCAAATTCCAAACCACCAAATTAATTAATTCTTTTAATCTTAGCAATTGGAGACCAACTGAGAGGTTACCACCTGCTTTTATGCTATTGGAATTAATTTATTAATTGTGCCAAGAGAAACCTAATAAAACAGGAAATAGAAACCACACAACTCCCACCATCCCACGTTGCATAATGGAATGAAATACTGCAACTGTTAATCAAAAAAATTAGAAACAAGGAAAAAAAAAACCAACTCTCAGGAGTTACAACTTCCCATAGTGCATAACTTGCCACGTTGAATAGTTGGAGTAAAACACTAATACACTAATTGTATCTCCAATAACTTCCAAAGTTTCATACTATCACTAAAATTACCGCAATTATAAATTCTTATCCTCCAAGAGATTGCATGATTTTCATATCCTCATATTTCCTGCTAATAATAAATAAATTATGCACACTCTAATCCCAATGGCACACAACCCAACAATGAATTGAAACATAAACATTAAAGGCAAAATGAGGGAGAGAAGAGAAAGATAAATCAGATAATCAAACATCATCTTCTTCCAGAAACCAAAAAACGAAAAAAAAAAATCAAATCCATCCCATACTTTAACATTTTCTATCTGCTTCACAAAGATCTACCCAGAGCTTCTTCTTTCCTTCAATTTCCTCCCCACAATTACTAGATTTTAAATTCAAAGTGTGTGGGTGCCATCCAAATATGAATTCAAAGCAAACCATGACTTGTGAAACCCACCCAAAAAAAAAAAAAAAAAACCACAACCCATACCTCGACCTTCTTTGTATGCTCCAAAAAATCCTGGCCACACCTTTTTCCTCCACAAAATTACATCTCCAAAATTACTAGATTAAAACGCAATTAAGAGCCTTTGGGTGCCATCAAGATAATTTTGGATAGTAGATCTAGTGTTTTTAGTGACATGCAAGCAATTTGAAGACTTTTAGTTGCAAATTTGAAAGCTTAAGCCAACATAGGGGCCAACTGAGAGATGGAGCAGAAAGGTGGAGACAAAGTAGAGGGCAAGAAGAATAAGAAAAATTGGGCTATGGGCATATTTTTATGGACGACTCTCTAAGAGCTCCAGGTAAGATATGGGCAACATAGGAGATGAAGCAGAGAGCGAGAGAGATGGAGTAGAGGGCATGAAGATTAAGAAAATTTGGAGTTCAGGCATATTTTTATGGAACGCTCTGGACAGCCAACACACCTGTCAACGTTAGCTCCCCTAACTTTCTTTTCCTTTTCCTTTTTCCCTTTTCTGTTACTTTTTTGTTTGTTTTCTCTTTCTAGAAACCCCCCTCAGTCTCATAAAATATTTGGATCCTAATTCTTCACTTCAAAGAAAAAAAAGGAGAAAAAAAAAATCATGTTATTGCTTTCCCACATGTTTAGCTTAGCTCTTTCCATGTTGGCTTCACTTGGATTCCTTAACACAGTTTTTGATTTGGATAAGGTTTTCATTTCATGCTCATGATGCTCATCCTATGCCATTTTTTAATTGTTAATTTTTTTTTTTTGGTTGAGAGGAGTCATTATTTAATTGTTACTAAAGTTATATTCTTACAATGTAAAGGTGTGAGTTAAACAATAAATTGATGTATTATTTGATTTTGTTGATGCAAAAGTAAAGTGAGCTTCTTTAGTTTTTTTCCTACTAATAATATACTTTCGTACTCTTAATTGATATCTACCTCACATCCATCCTGCATATTCTTTTCTTTATATTTTAAATCTCATGTGGCGTCATATGATTCATTAGAGTATCTTACATGGCTATTTACTCCTATGTGGCATCCTATATAGCAAGTTCATGTGTCCCTCATGCATGAGTTCAATCCAACTTTCAACATATATATATATATATATATATATATATATATATATATATATATATATATATATATATATATATATATATATATATATATATATATATATATGACATAAACTAATTTAATGTTAAATCAATTAAAATATTTGTTATTCAATTGTATTTTTTATCAACAATAGTAACTATATTTTTTCATCAACAACAATAATTGTATTTTTTAAATCAATATATATTTCATAAAGTAATCGTCAAAGTTAACTAATTGTGACTTTAGAAGAGAAAATGGGAAATTTTTATAGAATTGATGTAGTATTATATAGGGGCAAATCCTAAACAAAATCATATTTAAATTGATTTACTTTCTATATCATACCATTCTAATATTTGCATTTAGGGGAAAAAAGAACTCGAGGGAAGGCCAAGCAGATTTGACTTTGCTTTGCCTTCATTTGATTATATTTTGGATATTTTGTCTAAAATATTTTCAGTATGATATTTTAATCAGTAGCAGATGTTGCGCTTTGTTTCATCATTGGGACCCCTACCACTCCCCTAGTCGAAATGCACAATCAAAAGTGACACAATCTTTGTCTCTCCCAGCCCACTCTATCCCCCACATTTCAATACCTTTATCCCTCTCCCTCTAACACTCTCAATTTCTCTCTCTCCCTCTCTCCTCTGGGTTAGGTTTTGTTTGGTCACCTTCCTTTGTCTTATCTCTACCCCAACCCCAAGAAACCCCAATAAAAACCAAACATACCAACATACCATAAAAGGTATCAAAAAGTTAAGCTTGCTCTAACAAAGAAAACTTCAAGACCAACATGGTATGTGATTACTAATAAAGAGGAATTCAATGTTGAGAGGAAAAGCACACTTGCCTTTTAATTTTTTATCAGTTAATTCACCCAAATATGTGTGAATTATTAATTATATTAGGGTTATACCTTTGCGACGTAAAGATGTGATTTAAATAATTTTTAATATATTAATCAGTGAATAGATTTTTTTATTAAAAAAGCAAACAACAAATTGATGTATTATATTATTTTGTTGATGCAAAAGCAAAGCAATTCTTCTTTATTTTTTTCCTTTATTAATAGCATACTTTTTTATTCTTAATTAATATCTAACTCATATTTTTTATTGTATTTAGATCATTAAATCATATATACTTTACAATTAAATTTTATTACTAAATAATAGGAAGGTATGTGAGTAGTAACCTTATTGAATAGAACTAATATTGTACTAAATTTACATCCATCCTTCATAACCTTTTCATTTTATGTTAAATCTCTTATAGTATCCTATGTTGCATTAAAGTATCTCAAATGGTTGTTCACTGTTATTCATGAGGATGCTCAAATTCTTTTACATATGATGACTACACAGTTACATGTTTATGCAACGCAGGTATTATAATTTTTAATGCTTATCACGTTTATACAATTTCTTATTTTATTATTGACTATCCCATGTTAATATTGCCCTATGGTCATCTATTGCTTTATGCAATATAGATGATTGCATAGGCAAACCATGGGTATTTATTATGAAATCTAAATGACATCATGAAGTAGAAGTTCCTATCACTCTTATTGCGTTAGTCAATTGAGAGACAGATGTTTATTACTTGCAAAATACTAATGTTAGGTACACCAGGTAGACAATAGGCATATATAAACTTGAATTCTGTCATTGTTAATCAAATTAGTACTAAAACTTTATTTCTTTGCAGGTATAAGAAGAGGAGATGAATTGTTTGTCATTGGCATCATAGATTGACTTATCATCATGCCATTTAGCTTGATTTTGACATATTTACTATCTACTGTCTCAATTATACTTATATAGACCTGTTTATAATCATTTGGTTTTAATTGTTAATCTCAATGGTCATGCACAAAGTTGCTATTTACTTAAATTTATCATTGAGTTATTCTATCACTTTTTCTAAATTATAAAATTAATTATATAATGCCTATCTATTTATTGTTTCCATAATACATCTACAAAATGTCTATTTGAATATCCACCATGCAAAGTATGGGTCCAGACTAGTATTAATAGAGAAAAATAAACTTCCCAAGTAGGGGGTTTCTATCGACAATAGGAGATTTCATTGGTAGTTGTATAGGGCATAGTCATCGACTATAGAATAAGAAGCTGAGTGTTGATGCAACTGAAGACTTTATGGAATTCATTGCCAAAGAATTCAGCCAGTAAGGAGACAACAGTTGAGGTTGAGTCTACTTCTGAAAGTATAGACTCTAATTCTGATTTGAGCAATCTTGTTGGAGTGGAATGCTTAAGGCCTTAGGGACATTTGTGAGGATGATAATTTGTCTGTGTTGGATCCTACTATTCCATTAAATTCCAATGGTGAGCTCGGTGGTCCTAATTAAATCGAATGAGAAGGTGGGCTCTAAGACATTTCAACAACTTTTAAAAGATCATTGAGATCCTAGTCAAGGGGTCACCCCTATGTTATGTTTAGCCCAACATCATAGATAACTAGAGAGTGGCGTGTATTAAATCTAGGAAATGCGGCTAAGGAAATCTCACAAGGTTTGTATGTGTTCTTATTTGATTTTATGGAAGATAGAGGTAGAATCATGAGAGATGCCCACTGATTGTGAAGATTTGGTCTCCTAATTTTAAATTCATGGAAGAGGTTATGTTTTATGTATGTGTATAAATCAAATTCTCAAATCTCAACCTGCATTTGTGGTCTACTGATGGATTGAATAAGCTAGTTATTGCTCTAAGGGAACCAGTTCATGCTGATAAGTGTACAACCTCCAAAGAAAGGATCTCCTATGCAATGGATTTGGTTAACGTGGATGTTTCTGTTGGGGTGCTTAGGACTATCCCTGTCCAAAGTGCAAATCGTAAGAGATTTAATGATTCATTCACTATGATTGGGTGCCTTATTTTTATAACCAATGCAAAAGGCTGTGTTATATGGAAGATAACTATCCTACCCTGAGTGAAGCAAGAATGGGTTCCTAAGGAGATGCAACACACCATTAAGGGTGATCTTCTGCTTACTTATAAGAAAAGTGTTGATGTAGTAGGAGTGAACATCACTAAGACTGATATTGAGACTACTGCCCAAACTACTCCAGTTGGAGAGGTGCTCCTTGCTAATGCTACGAAGTATGTAACCTCTTATGATATTAGATCACTATTTGATTTGGAAGCAAATTTAGATGGTTTAAAGAGCTTTAAACAGCATTTTAAGTTTTTAAATGCCTGGACAAAGCACCCTGAGTGTATCCAAGTAGTAAAGTAGAGTTGGCTCTCTGAAAATAGGGGAAATGAGTTATACCAAATTGTGACTAAGCTTAATATACTGAAGAGTATGTTTCGACGGTTGCATGTTTCACAATTTTATGCTGTTTGTGACAAAGGTGCTTTTCTTTATTTGCAGCAAAAGTATATTGAATTGATTTACAGTCCAATCCTTTGAATTTGGAACTGCTGAGGCTAGAAAATGAAGTTGTGGCTGAATATGTTAAACTTGGGGGAGTTGTGGGACTCATTTTGAAATAGAAGGCTACGAAACATTTTTTGAGAGCTAAGGATGAGAATAATACCTATTTCTACGTTATCCTCAATCAGAAGTAATTGCAGAAGGTGAAAATTCAACAGTAAATCATATGGTGGCATGTATAAAAAAATTTATTTCAACAAATCACAAAGGGTTGTGTGTCAACTTGAATTCAGCAACCTCGCTTAGTCAAAATTAAATGTGGTTAAAATTCACCGAATTAAAAGTCGTAATGTGCCATCAATAATGCAAAAATTAGTAATTATTTTCTTTATTTAAAGATAAGAAACTAATTATTCAGCATAGGCTCAAAGCCCAACTCGAACTCTAGCTGACGGAGCATATAGATAGGGGTCCTCCCCCCTCATTTTCTACAGTTAGCATTTGAAGAATTCAGGGGCTCAGATTGTAAGCAGCATCCAGCTCCCAAGCGAGAGGGATCAAAAACTTGCAAGCTTTAGAAACACTAATTAACCATTTACAGATGAAGATCAAGAACCATTTTATAGTTCTTCAGTTGATTCTGCATCAACGTAGATCATGCAATCACGCCCTTGAATCACACAAGTCACTAAAAGATCAAATCAAATGACTCTTTTATTGTATTGAATTTAGAGATTGTACCAACACATACTACATCAATATAAAATTAATGTGTTTCTCACTTTCCGGTCTAAGTTATTTTAGGCTCGAAATTTGTGCTTGCAAGTTTTTGGCATGCTCGGTGGGACATGTTTACCTCTCATCTCTTTCTTCAAAGTACAAACTCTACATCCTTTGAAGATAATATGCCCCCAAGAACACCATCCCTCTATCTTCAAGGAAAACTATCTAATCCATATCTGAAGGATCAACGTCTGCTAGCGCTGTATCTAACAGTGTTACGACCATGAGGATTGTAAAAGTTGTTGCTGTAATTGCCGTATGGCAATCAATTGAGACTGCACATCGCAGTCATGTAAGATTAAAAACCTTAGCAAGGTGTCTCATGGAGTAAACCAAATCACTTTATATGCTTTGAAGCAAAAACCTGTTGCTGGCTTTAACATGCGACAAACATTTCCACGTGGGATGGGTGAACTCCAAGCCCACACTAACCGTTCTTTCCAACCCTTCAGCTTTGAAGATGATACCTTTTCAAGTGGTGATTCCTTTTTGGCATTGTCAAAGGGATCCCTTTCCTCACATACTAAACTAGAATTCTCTAACACTGTCATCTTGCCAGTTATGGTGACAGCGACTACTAACTTTGAAGAACAACTGGCGATCATGAAGGCTACACTGGATAGGCTCTCCAAGGAGAATGTATAAAAGGACACCCAAATGAAGCCTGAAAATGACCAGATTATGAAGCTAATGAAGAAGCTGGAAAAGAAGTCCTTTGAAGCTTCCAACAAAGGTTCAGATGCTAAAGATTCTAATAGAGAGTCCAATCACAGCGAAGAATTTGACGATGACCGTAGGCAAAGAAGGATCACTCATTAGACTTGATAACTATTAAGCAGATTCAAAACTTAATTGCAAATGCAGTCAAGGCTTAGTTGGGGCAAGAATCTCACAAGGCACACTTGTGTACAAAGCCTTATATAAAGCTGATTGATGCTCTTCGTATGCCCTCCAGCTATTAGCCTCCTAAATTCAATCAGCTTGACAACAAGTATAATCCCAAATAGCATATCACCCACTTCATTGAGATGTGCATCAATGATGCCATAGAGGACCCAGTGGTGAAATAGTTTGTCTGAACTCTAAAAAGGATTGCATTAGAGTGATACCTAGACTTGGAGCCCAAGTCCATTGCTAGCGGGGAACAAATGAAGTAGGAATTCCTGAATAGGTTCTATAACACTCAATGTGTTGTTAGCATGACAGAGCTAATAACCATTAGATAATGGAACGACAAGTTGATTCTTAATTACACCAATCTTTGGGGGTTTCTCAGTCTTGAGTAGAAGGACCATCTATCAGAAGCTTCAGAATGTGTTCTCAGGGCATGGAGGGGGATTTGCTCTACATCTTGCAAATGAGTATGCCAAGAGCTTTCTAGGAGTTGGTAACGAAGGCTCATGATATGAAGATGAGAATTGCAGGTCGGAGTGGCAGGGCTTCTTCCTCATTTGATTCTAGAAAGGACAAGGGTGACTTGAAGAAAATTACAAGTCCTCAAAGTCTTCAAACAAAGACTCCATGGTTGTTTCAACTGGGGAGTTAGTCCACATCTCTTAAAAGCCCAAGTATGAAAAGAAGAGATATGAGTTCTCTAATGATACTAGAAAAAAGTGTCCTACATTGAAGGAGTTGAAGGAGAAAAAATATCCATTCCCCAACTTATACTTGTCAAGAATACTCGATGATCTCCTTAAAAAGGGGATTATCAAACTTCTATAGTCAAAACTGCTTAAAGAAGCTAGAAAGGTTACTAACCCAAAGTATTATCTATCTTACACGGTGATTAGTCACTCTCTTGAGAAATACAGTGTGCTCAAGAAGCATATTGTGTAGCTTGCTTAGGATAGAAAGATAATATTGGACTTGGATGACACTATCGAGATAAATCATGTTTCCGACCCGTTGGAATGTCTTTCATCACCCTGGTAGCGAAAAGATCCTCAACCTCATGGTAGAGTAAACATTAAGTTGATTTCCTCCTAAGAACAGAAACTAATTATAATTCAATTTGGAAGTTTAGTGCCTGTTTTAGTTCCAATGGCATCCTAAGGACCTTTGATAGAAACCAATCTTCTTGTGGATGTCTCTGATGAACCTGATGAAAGTGAAGAAGGATGGACTATTCTCACTTGGCAGAGACCAAGGAGGCAAAATCAAGTTCAAGCTCCATCTCTCTACCATAGAAAAAGACAAGGTATAAAGAAGAGCCCTCGTTGTTCAAAAGGTAGAAAAAGTATAAGAACATCAAAAGGTGTGAAATTCAGCCTATTGACCTACTTTACTAGGATCCCATTGTTCCTGTCACACTTGAAGAGTTCTTCTTAATAGGTTTCTTTGAGAAAGTCATAGTCAATGTGACCTTATGCTCTAAGCTAGAAGAAGAGGCAGAGGAGGGGAGCGATAAACAAGATAACCTTCCAAGAGTAGATGACGAAATCTTAACTGTTCTAGAGGCTTTGCCAATTTGTATGGGCTGGAGACAAATCTTTTGTTTACCTAACAATACGAGTCAACATGCTGTTGCTGACTTACAACAACCAAAACTTCTTGCTTACAAAATCAAGGATGTTGGAGGATTGACACAAAGCCCTGTTTAGTGTGGCTCTTCTAACATTGTTGTCACTTTCACTAACCATGACCTATTCTTGGGATCTAAACCCTAAAACCATCATTTATTTATGACTGGCTACATTAGTGACCAGAAAGTTAAGCGCATCCTCATTGAGGGAGGGCTAGCCATTAACATCATGCCCAAGTCTACGATGAATGACTTGGGCATCACAGTAGAACTTTCTAAGAGTCGAACTATAATTCAAGGGTTCAACCTTGAGCGCCAACATGTAATTGGTATGATTGGCATTGAACTAATAATGGGAGACTTGTCAAATTCTCAATCTTCTATGTAATCGATCCTAAGACTTCTTATAAGTTATTGCTTGGTGACCATGGCTTCACGAACATGGGATTGTGGCTTCCATTCTATATCAATGCCTTAAGTATTATCGAGTGGAGAAAGAAAATAAATGGGGATGTCAAGCCATTGACCAAGGCTAAGTCTCACTTTGCAAATGTAAGGTTCTTTGAAATAGGTGCTACACCTAGGGAAACCATGCCATCAACCATTTCTTCTACACGTAAAGGTGGCATAAAGAATGCTCTTCAAGTAATACAAGATGATGCTACTAAGCAACAATGTGAGAAGGAAGGAAGCAAGCAAGGAAACGTAACTTCTCCCATTGAATAAGTCGCTAAACCATTTACTGTTTTAACAGGGTAAATGCTACCAGTCTTAAGGTACATACCTACGTCTCACCGTAAATAGGCCAAATCGCCCTTTAGCGTGCGCATAAGCGGATACATCAATACCAAAGCTGCCAAAAACGATGATGGAGCTAGTGTAACCACCCTAAAAGGGCATCTGACGGGTAGAACGTTGAAGGCATGGCAGGCTAAGGCGAATGAGCCCCTTCCTTCCAGAGGTGTCATTTCTTCTAAAGAAGCCAATAACTTGCCAAATGTATGGACTAAAGAGAGATTTGATCTAAACGCATACAAACTTATGGAAAGAGCTAGTTGTGACTTTCAAAATCTAGCTACCTTAGGAAAGCTAATCGAAGCCAAGCTTCATGGTCTTACTAAAACCAAGAGAATAATCTAAGAGCACGAAGGTTTCATAGATCAGACTTAGTTTCCAGCCACCACAAGTAGTCAGAATCTCATAGCGACAGAAGGACAAGTAGCCGGTGGCTTAGCACATCACGACTGAAGAGGTGGATAAGAGTGAAGATGAAAATGCTCCACCCAATCCAAAGTCTTCTGTGTTTGATTGGCTATAATCATCCACTTGTGAAAAACACCCATCAACATTCAACCGTATAAGTGAAGGAAAAGATCGCAAGATCTTTGTTTTCAATAGAATTAAAGATGGTTCCCAGCCAAAGCCTTCCGTTTTTACTGGAATAAAAACTAGTGAAAGGTCTCCAAATTCATGACTTCAGTAGCAGGATAATATGTGTTTAGTCATTTAGGAGTTATAAATGAAGTTCAGAGTTATATCCCTTCTTGTATAAAGCATTTCTCCAGTCTGAATGTTAACATAGATTGTTCATTAAGAGTGAAGAGTCGTACTATGGTCTTTACAGGTTAATGAAAAAGCCCTAACTCTAATAAGGAGACAGAGAAAGAAAAAGTTATTTCTTTCAATCATATCACAATCCATGAATGTGAAAGTTATGACTTAGAGATAGAGCTAGAAGAAACTCCCAAGACTCTTATAGACGGTTGGCAGGCGACAGTTGATTACTTGAAGGAGTTGAAACTTACAACAAACGAGGAGCCTCGCCCTATATACATAAGCTCATTACATACCCTCGAAGAGGAAAAATAATACTTTGAACTCATGTTAAAGTATAAGGAGACGTTTTCTTGAGCTACAAAGAAATGCCCAAGTTAGATCCAGAAGTTGCAATCCATCTCCTTTCTATCAAAAGAGGTGTTTTGCCTAAGAAGCAGCCTCAGAGATGTTTTCACCTAGAGTTGGTATCGAAATTAAAAGGATGTCAACAAACTCATAGAGGCAGGATTCATTCGCAAGGTTAAGTACCCAACATGGATCACAAATATTGTGCCTGTCAAGGAGAAAAATGAGAAACTTTGTATTTATCTAGACTTCCGAGACCTTTACAACGCTTGTCCAAATGGCAATTTCCCATTGCCAGTCACAGAACTCATGATCGACTCAACCACAGGACATGAAGCATTGTGATTCATGGAATGTACTGTAGGATACAATTAGATCTGGATGACGCCAGAAGATCAAGAGCCTATAGCTTTTTGTGCGCCTAAAGACATATTTTGTTATAAGGTGATGCCCTCTGATCTAAAGAATGTAGCAGCAATGTACCAAAGGGAAATGGAAACAGTTTTTGATGATATGCTCTATTACGTTAAATTTATCGCAAGTGCACGATGTACCTATAGTTAGCAACCGGCAAGTACAGGTCGTATCTACAGGGAATTTGCTTTCAGCGACCAAAACTAATCAATCCACACAAGCTAGGCAAATCAAAGTGATTGGTTGGGTATAAAATAAGAGATTGATAACAACTAAAGAATTTAATAAGATAACAAAATAGTAAAATCCCTAAGTTGGAATTAACAACAGGTTATGCTAGAGCATTAATTACTAACCCTATCAGACAAACGCAAGCATGCATTATGAGTGGACAGTTTGCCAATTAGGTCCATCCCCTCCCTCTCTCAAGGGACGAAGACTAATCCTAGAACTATAGCCATATATTTTCATGGGACTAAAAATTAAAGGATTATAAGGTCTACAATCTCGAATCCCATTTAGAACTTCAATCATTTTCATATCAAAAATTCTAATTATCTACAAAGTCACACAAGATAAAGGTTACATCTCTCAATGCTCCCCTAAACCCAAATAAAGATAGATGAATGATCTTTTGAGTAATTCATCAAGCACATTGTGCGTATAGTAGAAATCATAGACATAAACTTGGGCAAAGTAATGATTTGGGGCTAGGTCATGATTCAACTACACATAATTGGCATTAATCCCAATCTGAGTTGGGAGATTTAGTCTGGAATCATATTTATAACTACAATCACAAAATCCAATTCAATAAACATGATAAATGCAATACCCTAAAATAATAAAGATGAGAGAAGAGAGAATTTAGACAACAAACTTGAATTAATTGTGCGATGAAAAGTAGAATAATCTTCATTGCTAGCAATTCAATCCAAAAGTACTAAAGAACTCCCCTAACAAAACCTTAGAAATTGCCTAAGAGAAGTGCTCTCTAAAGAAAAGATGAGATCCCCCAAAAAAGTGCCGAGGAAAAGCTTTAAGTCGCGAAAACCACTGCGGCGCACAGCCGTGCCTCGATGCACGGGTGCCCGTGCACCCGCGCACTGGCAAGATGCACAGTCGTGCACCGCATGTGCCCATGTTCGGGAGAAGAGGTCTTCACTATAGGATTTCCACACTATTGTGCCATTGTGCATAGCCAATAGTACACTCCTTTTGGCCCTTTAGACTTGCTTTTCTATCTCTCAAAACTTTATAGAACATTTTTCCTCCTCGAAATATGTCCCTTTTGCCTCGTTTCCATCAAAACTAGTGATTTTCTCATATTCTTGACAAGAACTCCTGAAAATAAGAAAAACTACTTATAAAGCATAATTTGGATCGAACAAGGCAAATTTTGTCCTTTCCTATCAAGATCCAGCATAAAACTAGTGAGAAAAGGGAATCGAATAGGGGCTAAAATGAGGTCAAAATAGAGGTTTATCAATTTTCTCATGCTTATCTCTTGCTTGTCTTTAAGCAAAACTAGCTCTTAAAATACCAGAAAGCGAGATAAACCTCTAGTGAAGCCCCTCCACAGGCAAGGGATCATCAACCAGCAAATCACCCTCAACCATACATTAGAGGTGGCCAAGTCAAGTGTAAAAAGCATTTTACTATCATCCATAAATTACTCTACCCGAATGCAACACACCAAACACCATAATATTGAAACACATAATAAGACAAGATCATCTTCAATAAGTGGTGAGTAAGCAGGATCGGTAAGACCTGACTTTGGGACAAAGTGGAGCACACCTCTCAAAGTGTTTGGAATATGTAATAAGGGTGCGCTCAATACTCTGTCCAGACAAGTGTACTACCATAAGATTAGTAGAGTTATCAATTCTCCATCACTTGATGCGAAAAGTAAAATGTCAATCATGAGGGCTTATAAAGAGGATGTAATGGGCCAAGGTTAAGGGTGACAAGTGAAAAAATTTTGGAGAAGTGGAGCTATTAGTCAAAAGATTAGGGAGCAAAAACACTTCCATAACAAATGCCAAAACAACACTTCACACCACAATTGAAAATTGAGCAATAAACCCCACAAAAACCTCAAAGAAGGAATTAAACAAGCTTATTGCCATAGTCCCATGCCAACCACCTCATTCACAACTTCTCTATTTCTTTATCTTCTTTTTTTTTTTTTCTTTTTCTTTTTTTTCCTCAACATCAAGGTATACGTGAATGGCATGGGAAACATAAAATCAGTTTAGAATTCCTTCAATACAAGCCATCAATGGAGCACTCAAAGCGAATCAACCTCCAAAACCAACCTATCTCAATATGAAAGTGTTGCTCCACTAGACCATGACAAAGGTAAAGTGAATGTTCAAAGGCCAAGTGTGTAGTGGATGGGATGCAACGATAAAAACGGGTAAAAGGTTCAAAGGGCTAGGAAAAAGGGTAATGCACATCAACGGGTAGCTTTTTGGCTCATGTGGCTATATGGAACAAAATTTGCTTTAATAATATCAATATTTACAAATGCTAATTGTGATTTCAAAGAGAAGAAGACCAAATTCTAGAGATGCAATCATAAAGGAGTCATACATGAAGGGAAGTATGGGACTATATGTAATGAATAGTTATTAGGCTCAAAATCTCACAGATAAATCTATCACATTCAAATAACTTACTCCAAGATATGTCCCACTTATCAAAGTTAATCAAGTCAAAATATATAAGTCTCAAGGGCAATTGGCATAAAACAAACGACAAAGGAACTATAGATGGCAATGTCGGATACAATTTCCCAAAACTCACACCATGACAGGCCACACTTTAGCACACAATCAACATGATCGATCGATCATCACCCCTCGTATTCTCGTCATAATAGGGGTTTTCATAAACTTTTATTCATTTTTTTGCAGAGGCAATAAAACCAACTACGAAAGCAATAAAACATATAAAGGATAATGAAGAAAAGGGAAAGAAGTAGTACCTGAAAAACTTATGAATGCCCAACTCGATCACTTCTTCTTTTGTGATACGAAATCTAGCATATATGCTTTAAACTAAATACTCTACTAAACGAAAAATACAAAAGCAACCTAATCAAACTATATGAAGTCATATCTATATGATGCCAATGTAAGTGATGTCAATCGACCCCATTCTAGGATCCACAATTTCATCTAAAGAGCTACAAGCTCACCCCCCCGTGCTTGAGACGTTTATTAACCTCAATGAAAAGGACACAAAAAAGGAGCAAGGAAAGGGGAAAACCCTTGGCGAAAAGTGGAACAACGGGAGGGATGAGGGGGTGACATACTCTCTTTCTTTTTTTTTTTTGGGGCAAATACCTTGGGTTGCCTCCCAAGAAGTGCTTGTTTTATGTCCTTAGCTTGACCCTTACCTCAGACGGTAGACAATAGTGACTGAGGAGGTGAACTAATAGAAACATGGAGTGTGGTTGTAATGTCCACTACCTTCCCGGTTTGATAAAAACTGCCACCAAGGCTAGCTGGGTTGGGCGGAGGAAGATCAGGAATATGGGATCCTCCATTCCCATCAAACTCCTTGATGACAGGAATAGATCCAAGAGTAGTGGAATGCATAGAAACTACAAGAGATGGGTGAATATCAGGGGGCATAGATGTTGTGTGTGGATGGAAACAGAAATCTACCCTCTCCCAACACAACTAAAACGACATGGTGCCAGCCTACACATCGATCACTACCCCAGCAGTAACTAAAAAGGACCTTCCTAAAATGATGGGGACCTAGGTGCTCTAATCCATATCCATGGCAATGAAATCACATGGCATGATGAACTTACCAATCTAAACTAGAACATCCTCCAAAAGACATACAGGTCACTTGATGGAGCGGTCTGTTAGTTGTATGCTCATGGTACTGGGTGTTAGATTTAGCTCCTAGCTCCTAAATCACAAAAGGCTCTCTTGGTTTGCATATCCTCTATGCAGCATGGGATAGAAAAGCTACCAAGGTCCTGCAGCTTTGAAGATGACCTGCTCTGTAAGATTACACTCCAGGCTTCTCCAGGAGCCACTAAAATGTACTTAGGCTTGCCTTTCTTGATGAGAAGCTCCCTCAAAAATTTTAGATAAGTTGGAGCTTCCTTGAAAGCCACCAAGAAAGGGGCATTGACATAAATCCTCATTACTCACAAATCGACTCTCAAGTTTTGATAGCTTAGCCCATGCTATCCTCTAGGAGAAAGGGGCAGGTGGCTGATAGGGGCGGGCTGGGGTTGAGGGACTAATGTTCCCATTAGAGCTCGAACTCTCTTCTTCCTTCCTCCCCTCTGTTCCTGCAGAATTAAGAGTTGAAATTATCTCTTGGAGAACCATCACGAGTTCTCCTCTAACCCCCCTCCAATTGCAGAAATGGCATTGATATGACCGTAGGCTTGGTTTCAGGCTGACCTTGTAGATGCCCCTGAGGCAAAGACAGAGGACTGACCTGCTAAGCTGTTTAAGAGATCTGGCTATCCATCGCTTTCTGGTGGGAGGCCATAGCATCAAACTTGGAGGTCAGTTGATTGACCAACTCACCAAGACCTTCATTAGCCTTGGTTTGGGTCACTATGAAACACTTCATGAGACTCTCCAAGTTGGATTTGGGTTGAGGAGATAGAGGGGGTGAGTTATAGGGAGCTTTATATTGGAAATCGGGCGGTTGCATAGAACTTTGGGGATAAGGGTTGGGGTTTTGTTAAAGGGGATTCGGGTGACTCTTCAAACCTTGATTGTACGTAATGGAGTGGGAATTATTCTGTGGTGGGGGGTTAAAGCTATGCAGAGCATTAGCGTGCTTAATGACAGGAGGAACATTATATGACTCAGTAGATATGTGACCCTGCACATCACAAGTCTGACAAAAAGCATGAACTCCCATTAGTGACCCCGAAGAACTGCCCGGAATGAGAGGAGTACCCACTCTGTCAAGTCGCTGACACATCCGCAAGGGCACGGGTGTCGTAGTATAAATTAAAAGATCGTTCTCATAGACCAAAGTAATCTATCAAGTTCTTTCTATTAGAAAATGCTAAGCGATTACTTAATCGAGGATTTTGATTTTTCAACTTCTAATTAACTGAATTCAATCAAGGAAAAGCGCCTAGGGATTTATTTAGTTAAGAAAGGTGTTGGACCAATACGATTAACATGTGCTTCTCTAATTGGATAATTTTTAGGAATTGCAATTGATTTAGAATTTAGTGTATTCTTTCGAAATCAACCAAATTGCCTAAACTAAACCAAAGTCGTTCTTTTAAACGAATTTGTCTTAATCTAAGTTAAATATTTTTTATTACTCTTTTATCCTGCCAACATGCAAATTTCTCTTTTAAGTAATCGCTTTATTAGGTCTTATCAAGTAGTTTAACAATTGAATTTTACCTTTCAGTTCTTCATTTAATTGTCTTAAGGGTGCAGGCAAATTTGGGCAAGTTTACTCACAACATGATAATCACTTCATAAAACAAAATCAAACCAACATGAAAAGAAAGCACAATTTTATTGAATTAAAATGATCCAACTACACTTCCATTAACAAATAAATCCCTGGATAAGATAAATTGCTTGCTCATGATTAAAAATTAATCAACTAACCAAATGATTCAGCGAGATCTGAGAGGGAAGGGCTTGGCAATGATAGCCTTTAAGAATGTCTTCAAACAGCCAATAAAATTGGGTTTCGCACTCAAGATTCGCACTTACACAAAAATCAAACTAAAATCCTAACTATAAAAAGTAAAATTTGGGAAACGGGAATGACTATCTATGATGATGGATCCTTTTTTTTTTTCTGCTGCTAAGGGACACTCTTTTAAGCAAGAACTCAAGCTTTCTCAGCCACATAGCCGAAGGGAGATGAAGAGGCCACAGTTACACAGGCACCATGGTCTGTGGCAGCCATCATGGTTGGATCGTGGTCTTGACTAGAACCGAATTCTTCTACTTTTCTCTTGCACCAGGGGCATAGGGCCTGGGGTGCCTCCGTGGTAGGTCAATAAGTACCCAAAATGGGGGTCAAATGCTGGGTCAAATGATCCAAAATCCTGCAAATATCATCAATCAACCATACCCAAGCATAAAACCAGAATAAGAGTATAAATTATAAGTTAAAGCACACAATTCTCATAAAAATGTAGCAAAATGACCTGAAAATAATGTATACGTTAAGCACTTATCAAACCCCCCTTGCTTGAACTATTACTTGTCCCTAAGCAACTCTAAGACCAAACATTATTTAAAACATCCTCAAGATAGACATTGGTAACATCTCAATAGCAAAGCTGAACCAAAGTTAGCCCAAAAAGGTGCAAAAATCATTTAGCAAACAGACTAGGGATTGAAATTTTTGAAAACTACTTGATATATCACAATGTCAAATTTAAATCAATCCCCTCAAATCATCAAATACAATCATTTAACATATGAAACAAATAGAGCTAGCAATGTCAATAGAACCTCACTATAATCATGTAGCACTCATCACTCATGTATTTGAAAATGCAAGTGGGTTCCCTCAATTCTCATTTCATAGACTCAAATCTACCATAAGCTTGATAAGACTCTTTAATTCTCCATCACTAAAATACGATACACATTAGACAATCATGAGGACTTTTGTAAGGTTGTAATGGGGCCATGGGTAAAGGTAAGAAGGTTCCTGCAATTCTTATTCCATAGACTCAAATCTACTATAAGCTTGACAAGGCTCTCTAATTTGCCATCACTAAAATGCAATGCACATTAGATAAATGTTTTGGAAATGTGAAGCTAGAAGCCATAGACTAAGAGCTAAAAATTTCAATGCATCATACAACATTCTCCCTAGACCAAATACAATTCATCTACAAAATCCATCCCCATTTGAAGAGATAACGAGTTGAAAGTCATAAATATTTTAGCAATCCAAACAAGGCTAACGCTCTTTACACAACAAGAAAATGACCAAATAAAGACGGAATCAGCGACGGAGCACGGTTAATTAGCGACGGAATTTTAACATCAGCGACGGAATTGGCGACAGAATGCAGCTATCGGATTTTCGCTCATCGCTGAGTACTCGGCGACGGAATTGTAAAATTCCGTCGTCACTAGCAACGGATTCAGCGACAGAAATTACGACATACTTTTTTTAGCAGGGGAAATTGGCGGGGCAGGGGTGGCGACAGAATGGACCATCCGTCGCCATCAGAGACGGAATCAGCGATGAAAATTCCGTCACCATCAGCGACGGATGGTTCACTCCGTCGCCACCCTTGCCCCCAAAATTTTTTTTTTTCTCAATCCGTCACCATTCCGTCACTGGGGTTCTCATTCTTTAAAAATAAAATCACTTGTTTTTGATCATATCCGTACATACATTTCAGTCCCTACAAGACATTTACAAGATCTGCGCACTCAATCAACATCCAATGGCTTCAAATATGATTTCATTCGAAGCGTTCTCAACAATTTCAAGCCATACAAAGGTGGAATATCACATCCAATGCAACGCTTCCAACCAAGGGTTTTCAATTCATAAACCACAAGTTCCAAACAAAGTCTCTACATATCACAAACCACAAATCCAAACAAGAAGTTGTCAGTAATTGAGAATGAAGTTATATATATGTTTGTAGAAGAGGGAGAAACAAGCGCCAAATGGGAGGGAAGTGAAATAAGCACAGGGGGAGGAGAGTGAAATAAGCAGAAAGGGGAGGGGAAGCAAGAAGCAAGAGATGTACTTCGTAAAGAACCAAGCAGAAGAGCCACCGGCTGAAGGAAAACCGCAACCAACTCAATCACCAAGGTGAAGATCATCCTCATCCTCATCCTCTTCCTCTGCCTCACCTCTTCCTCATTATGTTGCGAGTGATGAGTAAATGGTGGCTGAGATCCTGAGCCAGACACCTGTTGGATTTGAAAGAAAGCTTGGAGGCGCTGATCGATGCTCATCATTTGTTGACTCAGTTGTTGGTTGCTTTGGGTGAGCAATTTGTTGGATTCCTCTAGTTGCTTACATTTCTCTATAAGCGATCGGTAGCTTTTAGCTTGTGAAGTTAGCTCACCCTCCAAGTTGGTTACTACACCCCTTAAGTTATTGAGCTCTTGTTGCGATGGCGTAGAATCGGTACCTGCGGACAGGCATTTCAGTGAAGTACGCATTGGCATTGCAATTAAGTAAATTCAATGTATAACCATATTCATTGAAACTTTAATATGAAAACTGTACCGGATCTTTGAGTGGGACTGAAGTAACCAGATTTCCTAATGTTGACAGCCTTGTCACCAATGCCATAAATACGACCCTTCTTGTTCTTGAACGTCTTCACCCATAACTCATTTGGGTTTGGAAATGGCTGGTTTGGATCTTGAGAAGTGCCATCCCCGATCCCTTAAGAGTTGAAAATATTTTGAAAATTACATTCAAAGGATTTCTACAATACCGCAACATGCGCACGAAATCATGTATAGTACAATTACTGAAAATAAAGTAGACAAGTTCATGTTGAACTACCAATGAAGATTGAGAATAGCTAGTTGCTTACATATGTTGGTTGTGATTTCTTGTCAACCCAAGGGGCATCTTCTTTACCATGGAGTTTGTGAGTGTGACCGAATAATTCAACAATGGTGGGCTCCGTCCCAAGTTGTTACCTCTATGTACGTGCCAGAAAGAATGATGTTAAGCACAACACAAAATACAGTATTAAATTTAAACAAATACATAGCAAACATTAATTCATTTACCAGACCCCGCCTATGCTTATGCATAGGGATTGAGCCACAGGTGTGGAGAGATGGGCCACCACTTTTTGGAGTTCCCAGTCGGTTCTTCTAGGCTGTTACACGCAATTTCTTATAATGTTCGCTCGCCTGGTACTGTTGGAGTCCCTCTCATTGAGCATCACCGAGCCAAACAGGCTTCTTGTTATGCTTCCTTGCTTTACCAAAGAAGTCTCTCAAGCATGCATTGCCTCGATTTTCAAAATTCCTTCTTATACGGTCTTCATGGACCAGATCCTAAATAAACCACTTCTACAATTATGAAAACAAAAAACACATCAAATAATACAATAGTAATTTATCATGTTCACAGAAACTGTTAATACGAAGTCACTGTAGTTACCTTGAACTCTCCAAACCACAAATCTCGTACTGGTTTGGGCACTTTGCTCCAACTAGGACAAGCTCCGTCAAATTTACTTTGAAATATGAGCAAAATCCTGCTAACAGCACCATCGTTGGGGAGAAATCGAATTGAACATAACACATCCAATTAATTACTTGTTATGCAAAATTTATATAGCACTTCATAAGATATAACAAATGAAGACTTATCCGCTACCATCTGGCTCTATCCATGTCTTAGCTCGAGTGCTCCCATGACTGGATTGTGCTTCACTTTCATCACTTGCAATGTTCTCTTAGGACTAGTTTGTGTTAGGGTGCGCGGGTTGGGGAGTAGGCTGCACAGTGTGAACAAATTGGGGGTTTGGAGGAATGTTATAGGCAAATTGGCCGTATATGGTGCTTTGGTTGGGAATGTATGAGGTCTAATGATGGAAAGCCCCAAATGGGGGAGGCAGTGGTCCTGAAATACGTGGTATGTAAGGAGCCATTGTGGCTCCAGGCTGAACTGGCATATGAGGTACCTGGGGGGAAGATAGATCAATGTCCATTATGGTCGGATCTACAGCAGAGCTCCTACGCCCTCATCCTCTACCTCGAGGGGAGGACTTACCTCGATGAGAACTTGAATCCATACCTAAAATAGGTGACAACAAAGCCAAGTACAAATATATAATGATTACACATATAAACCGTTTTCCTCATACATCATAATAGGTATGTAGGTTACACATATTTTGCAAAGCTCATTCATATAATATAAGCAAAGTCATAACCAATTGTTTTATATGCAAAGTACTCAAATACATAAGAATTCATAACCACTCAATCATCTGCATCCTCATCATTATTAATGTCATCGTCATCATCATCATACAAATGCAAATTTTCTTCAGCTTCGTCTGTTTCATAACCGTCATCCCACTCCCTCTCTTCATCACCCTCATCATTCTCTACCTCATCTATCTCGTCATTACCCTGAATGAATGAAAATCCTATTTCATCATTAACCTCTTCTGGTGGTGCACTTTCATCCACTAATGATGTAGGGATGGCGTCATTTACAGGTTCGACGATAGGCATCATGTCTGTTTGTTGGTATACAGTAGGTAGAGTGTACTACTGATCCACTCTCGCCCTTGGTTTAGTTGGTATGACAACAAGTCAATTGGCCCTATCCCTTGAGCGATCTGCATGTGGCATGAAGTATGCTTGTGATGCGGTGTTTGGGAAGATAAATGGGTCGTACTTTTGGTACCTTCTTGTACGGTGGACCTCAATAAAGTTGCTTAGTTTATGAGATCGTATCCCACGATTCAATGTGGGGTCGAACCACTCACAACTAAAGAGCACACATCGTTTAAGTGGTTCGCCTACGTACTCAATTTGGGCAATATCCTTCAGTACGCTATAATAATCATTCTCAATATCGCCTTCCCTAGTGCCATAAACACCAACACCACAGTTATATGTTCTCTTCCCGATGCTTCGAGATTCTGTGTGAAATTTGAATCCATTTACTCTATATGTCGTCCAGGTCGACACATACCACTTTGGCTTCACAGCCAATTGGCTCAAGTAGCAATGTTTGTCGGTCTCGAATAGTTGAATATAATGCACCTAAGGTGACATAACATATGGTTTTCATTAATACAATGCACCTAATTAACTTTTATGTTAAAATTATGAATAAATGAGTTATAATACTTACATTCTCACTAAACGCATCCGTGAAATGAGTTTCGATGATGGTGTCGACATCTGCATCGCTGACATTGGGACGTGCAGTTCTGACTTGTTCTGTGAAAATTCTATCACATTTTATGAAGCCTATTAATATACTTGCACTCTGAATGATAAACTCAATTGGAAGTGAAAATACCACTCACCCTATATAAGGTTTAACTTCATCACAATTTTACAACACGTGAAGATGGGCAGCAACATATTCGCCATCTGTGAGATACCTTAATCTTTCCCTACTAATAGCGGTCCCTTGCGGTGCAAACACGGATAGAGTTGGAAAATGACTAATATGTTCATCGTCATCCTCATTTCTCCTGCACCTCATGCGCATGGAGGGCACATTAGAGCCGAAGTAATAGGAGGCGAAGAATGTCCTCTCTGCCTCTAGGTATGCTTCTGTGATTGAACCTTCAGGACATGCTTGTTGCTTTATCTTTTTCTTCAATCGGCCAAAGAACCTACCAAATTCATAATTGCATTCACTTCTAAGTGATTCCACATATAAGAATTCATATAAGGTTTCATCGATTATAGTATAATTTACCTCTCAAATGGATACATCCATCAGTACTGTACTGGACCACCTAGTTGAGCCTCTTCTGCCAAATGCACTAGCAGGTGCTCCATGACATTGAAAAAGCCAGGAGGAAAAATGGTCTCCAACTTACACAATGTGATGACAATGCTACGATACAGTCCCTTAAGCATATCCTCTTACAATGTTGTTGAGCATAAGTTCTTGAAGAACTGGCTTATCTCAATAAGAGGTTTCAACACATCATCTAGGAGCGCACCAAATGCAATTGGTAAAAGAGTCTCCATGAACACATGACAATCATGACTTTTCATGTTGTTGAACTTAGCCTCATTAGGGTCCATGATATTCCTCAAGTTAGCGCAATATCCATTAGGCATTTGAAGCTCCTTCACCCATTCACTCAACTCTCTTCGTTTATCCACAGGAAGTATGAACTTTGCTTTTGGTTTAACCGGCTTATCACTTGGGCCTGAATGTAAATGTAATTCTGGTCTATCACATATTTCTACAACATCCATTCTTGATTTGGCATTGTCCTTTGTTTTCCCATGAGCATCCATAACAGTATTGATAACGTTCTCGAAGAAGTTCTTTTCAATGTGCATCACATCCAAATTATGGCGGAGCAGTTGGTGTTACTAATAAGGCAACTCCCAGAATATGCTCTTCTTCATCCAGTTGTGCTCATTTTCCTTAAATCCTGGTATGACAAAGTCACCATTTGTAGTTACCATTGGGTAATCTTCCACCTCGGTATAAAGTTCTTCCCCAAATAGTCGGCGAGGAGGACCCCCTATAACAGTTCTGCCTTTCCTAAATGTTGTTCTATTTCTTCTAAACGCATGATTCCTTGGCAAAAAACATAAATAACAGTCAAACCATGAGAATTTGCCTCTATTTGTCAATCTCAAAGCCTTTTGCTATTTCATACATACGGGACACGCCAATTGGCCATTAGTACTCCACCCAGATAACATTCCATATGCGAAAAAATCATTGATGTTCCACATAAGTGCATCCTTCATCTGAAATGTATGCCCCGTAGAAATGTCATAAGTCTCAACTCCAACATCCCACAACTCTTTCAACTCATCAACAAGAGGTTGTAAATATACATCTATCTTGTTCTTGGGATTTTTGGGCCCGGGGATTACACAAGTCAAGAACATAAACGGTGTGGTCATAGACATTTCAGGGGGGAGATTATAAGGTCTAACGACCACCAGCCAAATGGAGTATGATCTTGAAGACAGTGTGTAAGGATTAAATCCATCAGTACATAAGGCAAGCCTCACATTCCAAGTCTCTGTAGCAAATTCAGGGTACTTGGTATCGAAATGTTTCCGTGCTGTCCTATCTGATGGATGACATAAAACACCGCCCTCACGTCGATGTTCAGAATGCCATCTCATGTGCTCTGCACTACTTCTTGATGCATACAACCTCTGCAGTCGAGGTTTTAACAGCAAGTAATGCGTCCTCGAGTATGGCAATGGATTCTGATTCCTTTGATGTGACCTTTGCCTCTTCCATCTTAAATGCCCACAAAACTTGCACGCATCTAGGTTTACCTCCTCCTTACAAAATAGCATGCAACCTTTTCGACAACAATCAATTTGGACCACATCGTTGCCGAGATCTTTAACAACCTTCTTCATTTGCCCATAGTTGTTTGGCACGCGATTGGTAGGGGGACACATCTTTTTCATTAATTGAACAATTTCATTGAAATAATTTTGAGGCACATTATAATCAGATTTAATACTCAACAGTCTCATCGCCGCAGATAGCTCATTGTGGGTGGAGCAACCATTATATAAGGGTTGTTGAGCAGCTTGAACCATATTATAAAATGGTTCTCGGAAAGTGCTTGACCCCTTTTCCCTTACATTTTGATTTGCTATTATAGCATCATTAACCACGTCCTCCATCTGATCTACGTCGGATTTACAGTAGCCATTATTAACATGACTTGAACCTTCAACTTCGGGAATTTTACTATTTGAATACTCAGAATTATATTGCTGAGGTTCTATTTCCTCATGACTTATCCACAACCAATACCCTTGCACAAAACCCTTATACATAAGGTGCATCTTGACCTCATCAGATGTCAAATACACCCTACTTCTGCATTTCGCACAAGGACATCTATACTTTTCCCCATTCACAAACTCCGTCAATGTACGTGCAAATTGATCGAATTGGTTTACTCCATCTAGAAATTCTTGCGTGTAACCACTACAATCAGGCAGTAATCTATTATACATCCACCTACGATGTGGAGGACCATTCATACTCTGCTCAAATAATACTAACCACATAAGGTATTTGCTAAGAATTAATTTTAATCAAAATTATAATAATTACATAAATTATGCAATTATATATTATCTATGTTTACTTTAAAATTTCCACATGCACACAAACAAAAAACTTATAAATTTTGGCAAATATACTTATATTCTCATGAATATCACAAAACTAATAATTCATACATTGTTGACCACTTTATTCCACCAACATATCAAATTTGAGCAAAATTATAAACAAAAGTATTTCATTCCGCCAACATATCAACTTTCAAGTTCACATCACCAAACCTAAACCCTAAATTGCATTGAGCAAAATCTCCAACCAAATTAGATCAATAACCTCACACGAATACCACATTTCAGCAACATCATCAATTAAAACATTTCATTCCACGAACATATAAAATTTCAACTTCAAACTACCAAACCTCAACTCTAAATCCCATTTACCAAATTCTTGTAATGAATTTGAGCAATAACCTCACACAAAGAGCACATTTTAACAATATTATCAATTAAACCATTTCATTCCACCAACATATCAAACTTTAACATCAAACTACCAAACTTAAACCCTAAATCGCATTTAACTTTAACATCAAACTACCAAACCTAAACCCTAAATCGCATTTACCCCAATCTTGAACCAAATTAAAGCAATAGCCTCATATAAACACCACACTTCAATATAAATATGAACTAACTATGAAATTTAAACAATGTAATACAAAAATTTGTAGAAATTACAAGTAGTTTAGTTGACAAAATTACCTCAAATTACAACCCAAAAAATCGGTGGTGAGGGGGCGGCTGGCGGCCGGCGGCGGCGGAGGGGTGACAGACGGCAGCGGGGGGACAGCGGACGGCCGGCGGTGGCCTGGCGGGGCACTGGTCGGACATCGAGCTTGGTTTGCGATTCGCCCACTCCCTCTCTCTCTCTTCGAATTGCAGCAAATGAAAACAGAAACTTTCTGGTTTCATATAAGTGGGTGGCGATAGAATGGCGATGGAATTTTTGTCGCCAGCCCGGTTTTTTTTTTTAAAATTTAAATTTTTTTTAGGCGACGGAAATTCCATCGCCTATTTTTTCAGGAAAAAATCTTACAAGTTGGCGACATAATTTCTGTCGCAAACTATCAATTATGGTGACGAAAAATTTAATCCGTCGCCATATCTGTCGCACAATATCAGTTTTTTATAATACTGTTTTTCAGTCGCCATTTCCGCCGTCAAATCTATCGTTAATTTTTTCCGTCGCTGAAATCCGTTGTTAATTTGAACTTTTTTAGTAGTGTTTATTATTCCCCTTTTTTTCTTTTTTGCTTCTTTTTTTTTCATTTTCTTTTCTTTGTTTTTATTTCTCTTTTCTAAAGAGTTAGCCAAGGAAATCCATACCAAACTTTGAATTTTAACTTTTCTCTAAACTTTGTACAATAAGACAAGGGATTTCTTATATGAAACACTTACCCAAATGATTCACCAAACAACCAAAATCCACAAAAAGATCTCAATACACCTTACTAGTTTCCAATTAATCTCGACTTAAAAGGATGAAATGCTCCTCTAGTCTTGGCTTAAGGGTTGGATAATTATTTGGCCATAGGCTATTGTACGAAGTTCAAATCAATAAAAGCAGATATAATCTCAAAGGGGCTAGCAAGGGATATAATACACAACAAAGGTGGCTATTTGGTCTTTGGGTTTAACAAGTCAAAGAATGCCTCAATCATATTGCCTAAATGCATATGCGAAATGTGATCCTGAATGAGAATCAGGCAATTTCTAGAGCAAAGATGCCAAGGAAGAGCCGCACATGAATTGTCAAAAGACTAAATTGATAAATTAGTCTTTAAAAGCTTAGAGCCTCACAGGCCATCTACTAAGGTTATAACTAGCTCATTAGTAGACATGTGCCAAAATTCATGTAAAGAGTCATGGGGCAATCAACTCGCATTGAACATATGGTTAAAACATGAAGCTCATTTTTGAATACTCATTCTCAAACATTTTTATGCATATTTCGGCAAATCAAAGGATCAAACAAAATCAAAGAAGTCTACCTATCTACAAAGATCATTATTGGAGGATTTTTTTCTCTTTTTTTAATGGTTTTTTAATGGTTTTTTTTTCCATGCATGCTCCTAATAACAATACCAAAAACTAAACATACTTTCTAACATGCTTCTAGCCAAGAAAGATTAAAACCTACAATGAAACTCCGAAATGCACTCACGAATAATATATATAATACATATATAGGGACATACCAAACCAAGTCAGGCATCAAACATCATCAAATAAGGACTAACTCCCCCATGCTTGAAGAAAACATTGTCCTCAATGGATGCACATAGTAGAAAAAGGGAAAGGGGAGTAGCAAAAAGCAATAAGAAAGACGGTGGGGGAAGAGGATGGGGTGGTTGGTGATAAGAGATATACCAATCATGCCAAGTCTCTAAACAAGCCCTATAGTCCTGGAAGTATTGAGTTTGGCTAGCAAACATCCCACAGAGCTTGTTGTGGCGCTCTTAGACAGAGTCACGAAGAGCAGCGTTCTCAGAAGCAACATATGCTCGAAGGAATAATTGCTCCTCCTGAATGGACCTAAAGGTGGCTTTGAGGTTAGCATAGTGAGTGGGGGGTGGTTGGGAGGAAGAACTAGGTCCAGCTTGGCTAGAATAAGGGGGTGGAGAGGTTATGGGTTGAACTAAATCGGCATTGCCAGGTACCCAATAAAGGTTAGCTAAGTGAAGTAAAGTAGTTCAATCAACATTGGGAAGCGGCAGAAGCTGATCCCGGGATAAATCCAGCGCAAGCATCCAACCTCTACTTTACAAAAGTTAATTATCTCAAAAGCGGCTTGATCAAGCCACTTAGACCTAGATGCTCTATCATCAGGGTTGGGCTCAATACCCAACAATCTAGCAATAGTGGTGACAACACCATCCAATGATTATCCTACCCTTAGTGCTAACAGCAGCACTACACAATTCCCTGGCCAAAAATGCCCTGGGGTCAAGCGAAACACCATCAAACATACAAGACAAGAAATATAACTCAGCCAATTTCGGTACATTCAAGCTATCATCCTGAGTAAAGAAGTAACAAGTAACGATATGCTGAGCTATCCGAATGCAAGGGTTCCAAATATGTGCATATTTCGAGGAACTTATACTATGCCTAACATTTCCCGAAAACTCGCCCCAAAATGCATTTGGGTTGAATTCTCGGGGGACTTATCGGTTTGGTAAATCCATGCTAGGTGAAAAACCAAATATACTATTGAAGTTACCTAAGTTCAACTACTAAGATTGCCCTTGCAAATAGAATGAAATGTACCTGCTTGACATTTGTGGCCCTCTAGTGACCTTAACATGTAATGTACTTAGGAACTTTAAGGTAAGGTCCCTATATGTATGCTCCTCAACTTCAATGAAATGTCCCTTACCCCCTCATGCAAACCACCACCAAATATCGTCTAACATTCCTGCACGGCCTAATAATTCCTCTTCGTAATAACAAGTGGCCACAATCATGCGTTTAGTTAAACAAGCATATCCAGTAACATGATCGGGGTTGGTTAAACAAAGAGGATGAGGAATGTTACCTTGAACTCGTGCATTCTGTAATGACCCGACCCTAACCCATATTTATTTATTTAAATCATATTTATTTATTTAATTAATCATATTTATTCATTTAATTTATCATGTTTATGGATTAAATCACTCATGGTTAGCCAAATCATGTTTATTAATTCAATTACATTCAATTTATATATATACCGAATTACCTTATGTCATTTAAATTTTCTGCTTTCAGTTATCATATTTAATCATCCTGGTTGTGGGATATTTCATTTGGTCCCATTTTGTAATTCAAGTTCCATTGATTGTTAATTCAAGTTTCGTTGATTAATTAAATATCGGGTGAATTGATAGTCGTCCTCGATAACTATGGTTTAAGAAATTATTATTATTATTATCATTATTATCATTATTATTGTTAATAATAATAATAATAATAATATTATTATTATTATTATTATTATTACCATTATTAGTATTATTTTTATAACCATGCAAAAATTTAATTTTGAGTTACGCAAAAATATTATCATTACGAAGCGTTTTATTCCCGAATCCAAGTTTTTTTGGCCCAATTTGAAGCCCAACAATTTTGCTCATTAACCTAACTAATTATCATGATTAAGCTTAACCATTGTTAGTCCAAAAACGTTACTTTACTAGTTAAAAATAGCCAAGAGTTAGATTAGTCAAAACAAACACAAATCAACCCAAAAACTCCATTTCTCTCTCCTCTCTTTCTCTCCCCCACGATAGTAGTTCCAGCCATTCTGTGGCTATTTTCTGGCCAGTTTTCTGGCTAGCCTCGGGGACCTCTGATACCCCACCCGACATCCTAGTACCACTAGCCACCATCCTCCATAATCAAAACCACTGAACATCACCTCCATCTCTACTTATCTTCAAGCAAAGTGAGTAATATTGAAACTTAACCTTGTTGGTTTTGATTTTCATTTTAGTTTTAATTATTGTTTTGCTATTTGTGATCATTGATGATGATGTTTTGATAAGAAATAAGAGTTATTTTGGTATTAATCATGGTGTAGTTGAGCTTGAATCATGCTATGGTTCAGGAGTGATCATGTTCATGCAAGTTTAAGTTAAAACCATGTTTATAGATTGCTTTGTATTTGATTTTGTGATATTTAGTTTTATTGGTCATTATGATGATGTTTTTGGTGATTTGGAATGATTTCAAGTGAGGATTGGTGTGAAAAAAGAGGGAAAAGCTAAAACAGTGAGGGCTGAAAATTTCAGGAAAATAGGGCAGACTTCGGGATTGAACTGGTAATGATCAGGCCATGGGAAAATTATATTTTTGGTAGGTAGATAGTTCAGTGTGTTAGCTTTCAAATGCCTTTTGAATCGCATCAATCTGAGGTATATGGAAAATGTTATGCTCATTTTACCAAAACTGTGCAGAATGAACCAAAAACTGACACACTTGTGTTTTAGCCCCATTTTAGGAACCATATTGTGGGAATCATGTTTTGTATTGCGAATAAAAACTTTTTGGGACTTTTTAATATTTTCATATTGGGGTTTTAGGTCTCCATTTGAGGTCTACCATAAAAGTTATGAATTTTTGAATTGAACTGACCTGCTTTGGTGTAAATTAGGCTGTTATTGCAATTTCTGTGCAGCGTATACTTGGAGGAAAATTCTGAAAATTGTACCATAGATTGTCCATATTATTTTTGAATTTTCCATAAGATTTCATGAATTTTTGGTTGAGTATTTTGAGTTTGGTGATTTTTGGAAGTATTTTGAGTAATTGTGTAAAGAGTAATAATAAAGATTAAGTGAGATTGATCATGCACTCATTTGGTGTATTTTAGGTCAAGTAAGGTCATTTAATGGGAAAATGAATATTCATGGACTTCCATGGGGCTTTTAGCTTGATTAATGAGAAAAAAAAAGACAAGTATATAATTTGGGAGCTTGTTTATAAGCTTTGAATTATTTATGAATTTTACAAAGAAAATACCAAGTTTAGTGAGCTTAATAGCTTCTATTGAGTTCAATGATTCATTTGGGATGGAGTTCTATATCTAATGGATTTATGAATGAAATATGAGAAGTGAGAGTGTTGTGTCCAATGTATTTATCAAGCCAATCTGGTGTACTCACTGTTATCTTGATCCAAGTTATACATCAGCAAGCCTTAAACCTGTACCAGTAACCTATTTCAGAAAAGGCCACAACAACTTTCTCTATTGTCATCCATCAAGGCCTTTTGCTTTGTAATCTCATTTATCTCATTGTGGACTATTTTGCTTTCATTTACTCTATATCGGATTTAATTACTTTTATTAATTTAGTTTCGAAGTTATATTGAAATACCCAAGTTATGTATACCATTTAATTACTCAGTTTCTATTATACATACTTTTATTTACTCAATTATGCGAGTAAGGATCATTCGCTAACTATACATATCTACAATAACATTTATGAAACAGAGTCGAGGCCTAGTTATCGTTTCCTATTATGCATAAGTGTTATCAAGTTAGAACATATTTATCAAATTAGATGACATTTTTAAAGACTCAAGGTAGGTCCATTGCCTGTGTCTTCAAAAAGTAGAACATGTTTATCAAGTTACAACTCTTAATGAGTTTATCAATGAATTAGTTTATGCATTGATTTTTCATTTAACTTGTGACCCTGTTAGTTATCATCTATAGGGCATCAGCCCATTATTTAACTATGCAGCTTCAGGCCAACTCTTGAGCGGATTTACAGGTGTACACTTATGTATAGATCATATCATTGCAAAAGGTTTACATCCAGATAATAATGAGTAATTCAATTTCATTTTACTTTCATTTTCATTGTTATTGTGAACTAAATGAATTGCGAAAGTGGGTACCCATTAACAGTGTTTCTATGCTCATTTTATAATACAGAAATACATATACTGAGTTTCTGCTCTCATTTTCGAAATGTTTTCATGTTTTTCATTTTAAGTGATGAAGTATCACATGTTTATCCTTTTAGCAAGCCCTTTTAGAAGCCATCACATGCTTACAGTGAATTTAGCATAGCATGCATGTTTGGATCAACCTCAGGTCATGTGGGTCTATATTCAATATACTTATATAGTGTAGAATGTGAGTTAGCACATGGTATGATTAAGTTGATGGTATTGAACTTGAACTATTATGGACTTTGGTCTTGAAGTGTTTCAGTTTAATAGATTTTGTGATTATGAACATGAGTTGCAAGATCAAATGGTTTCAATGAGCCTTGTCCTTATCAGGACGGCGGTAGCACCTTTTATTATTAAGTCTTCCGCTATAGTTTTCCATCAATCATGTCATTAACATTTTGGGGGCATTACAGATTTGGTATCAAAGCTAAGGTTTTAAGGGCTACTGTGAGCTATCAAGTGCTTATGAGCTAGCTATCAAGGTGTGTATGAGTTATGTTGGATCAGTTAAATGAGCTGTTGACTATAAGTTCATATGTATGGGCATATATGAAGGAACCATTTCTATTTGGGTGATTTAATCATTTGGTAATATCCTAAGATTAAAGCATTAGCAAAGTGAAGTGTGGAACCATTTGGGTGACCTGCTAGCGAAGCATGCTCTCATTCATCTGGGAGTTATATTGTATGTTTTATTTCTCTCATTTGTTTAAATTTTTACAATCGTGCATTCCGGGTGCATGGCCCGTTGAGTTATAAACTCCGAAGTGTGGCTGTCGAGCTATTAAAGTGCTTCTCTCCATTTCAAGTATCTATTATACGTAAGGCTTTAAGCCTGAGTTTTAGTCAGTTTTTAGGCAGAACTCTGTCCATTTTGCCCCAGGATTTGAGAGTCTTATTGAGGTGTGTTAATATATGGTTGAACCAGATGTGGGAATGCCATTTACAACTTCTTAAGGGATTAATATAGTGTCAAATTAGATGTAAACCTCTAGATGAGGAAATGCCTTGTGAGGTAATATCTTTGAGGTGAACCAATATGAGATGAACACTATAATGAGAGCTTATGTATGGTGATAACAATTAGTAGCTTAAGGTGTGCTACTTGGCATTATATGTGTGATACAGGTAAGATTAAGCTACCATGCATAGGAATTATCTGGTCTTGACACTAAGACCTTACCTCATCAATGGTCCCATTAATTCCTGGCATTGACTTATTTACCCTAGTTACCTTAAATTGTTCAGAGGTATCATTTCCTTGTCATTAACACTCTCTTAATTTCTAATGAAGTGTTAATGAAAAAAAAAAAAAATTCTCATATGTGGTCTGTAAGGAGTCCTTTAAACACATCTGAGCAGCCTTCTTATAGGCGATTCAAACCCTGGCAATCATACTTATTTAATTCTCTGTTTCCATAATGGAGCCTATAATGACCCCCGATATGCGTTACTGTGTGATTTGCGGTTCTTCCTAAGCATATTTGACCCATTCTACTTACTGTTCAGCCATCACTATGTTCATATTTTCACTGACACCTATTTTAACTCCTCGCTTCTATTTAGGCACTATTTATTTATTGCTTGCAAAACCGTTGGTTGCTTCAGACCCAGTCATTGAACACCTTTTCAACAATTAAATGTATCCGTATCGTTCGTGTTTCTATAGCGCCGTAACTTCATGGTGGCATAGTACTCTATGGCCGTGACGGCATGTCGTTACTCAAGTTATTTTGGTAATCTTTTCTTCACTAGTACACCCTATCTTATTAATGATAAACCATGATTTGTGCTATTTCCATCTGCCAGCCGTTTTGAAGTTTACATGCCTACACAAGACTTCCATTTACTGCAAAATGTGCTATTGATGGATGTCATCATGTTCAGCCATAAGACTGACTCCTTCATCTTGATGTATTGTCCTTTCAAATAATAGATGAATAAAATTTCCCTTTTGATAGTGTTGACCCTTATCTTCGTCATTTTATGCACATATAGATACCATATGACTTTTTAAAAGCCGCTTTGGTAATCTATTAGATTTCTTCCCCTTCAGTATTTAATACTCCCTCTCAATTTCATAACATCGTTCATTTACTTTACTATCATGACCATCATGAATAAACTGCATGTCTTGTATATGCAGTACATTTGTATGCCTTACCTCTTTCATTACGAATCTTCATCGTTTCATTCATTCAGCTTACATGCCTGTCCTTTATAACCAATAAAGAAATATCTTTACAAGAGTTCATGATGTGGTTGCACCTCTTTACACTTTAGATTGTCCCCCTGTCTTTTAAATTTACTAAGACCAGTAAGAAGTTGAATGTGTTATCTTTTATAAATATGCCTCTATTAGTATTGCTAGAAATATATTCATTAGGCATTCAATCTAGTTTGATTAGCAGACCTTGTTGTCATTATGGTGATGAACTAATTGTGTACTTATAGAAGATGACTTGTAAAGATCTTATGGTTAGTTTGAGAAATGTGGAAAGACTAAATGTGCGTTTCTGTGGACCGTGAGAAGAAAAACCTATTTCCGCCCTAATTACACTGTGCAAGCAAATAAGTTATCATATTAGTAATGCATTGAATATTAGTGATGTGCCAACCACACTTAGTATATACATATCCATAATTATAGTTTATGAATTTAGAGATATTTCATTTGAGAACTTTCAGGACTGTTTTCCTGGAAGAACCATTGATTTTCAGATCAACCTAGTTCCAGGTGCTCAATCCATTTTCAGAGTCTCTATCACATGACCCCCAGTAGAGTTCAAGGAACTAAGGATTTAGTAAGATGAGTTGTTATAGAAGTGAGTTATTTGACCAAGTGTGTCACCTGGGAAACCTTAGTTTTATATGTGTGAAGAAGGAAGGTAGAACCTTATAGTTGTGTACTACATACAGAGAGTTAAACAAGATCACTATCAAAAATAAGTGTCCTATACCTTGAATAAATGATTTATGGGATTAACTATCAACAACAGAAGTCGTTTCCAGGAATGATTTGAGGTCCAGATATCGCACGTAAGCCATGGAACCACAGTTTATCTTTTGTAAGAATGCCCTTTTATCGTAATTCTTGAAATTATTTGCTTGTTTCATCTTCAAAACTTGATACTATCCAATATTATTTAATCTCCCTTGTATTTCAACCTGATATTTCCTCTTAGCATGATCTTCCATGTCTTTACAAACCCACTGTTAAATGTGCAATATATTTGTGTTTGACCTTTGTGGTTGTCAATATTCCAGTGCTCTCAACCTTCACCATCTTATTTCATGATCATGAGTTGTAGTTCATTCCATTAAGAGTCGATTCACACATCTACCTTACATCTCATTTATTTATAATGATAAGCTCATATAACTTATTTTGAACTTATAATGTAATTGAAGTCTTGGTGTGGTTTATTACGATTGTCATAATCCACTTACTCTCCTTATTTTGAACTTCAACTCCCACATATTGATCTCACATTCTGATAAATAAACTTCCGCATTCTCTATTTAATCTTATTGTTGTACTCGAATTGGCCTCATATGAGCAAAGGCATGCTCCTATTGTAACTTACTCAATCTATTTATCTATCTATTGGCACGTTGCTCCTCCAATCCATTTATATATCTATTACACTTTGCGTGTCCAATCTATTTGTCTATCCATTACATTTTGCTTATCCAATCTATCTATTTATTTATTGCACATTGCTTGGCCCATCTATCTATTGCACTTATCTTGTTGCTTGTGGCTATAAAGTCACCTCGTTAAAGCTCAGTCGCTAATCATCTTATTTCCAATTCATCAATTAAACCCGAGTATAACTGGGCCTTTTTTTTCCTCGGTTGATTACTTATTGGACCCTTTATGATCCATATTTATAAATCACAATTCTTGTGGCATTATATTTCAGAATTCATGATGCACTTATGGTTATCTTTATTTTAACCACCCTATGATAATCTCTCCTTTATTAGCCTTTTCTAGTCTCATTGTTCATTTCTTTTTATGCAATGATTCGCTTGGCTAAGAATTCCATCACTCTCATCCCTAACCATGGTCATTTCATTGCCATTATTAACCGGGAGTAGATCCTTGAGTAGTCTGACGAGGGGAGATCATGTAATGCTTCGGAATATCGGATGAGGATATTTTGATAAGAGCATAATCTCAAGCACTGTCTAATTATATTAGAGTAAGCCAGAAGAAGCATTAAGTATAAAGTCAGAGCTAACCTAAGTAAGCATTAAGAGGAAAAGTTCAAGTACGTGTTGAGGTGATACAAGGTCGACAAAAGAGTTGTGCTAGCAAAACAAAGAAATAACCAAAGTCTCAGATGGGCTATAAAGTATTTAAAAAGGCTTTTCTAATCAATGTAGTAAGAGACCAACTATCCAAGGACAATTAGGGATTAGTTACATTGGGCCTTATGATTCATTGAAAGGTTAAATCCTGTAGCCTGTTGACTGCACCTACCTGTGGAACCCGAACACGTATATGACGTGTTTTATAGCTCATAATAGTATCAGAGTAGTTATCAGGGTATACAACAGTTCTCATTAGTGGATAAGGTGATGAACCAGTAGTGAGCACCTCTTCACTAGTAACAAGGTTCTTTTCTTTCGAAGAGAATATAAATTTTGAATCAAAGCAATTAAGTTCATTGAGGATATTGTGTGAGAAATATCCAGATCTACTACTAAAACATGGGATTAAGTAGTTATATAATATGTAAACACCCTTGGTCGGAGTACATTGGGTAAATTGTACCTTTTTAGAGGGAAGCAATGGGAACCAATTACTCGTGTTTTTAAAGCAGCATTGAATACATTTGGCAAGCATCATAAGTTTCAAGGATGAAACTCTGTAAGGAGGGAAGACTGTAATAAACCAACCCTAACCCATATTTATTTATTTAAATCATATTTATTATTTAATTAATCATGTTTATTCATTTAATTTATCATATTTATGGATTTAATCACTCATGGTTATTTGTTTAATCAAATCATGTTTATTAATTTAATTACATTCAATTTACATATTTACCGAATTGCCTTATGTCATTTAAAATTTTCACTTTCATTTATCATATTTAATCATTCCGATTGTGGGATATTTCATTTGGGTCCCATTTTGCAATTCAAGATTCATTGATTGTTAATTAATTAAATATCGGGTGAATCGATAGTAGGCCTCGATAACTATGGTTTAAGAAATTATTATTATTATTATTATTATTATTATTATTATTATAATTATTATTATTATTATTATTATTATTATTGTTATTATTCTTATTATTATTATTACTCTTATTATTTTTATAACCTTGCAAAAATTTAATTTTGAGTTACCCAAAAACGTTATTGTTACGAAACGTTTTATTCCCGAATCCAACTTTTTTTGGCCCAATTTGAAGCCCAACAAGTTTTCTTATTAACCTAACCAATTACCATGATTAATCTTAACCATGCTTAGCCCAAAAAGGTTACTTTACTAGTTAAAAATAGCTAAGAGTTAGATTAGTCAAAACAAATACAAATCGACCAAAAAACTCGATTTTCTCTCTCCTCTCTTTCTCTACCCCATGATAGCAATTCCAGCCACTCTCTAGCTGTTTTCCGGCTAGTTGTTCAGCAAATCTTGGTGACCTTCGACATCCCCCCGACATCCTAGTACCACTAGCCACTATCCTCCATCATCAAAATCACTAAACATCACCTCCATCCCTACTTATCTTCAAGCAAAGTGAGTAATATTGAAATTTGATCCCATTGGTTTTGATTTTCATTTTAGTTTTGATTCTTGTTTTTCTACTTGTGATCATTGATCATGATGTTTTGATAAGAAATAAGAGTTATTTTGGTATTGATCATAGTGGAGTTGTGCTTGAATCATGCTAGGGTTCAGGTGTGATCATGTTCATGCAAGTTTAAGTTAAAACCATGTTTATGGATTGCTTTGTATTTGATTTTGTAATCTTTAGTTTTATTGATGATTATGATGACGTTTTTAGAAAAACGGGAAAGACTTCAGGATTGAACTGGTAATGATCAGGCTATGGGAAAATTATGATTTTTAGTGGGTAGATAGTTCAGTGTGTTATCCTTCAAATGGATTTTGAATCACCTTAATCTGAGATCTGTGGGAAAAACAGTATGCTCATTTTACTAAAACTGTGCAGAATGAACCAAAACCTGATAGGTATCGTGTCTTAGCCCCATTTTGGGAACCCTATTGTGGGAATCATGTTTTGAATTGCAAATGAAAGTTTCTCGCAACTTCTTGATCTTTTAATGTTGGGATTTTAGGTCTCCATTTTAGGTCTAGGGTGAAAGTTATGAATTTTTGAAGTGAACTGACTTGCTTTGGTGTAAATTTGGCTGTTATTGTAATTTTTGTGCAGCGTATACTTAAAGGAAAATTCAAAAAATTATACTATAGATTGTCCATATTATTTTCGAATTTCCTATAAGATTTCATGAATTTTTAGTTGAGTATTTTGTGTTTGGTGATTTTTGGAAGCGCTTTGGATAATTGTGTAAAGAGCAATAATAAAGATTAAGTGAGATTGATCATGCACTCATTTTATATATTTTGGGCCAAATAAGGTCATTTAAGGGGGAAACTGAATATTCATGGATTTTCATAGGGATTTTAGCATGATTAATGAGAAAGAAGAGGACAAGGATATAATTTGAGAGCTTCTTTTTGAGTTTTGAATCATTTATGGATTTTACAAAGAAAATACCAGGTTCAGTGAGCTTAATACCTTCTATTGAGTTCAATGATTCATCTGGAGTGAAATTCTATATGTAATGGATTTATGAATAAAATATGAAAATTGGGAGAGTTGTGTCAGATGTACTTATCAAGCCAATTTAGTGTACTTGCTGTTATCTCATTGTGGACTATTTTGCTTTCATTTACTTTATATAGGATTTAATTACTTTTATTAATTTAGTTTTGAAGTTATATTTAAATACCCAAGTTATGTATATCATTTAATTACTCAATTTCTATTATACATACTTTTACTTATTCAATTATGCGAGTAAGGATCATTTACTAACTACACATACCTACAATGACATTTATTAAACAGAGCCGAGGCCTAATTATCGTTCCCTATTATGCATAAGTGTTGTGAAGTTAAAACATATTTATCAAGTCAGATGACCTTTCTAAAGACTCAAGATACGTCCATTGCTTGTATTTTCAGAAAGCAAAACATATTTATCAAATTACAACTCCTAATGAGTTTATCGAAGAATCAGTTTATGCAGTGATTTTCCATTTAACTTGTGACTCCATCAGTTATTATTTATAGGACGTCATCCTATCATTTACCCACGTGGCTTCAGGCCAACTCTTAATCAAATTGGTAGGTGTACACCTATGTATAGATAATATCATTGCAAGGGGTTCAAATCCAGATAATAATGAGCAATTCAGTTCCATATTACTTTCGTTTTCATTATTATTACAAACTAAATGAATTACAAATGTGGGTGCCCATCAACAGTCATTCCATGCTCATTTTATAATACATGAATGAGTTTTTGCTCACATTTTTGAATTGTTTTCATGTTTTCCATTTTAGGTGATGAAGTATCATGTGTTTCTCCTTCTAACAAGCCCTTTTGGAAGTGATCAGATGCTCAAAGTGCATTCAGCGTAGCATGAATGTTGGGATCAACCTCAGAGTCAAGTTGGGTCTATATTCAATATACTTGTGCAGTGCGGAATCCGAGTTAGCACATGGTAAGATTAAGTCGATGGTATTGAAGTTGAACTATTATAGACTTTGGTCTTGAATTGTTTCAGTTTAATAGATTTTGTGATTGTGAACATGAATTGTAAGATTAAATGATTTTAGTAAGCCTTGTCCTTATTAGGACGGCGGTAGCGCATTCTATTATTAAGTCTTCTGCTGCAGTTTTCCGTAAGTTATGTCCTTACCATTTTAGGAGCGTTACACATTGGTGGAGGTTCAGGAGGTCCGTTAAGGTAGGGATGGTGCCTGGCTTGATGATCCGACCTCATTAATGCTTTTTTGTCTCTTGGTGGGTGCAATGGTTGCAAAAATAGAAGAAAAATTGAAACTAAAACCTAAAAAATAAAATTTGAAAAAGAAAAATGAAGAATTTAAGGGAAAAAGAGGAAGAATTAGAGAAGGGAGAAGATGGTTATGGAGGATGGGTGAAGGTGAGATGAAGTTGAAGAAGAAATGATAGAAAGTGGTGAAATTTGTGGGAAAAAGAAAAAGATTAAGTGAAGAGGCAAAGTTTTGAGGAAACATGGAGGGAGAAGTGGAGGTTTAGTAATGGTGGGTTTTGAGAGAGAAAGAGGGAGGTAGAGAGAGCATATCGAGGTTAAAGATGAATTTGGGGGAAAAAGAAGGGTCATCACGGTTAAAACCTTTGACCATGGCCCGTAGTAGACCACAACTGTCTGTGGAGGTTACCACGGGCAAACCGTGGTGTCTACTAGACAACAATTTTTTTTCCTTGTTGGGCTCCCCACGACCGTGTTGATGTGCTGCTTGGCCGTGGTCTTGAGATGCCTTCTTCTTCTCTCCTTTTTTTTTTTTTACTTTGTCTTCTCTCTTCCTCATCTCTCCTTATTATTATTATTATTATTATTATTATTATTATTATTATTATTATTATTATTTTTTTATTATTATTTTTATTATTATTATTATTATTATTATTATTATTATTATTATTATTATTATTATTATTATTATTCTCTTTTTTCTTCGTTTGTTTTTTTCTTTTTTTACTACTATGAAAAACGATAAGAAACAATGAAAATTAAAGCTATAAAAATGGCTTGGGTTGCGTCTGAAGAAGTGCTCTTTTAAGATCAAGAGTTTAATCATACTTCTATGCTTGGTTTGGATTGGTGAGTGTATGGATAGCAATTTTATCGCGAACCACAAAATTGAACTTCTTCAAATGTAGATACCACCTCAAAAGCTCAGGTTGGAGGTCCTTCATCATCATGATTTTATGCCAAAGCACACTGTCATTGTATAAGACAAACTACGTACATGGTCCATCAGAGTGGCCACTATCTCCTTGTATAATCCCCAAATCAAAGTCTGCATCAAATCCTTCTATAGGGGACAAAGAGAGAATAGCTTGAGCAAACCTTCAATAATCCCTCACAGCAGATTCATTAGAAGCATGGGCGTCAACCTTAGGTAAGCTAGGCAGCATGGGAGCAGCAAACTTCATCTTAACATACCTTTGGTTGAGGTCCTCAGCAGAAATCCAATGAAAATTAGGAGGATCTTGACAATTCAAGATATCCCCCACGTTAATCTCAGAAGAAGGGGAAAATCATCTAGTAGGAAAGAATTAAGAGAAACTACCTTCTCCTCCATATGGCAGAACATAGCACAACACCCTTGTAATTCAAATGTTATCCGCCCCCTTCTTGCATTAAAATGGCAACCTGCGGTAGCCATGAAGGGCCTACCTAGAATAATTTAGGCATCATCAGTCTCGGTCATATTAGCAATGATTAAGTCTTCCAATACCCAAATATCCCCTATTTTGACTGGCAAATCTTCTAATTTGCCTAAGGGTACAAGTTGTAATGGCCCTAAGTAAAGCCTATGAAACAAAGAATAGGGCATTAAACTAATGCTTGCACCTAGGTTGCATAAGGCTATTTCAATTTTCACCTCTCCCACCACACAAGGGATAGGAAAGCTACCTGGGTCAGGAAGTTTGGGTTGAAAATATGTGAGGATCTCTAAACTTTTATTCCCTATAAATGTCATAGCCTTGCCACTATCATCCGTCTCCTTACTCTCTACCCTGTTTATTTCTCTACCCTCTTCAAATAGTGCGTCTTCGGGGTCAATAGTGTCCTCTACCCCATCCTTCAAGGTAACACAATCACAATGCTCATGGGGGCTAGATCGTGGTTTGCTTGAAAGTCTATCTAGGGGTGTAGAGAAAAAGCTAGCTTGCTGGACAATTTGGGTTTCCAACATCTTGTTGTGAGCTATAGGCACTTCGACATTAGAGGCTAATTTATTAATATACTCATCTTACTTTTGTTGCGCCAAAAGCATACTCTCCATCACGGCCTCTAAGTCAGACTGTTGGGGTACTTATAGAGGGAAAGCAAGTCTTTGAAAACCAAGGGGTGGCCTGGTATTCATTGGGGGCATATTCGAGGTGTTTGGACTTGAGAAATTCGGATGATTCCTCTAACCCGAATTGTAAGTACTGGAGTAAGGGTCATTGGTCGGCCTCGGGTTGAAGTTTTAGATATAATTAACTTCACTATAGTCTTAGGAAAAAGGACCCCCAACTTGACAATTCAAAGTCATATATTCAATAGAACTACAAATTTCACATGGGGAAGGGGCACTAGAATTCACAGCATTCACATTCATGCAGTCCAACCTTTGAGTCATAGCATTAGCTTTAGCAAAAAGCAAAGTAAGTGCATCAACTTGAAGCTTACCTCCACCCCATTTGGGTTGGCCTTGTTTGGTGGACCATTGGAAATTGTAAGCCCCGTCTTCAGTTTTATTCATCAAAGTTCCTCCTGCTGTCGCATCGATAGTGGATTTTATGGATTGGGTTACCCCATTGTAAAAAGCTTGAACAATCATCTATCTTTGAAGACCATGGTGAGGCCATAACCGCAGCAACTCCTTGAACCGCTCCCAGGCCTCGTAGAGCATCTCATCATCCCTTTGAGTAAAGTTGGTGATTTGATTCGTCAAACTTGCCGTTTTGCTTAGGGGGAAGAATTTGGCAACGAAAGCTCTAGTAAGCTCATCCCATGTGGTGACACATCCCAAAGGCAAAGAATGCAGCCATGCTCTTGCGTTATCCCTAAGTGAAAAGGGAAATAGTCGCAATCGGATGGCATCAGCGGAGACTCCATTAAGCTTCAATGTGTCACACACCTCATAAAGACCGAGAGGTGTAAGTTCGGGTCTTCTAAAAGGATGCCTCCAAACTTGGATTGTTGCACCATGGAAATGAGAGCTAGCTTAAGTTCAAAAATTATTTGCCTCAACGTTGGGGCCAGTGATGCTTGAGGTGATGCCGTGGACTCCAGGGGTAACAAAGTCCCTGAGCATCCTTCTTTGGTCATCTCCTCCTCTTGCCATATTTGGTGATGTTCTTCTATCCTCATGTCTTTGTTCCTGAAGTCTTTACTTCTTCCTCCTTCAACGGAAAGTCCTCTCAAGCTCGGGATTGGGTTCGTATAGAAATGGACTTTGCATAAATGGGGAAGATTCCTACGAGCACAATCACCAACACTACCAATGTAATCAAACTAAAAATAGGGGAAAAAAATGAAACACTTACTTAATTTCGTAAGACTAACTCAATAGTTAATAGATTTGTCCCCGGTAACGGTATCAAAAACTTGATGCATCCGCAAGCGCCTGAGTGTCGTCGTATAGATTAAAAGATTGTCCTCAATAACCAAAGTAATCTATCAAGTTCTTTCAATTATAAAATGTTAAGCAATTACTTAATTGAGGGTTTTGTTTCAGCAACTTCTAATTAACTGATTCTAAATTCAATCAGGGCAAAATGCCTAGGGATTTATTCAATTAAGAAAAGGTGTTAGATCAATATGATTAACATGTGCTTTTCTCTAATTGGATAATTTTGAGGAATTCAATGGATTTAGAATTTAGTATATTCTTTCGAAAAGGACTAAATCGCCTGAACTAAACCAAAGTCGTTCTTTCAAACTAATTTGTCTTAATCTAAGTTTAATATTTTTGATTACTCTTTCGTCCTCCCAACATGCAAATTTCTCTTCCAAGTCATCGCTTTAATAGGCCTTATCAAGCAGTTTAACAATCGAATTTCACCTGTCAGTTCTTCAATGAAATTGTCTCAAGGGTGCAAGCCAATTTAGCCAAGTCCACTCACACCATAATAATAACTTGATAAGACGAAATCAAACCAACATGAAAAGAAAGCACAATTCTATTGAATTAAAATGATTCAACTACACCTCCATTAACAAACAAATCTCTAGACAAGATAAACTACTCGTTCATGATTAAAATTAAGTAGCTAACCAAATGATCTAGTAAGGTCTGAGACGAAGGGCTGGGCAATGACAGCCTTTAACAAAGTCTTCAAACCGCCAACAAAATCGAGTTCCACACTCAAGATTCTCACTTGCGCAAATATCAAACTAAAATCCTAACTACAAAAAGTAAAATTTAGGGAATGGGAATGACTATCTATGATGATGGATCCTTTTTTTTTTTTCCTGTTGAGGGGCACCCTTTTAAGCAAGAACTTAAGCTTTCTCAGCCACATAGCCAAAGGAGTCGAAGAGGCTACAGTTATGCAAGCATCACGGCCTATGGCAGGCACCATGGTTGGACCGCGGTCTTGGCTAGAACTATATCTTCTGCTTTTCTCTTAGTCCACGGGTATAGGGCTTGGGTACCTCCGTGGTAGGTCAATAAGTACCCAAAATGGGGGTCAAATGATCCAAAATCCTACAAATATCATCAAACAATCATATCCAGGCATAAAACGAGAATAGGAGTATAAACTATAGCTTAAAAAACACAATTTTCCATAAAAATGCAGCAAAATGACCTTAAACTATATATACATTAAGCACTTATCCATCGCTGTGCCAAGGCATCCACCCCGCTGCAAGAAGCGTCACCGCATCAACCTCATGCCTACCACCGCTCCTCTTTAGGGTGGCTCTTTCAATCGACCAGTGGTAATTGTTAGAAGTCATCTCTTCCAACAGAGCCTTTGTTGCTTCTATGGACTCCCCCATGAGAGTGCCTCCCACTGCAGCGTCTATTGATATCTTCACTAACTACTTTAGCCCATTGTGGAGTGTTTGGACTAAGAGCCAGTTAAGAACACCATAATAGGGGAACTGCTACTGAAGGTCCTTGAACCTCTCCCAAGCTTTATATAGGGGCTCCCCATCCTATTGAACAAAGGCAATGATGTCTGTCCTCAGCTTTGCAGTCTTGCCAAGTGAGAAGCATTTGCTGAGAAAGGCTTTGGAGAGAACTTCCCAAGTAGTGAACGAGTTGGACCCCTCGTTCTACAGCCAGTCACTAGCTCTATCCTTCAGTGAGAAAGGAAGTAGCCATAGTCGAATTAGCGTCGGCGGACACCACGTTGAGCTTAATAGCATCGCACTTTGCAAGAAACTTGTGAAGATGCATGTTAGGGTTATCTAAGGGGTGTCCACCGAAATGATCCCTCTCTATAAAAGTTATAAGCGTGGGGCTGAGCTCGAAGTTATTAGCCTCAATCACGGGGCTAACAATGGGCGAAGTAATTCCCTACGCTTGCAGCAAAGCATAGTCCCACAGCACTCTATTGTCTCACTCAGCCATCACGGCTTCCGCCTTCATCTTTCTTCTCGCTTCTTTGCCTCGCTGTTGTGCAGTCGCTTCAATATCAAGATTGAACGGGATAAGGTTTTGATTCCCTTGACTCCTTATGTGCATATAAAACAAACACTACCCTAGTATAAACAGTGTTCAGCAAGAATAAAGAAGAGCTACAAACTACAAAAAAAAAAAATGAAAAATAAGAGCCTAGTCTAGAGTATTCTGATCAGTTCTAATATTGAAAGGAACAAGTCCCCAGCAACGGTGCCAAAAACATGTAATGTTAGATTTACTGTAAATGTTGTAGCTATAGCTAGCAACCAGCAAGTACGGGTCACATCCATAGGGAACTTGCTCTCAACTACCAAAACTAATCAATCCACTCAAGCTAGGCAAATCAAAGTTATTAGTTTGGATATAAACTAAGAGAATGATAACAACTAAGGAATTGAATAAGATAGTAAAACAGTAAAACACTTAAGTTGGAATTAGCAACACGATTGTGCTAGCGAATTAATTACTAACCCCATCAGACAAACCCAAGTATGCATTGTGAGTGGATAGATTATCGATTAGGCCCATCCCCACCCTCCCTTAAGGGTTGAAGACTAATTCTAGAACTATAGTCACATATTCTCATGGGACTAAAAATTAAAGGATTATAAGGTCTACAATCTTGAATCCCAATTAGAACTTCAATTATTTTCGTATCCAAAATCCTAATTGCCTACCACGTCATGCTAGGTAAAGTTTTTGTCTCTCAACTCTCCCTTAAACCTGAATAAAGATGGACGAGTGCTCTTTTGAGCAATTCATCGAACACATGGCAAACATAGTAGAAATCATAAACACAAACTTAGGGAAAGTAATGATTTGGGGCTAGATCATGATTCAACTACACATAATTGGCGTTAGTCCTAACCTAAGTTGGGTGATTTAGCCTGGAATCATATTTATAACAACAATCACAAAACCCAATTCGATGAACATGATAAACGCAAAACCCTAGAATAAAAAGATGAGAAAAGAGAGAATTTCGATAACAAACTTGAATTAATTGTGCGAGGAAAAGCAGAATAATCTTCATTGCTAGCAATACAATCCAAAAGTATTGAAAACTCCCCTAACAAAACCCTAGAAATCGCCTAAGAAAAGTGCTCTCCAAAGAAAAGAAGAGATCCCCCAAAAAAGTGCCGCGGAAAAGCTTTAAGTCGCGAAAACCGCCACAGCGCATAGCCGTGCCTTGATGCACGGGTGCCCGTGCACCCACACACTGGCAAGGTGCACGGCCGTGGACTGCCTGTGCGTAGCTTTGGGAGATTAGGTCTTCACTGCAGGATTTTTACACAATTGCGCCAGTGTGCTCGACTAACCATGCACTCTTTTTGGCCATTTAGACTTGCTTTTCTGGTTCTCTAAACTTCATAGAACCTCTGTTCCTCCTCAAAATACATCCCTTTGGCCTCCTTTCCATCAAAATTAGTGATTTTCTTATCTTCTTTGGAAGAACTGCGAAAAATAAGAAAAACCACTTGTAAAGCATAATTTGGATTGAAGAAGAAAATTTTAGGCATTTCTCATCAAGATCCAACATAAAACTAGTAGGAAAAGGGAATCAAATAGGGCTAAAATTAGGTCAAAATAGAGATTTATCATACTCCACAAAATAATTCAGTGCTATGTTGACAATTTGGTGGTCTAGTCCAAAAAGAGGGAAGATCACATACAAGATCTTCGTCGGATCCTTGAGCAATCACGGAGATGCAAATTAAAGATACACCCACTCATATGCACATTTGGTGTAACCTATGAAAAGTTCTTGGGTTTTATCATTCACCATAGGGCACTTTAGATCAACTAATCTAAGATTAGTGCAATTCAAGAGATGCTTGAGCGTAAGAATCTAAAGGAGCTTCAGGCACTTCAAAGTCACTTAGAATATATCTGAGGTTTCATCTCAAATCTTGAAAAATGCTGCTATCCCTTTAGCCACCTCATGAAGAAGGGTGCGCGGTTTGAGTGGGATGAGTCGTGTTGCACAACTTCTAAGAAAATAAAGAAGTATTTGACCCATCCTCCTTTGTTGTGGGCACCAATCTCCGGTAAACCTCTTATATTGTATATTGTAGCTTAGCAAAAACCCCTAGGAGCAGTATGCGTGAATGAGAATAAGGACGAAAAAGAATTCACTCTGTACTGCTTAAGTTGTACGTTGGTTAGTGCTGAATTAAAGTGCTCTCCCATCAAGAAGAACTACTTGTCGCTCGTCTTTACTATTTAGATTTTAGACATTACATGTAAGCTTATACAGTGTAGGTAGTTTCTATAGCCGATCCCATCAAATACATCTTTTAAGGCCAATCCTAAATGGGCGACTTGCAAAATGGATTGTAATCTTAAAGCAACACGACATTGTCTACATGCCACATAAGGCTATTAAGGGGAAAGCACTGGCTGTTTTCTTGGTAGATCATCCAATTCCTCATGATTGCGAGCTAAATGATCATTTATTAGGGGAAGATGATTTCTTCATTGATATACTACTTCCATGGAAAATGTATTTCGATGGAGTAACAAGACAAGATGGCGCTGTTGCAGGAGTAGTTTTTGTATCTCCCGAAAAGCACATCTTCCCGTATTTATTTGTGCTTACTCAATTGTGCTCTAACAATATAACAGAGTATCAAGCATTGAACTCAAGTCTTTAAATGGCTATTTAGATAGGGATCAGAGACCTCAACATATACAGTGACTCGCAGTTGGTCATTAATCGACCACTTGAGGAATATGAGGTTAAGAAAGAAGACTTTGTTCCGTATCACAAGCATTATTATGATTATTAGATAGGTTGAACATAGTCAAGTTGGAACATGTGCCAAAGAGTGTCGATAAGATGACAGGTGCACCTACAAGCCTCGCAGCCACTTTGTCATCGGCGATAAAGGAAGATATGATTGTCCTAGTATGTAGTCGTTAGGTAGCTTTGCCTAATGAAGAAGACTCAAAGCAAGACATCAACTTGATCTGTGTTCTTGAGACAGATGTAGAAGACTGGCGCCAACTAATAATTAAGTACTTAGAGCATGGGAAATTCCCTAGAGAACTAAGGCATAAGGTGAAAATACAGCGAAGAGCTTCATGGTTGCTTTACTATAATGAAATGCTTTGTTGATACTTTTTTCTTAGCCTTTGGTTATAATGCTTAGATATGGAAGTAGCAAAGTAAATGATGAAGGAAGCTCATTTATGTGTGTGTGGAGCACATCAATCAGAGTCTAGGCTACATGATCGTGTGAACAGGATGCGTTATTATTGGATGACTGTGTGCAAGATTGCATAATTATGCAAAGAGGTGTGATGTTTGTCAGTTCTATGCCAACCTCAGATATCAAACTTCAGAACCTTTTGACCCTACGATCATATCCTGGCCATTTGAGGCATAGGGGTTTAATGTTATTAGACCAATCACGTCTAAGTCATCTACTGGTCATGCCTACATCCTGGCTGGCATTAATTACTTTACTAAATGTGCGGAAGCAATTCCACTCAGGAAGGTAAAAAAATAAATATGGTTAACTTTATAAAGGTTCACATCGTCTATTGATATGGCATGACTGGGTACATTATCATCGATAATAGTAAACCATTCTTCAATAATCTGATGACCAACCTATGCGAGAAGTTTAAGTTTACCCCGCACAAACCTTCTATGTACAATGTCTCTGCAAATGGTTTGGCAGACACCTTCAACAAAATACCTAGCAACTCACTCAAAAACGTTATTACAAAGTCTAGACGAGACTGGCATAAAAGACTATGCGAGGTTCTTTAGGCATGCTGCACTATGTATAAGATACCAAAACAGTCAACGCCCTTGGCTATGGTGTTTGGAGTTGAAATCGTGTTATCATTGGGGCTTCAAATCCCATCACGCTGTGTCCAATACAGGAAGGCTTGATGGAAGAAAAAAATCACAAGCTTCACTTGGCTGAGCTTAGGGTGCTTAATGAGAAAAGACTTCTGGTGTAGCAGAAGTTAGAATGCTACCAAGCTCGTCTATCAATAGCGTTCAACAAAAAACTGCAGCTGCGCTCATTCCGATTACAAACTAGGTCCTAGGAGTGACAAGGCAGATCATTGTCTCCCACAAGACTAGAAGCAAGTTCACTTCCAAGTGCAATAGTGCCTATGTGGTCAGAGACACTTGTATAAATGGCGCCTAAAAGATCATTGGCGCTGACAGGGTGCATGTGGAACCTATAAATGGCAAGTTCTTAAAGCATATGCAATGTTTATAAAGTTCCTAAGCAAGAGTCTAAAGTGCTCATTGTTTCAAGTCAACTTCCTTTGTAATACTCCTAGCCCACAAGAGTCTAAACAGTGAATGACAATGCAAAAAATGGTTGTCTTTGAATTATAAATGGCTTACTCTTTTAGGGTGTTGTATCCCGTTTAGGCACTATGAAACTTAGTGGTATCCCCCAACTATAGACATGAAAAATGAGTAAATGAATCTTTTTTTATGCTCCTTGATTTTAATTGTTTTCTACTGCTACATATTATTGCACAAACTTGAAATTAAGAGATTTCTCTTATTGCAATATAATCAAAGTCAATTCTAACAAAACGATACTGTGTCCCAAAAACTGACAAGTTGCAAAGTGGAAAAAATCTAAGACAGCCACTAGACATAGTTTAGGCATTTAATGCACCTAAAAGTTCTTGGACACATTTCTTTACCACTTTAATTTAAGCTATTTCTTCTATGCTAACTTAGGGGGTGGCATCTAGATTAGCAACATCTCTTTTAAGAAGAAATACACCATCTCTAGCTTTCTTTAGTGAAGCCTCAGTCTCTGTTAATTTTCCATGTAATTCTAGCTCATTCGCTTTTGCTCGTTTAAGATCAGCCTCGAGCAACTTCCTACGCTTATGAGCTTAGGCAATTATAGTAGTTGTCTTATAAAAGTGGGATCCCCATGTTTGTCTAATAAAGTTACCCACTTATTCATCACATCCTCGTTAGGGGTCTGACCTTTTAGTTGGGCTTTCAGCATCTGCTACTACCCGACTTCATTCAGATATACCTCAACTATATTCTTTAACCCTGAATAATATGCCTCGAAGGATAATAATAATTCATATATCTACTCAGCCTCTTAGTAGATGTGCACAATGTCATCTTCTATCTTTGAGGTGACCTTTTTTAACTGTTGCTGAAAACCCTGCTTCATAATCAGGGCTAGTTCATTAAACACACTAGAAGCAATCCTCCCAGGGAAGTAGGTTGAAATAGAAGGTGCAGGAGACTGACAGTGCTCTAGTTGTTTCACTTGCCTGGGCATTATATTGATGGAATCATCCTTAAACGAGTTAACAAAGGGCATAGTCAAGTTGGCTTCGCTGTCTTTATCACAAAATGTAGGCTTAAGTTTATCTCTGCCTTCCGTAGTATGTTCCCACATGAAAATGAGGATTACATCAGCTAAAAAAAGAGGAAGAAAGAGGAAAGGTGGTAGGATAACAAGATACATCTCTTCCTTTACTTTGCTCTTTGGTTTTAGTAAGCTCATAGCACTATTAGATTTACCCTTGGAGCTAGGTACTTTGGTTGCTTTACTTGGTTTGTTCTTTGAGCCTAAAAAATTCTTTGCTTCACTAACAAAGGATCCGATATCTAAGCCTTTCAAGGCTTTAATCTTCTCATTCCCAGGGGAGAAACTCCTACTTTTCTAAGGAGACGTCTCTGGCCCTAGCAAAGAACCATCATATCCTTCTTTCCTAAGCCCATATGGGGATAAGGCATGCTGTTAGTCTACTACATAGTTAGCTTATAAACACTTGCTTTTTCAAAAGTGACAACTAGGGCAAAGGCATCATCAAGAAATCTCACTCCAGTAGCTCTTTGTGCATGCAAAATCTCGCCTCTAGGTTGTGTAGGTTATTGAGAGAAAATATTGCCCTGTGAAAATTGCTATTAGCTAGCGTATGCCATGTTGACCAGTGTAGACTTCTTGTCTAGGGAAGCAAGAATTGTCATGCGAGACCTTGTTATATGTTCTGTCAGGTTGAACTAATAGCTAGCTACATCCTATAAGATGCCGTCCTGATCATTTACCCGTGGCTCACTTAGCACATCATGATAAGAGCCAAACCGTCGCATAAATTTTAAGGGAAGTATGGCTCAATCACAATTGTTCTTCCTTATATCAAGGTCAAAAACATAGAGCAAAGGCAAATTAAATATGTCCTCCAATATGCGCATAAACTTTGGGTGTCAATTAAAGTCATTGACATATCCTTCGTTAGAGCATTGGAGTATATTACAGGTGGATCCTTCCCTTTTAATAGCTCTCGAGCTTCCCGTGCATTAAGGGTTTAATTCATCTTTTCAATTAAGAACCTGAGCATCTTCGGATGACTATGTTAATGATGGGAATAATCAAAATAAGTTTTAAAGTAAGTCCCTAACCATCCATAAACATAATGAATAAGGAAAATGACTTCTAGATTTTTTAGGGTCCGAGCCATATGAATCTTGTTCAACCCCCAGCAAAATGATTGCTAATTGTAAGGTCAAGGTACTCCCCATTAGCAAGTTTGCTTGCTTCTACAAATACAACTCGGTGAATAATGCACATTACTTCAGTTGGTAGGAGAAAGGAGCACAACCAGCGAAAAATGAAGGTAGCAAGGCAAGCTTCTTTAATAAGAGCCCTATGAATGTTGAGTGCCATAAAATGATCCTTGTCCCTCTTGGTTCGTGATGATTAAGGAGTAATTAAGCCAGATGGGCATTAAGTGTTTGTTGGACCTTTAACCCACTTTCTATTGCCATGTTTGGGAGGTGGTGTATAAATTTATTGCCCTTAGAACCAAAATGCATCCATTTAAAAATAGGAAGCTAAATGATGCCATTAACATCTTGGTATAATATGTGGAATACAAAGAAGAGGAAAGAGTAAGTCAAGGGAATATTATTATCTCCAGGTCCTGTGGAAAGGCATTCTCTAGAATTTTGCCTATAATCCACAGGTCCCACAAGGAAATTAAAATGTCATTACTCTCAGTGCAAATCGTAGAATGTTTTGAAAACAGTGAGACTCCTATTATAAGAGAATAAGGATGCATACAGTCCATCGTAAATCCTCCATTCAATAAGTCTCTCTTTATTACGGCCAAGAATGTCATTGGCCAGTACCAATAGCATGGTATGAAAAAGCTATGAGAGAAGCAAGGTGAGAAATTGGCCCATGACAGTGTCCTACCCATGACATGATGGCAGAGCAAAGATACAAATAATGGTGAGCTAAGCTTCAGGACTCTTGAAGATGTGATGATTCCAACTGAACTTTGTATGCTGCGAGTATATTCTACACTCTAACACGAGTCTGTAAGGAAGCTATGAAGTAAAGATCATCCGAATGATAGAGGTATTCACATATCTACACAGGGAGTTATGCCGTCTTCAATTGGATCATCTTCTTTATCCAGGATGGTGAGAGTTATCTTCTTAGAATTTGAGGATGAGTCTAAAAAAGGCACCATGTGAAAGAAGAAAGGCAAGTTGACTCCAAGAAGATTAGGCGAGGGAGTCTCATGCAAAAAATTGAATCTAAAAAGTTAACCTCACTTTGAAATCTAATTGGAGGAGTTGCGGCAAGAAGGAAGAAAGCCAAGTCAATCTCAGCTAGATTAAATGTGAGAGTCTCCTATGAAATTGAATCAATAGGGAGAAACCATTGATTGTGTTAAAAGTCAACCTTACTTCTTAATCTAATTTGTGGAGTAGTGGACTCAGCAATTCCTTGAAAAAACAAAAAGAAAAGAGAATCATTATTTAAGTTCTTAAAAAAAGGAAATTTACATACAAAACAAGAAAAAAAAAAGCACTCATATGTTTGTCATGTAAAACATAAAAGAAAAGGAAAATGTCAAATGGCCCTCAAAAAAAGAAAGGAGATGCTAAAGAAATAAAAGGAAAAAAAACCAAAGAAAAAAGTGACACAGGCAGTTCCGTAGTATTCCAGAAAAGACAAAAAAAGTTAAAATTATGGTGAAGTGTTGATCACATCATACCATCATTCTAGGGTAATTTAGCATTAAATTTGCCAATAGCATCGAGAGAAGCCATGGTTGCATAAGTCTAGAACATTTTATAAACAAACAAACAAAAAAAAAAAAAAAGGGAAGGCAAAATTATATAGGCATCGTGGCGCCATACTAATCATCAAATGGTTTCAAGATTTTAGCCTTAGTCTACCCCCAAAGCCCAAGAAAATGGAATACAAATTACATGCCTAACATGATGGTTCTTCGTAGCTTATGTTCTTTGAATTCTCGTAATGGCATCGTTGGCGCAAATTGCTCATTGTGTAAGATGGGCACGCCCCAATTTCTCTCTTCAAATTTCCCTAGGATTTTTACTCCCGCAGAAGGGGGAATGTTTGTCTCTCTACTCTCGCCCTTTCTATCTCCTACTCTTGATACCAAGAATAAAGATGGGCATATGGATATGGTGAGTATGGGTCCAGATGAAGAGAGGGTACATCCTGCCCCTCCTACACACCTCATATCATGGTCAATGGAATCATTGCCAAGTAGGAGTCTATCAAAAAGCAGTTGGAAATAGTAAGGGGATGTGAAGGTATCTACAAAAAGCTCAAAAAAAAGATCACCTCAGGTCGAAACACACTGAATGGAGGAGAGGTTGATGGATTAGAGGCGCCTGCAGATGAATTTATATAGTAATTGGCCATTGAAGCCTTATACTCCTACTCCAATTCACGTATCAAGAATCTCCATCTCTTTGAGTTATTCATAAATTTTATCAAGAGTTATTGATAGAACTGTATCACAAAGCCTCAAGTCAGAATTATCACAAGTGAAAAAAAAAAAGAAGAAAGGAAAAAAGATGTGATGTTGCGTGGGTTCCCAGGCTATTCCACATCTAATTTATTTTTTTGTCTTTAGAAAAGGGAAAAATCATCGTTAAAGACTTCAATAGCTTGCCGAGGCTAGGATTCAAATGCCTTAGAGCAAGAAAAAAAGAGCTCCTTGGGTCTCAAATCACTTCATGAGCTCGAATATTTATCAACCTAGTCTAAATGCCTAAAAATAGCACTCCATTTTAATAAGCTTAACGATGAAAGTAATAGCCAATTTAAATGTTTAAAGGCCCAGCAGACTGACAACCTAAAAATAAATAAGAGAAGTAGAGCAAACCAAGACTGTTATAGGAACTAGCCCAATAGGCTAGTCTCTACGTGAACGCGGCTGGGTTCATTATAAGGAGGGTCTGCCCAGGTTCCAGCTTCTCCTTTGGTCGAGACATGTTCCTATTAAACTAAGGTAGGCAAACCCCTACTAAGACTGAATTTCTGTACCTAATTAAATTGATTACTGTTAATTAATTAGAGTTTCAATCTACCAAGACAGTCTGAAGCTTAACCGGAACAGGAATAGGTCTCCCTTTCCTCGGTTGATTCATGCAGCCTCCTCAACCGCTATATATATAAATATATATATATAAAGCACTAGCCCCTTGATTAAGGAGGGGTTTATGGAAAAAATGAGAAAGGCATAGAGCTAGAGAAAAAAGAGAGAACTATGATCTCCTTTTTAAAAAAGAGAGATAGTGCTAGGACAGAGAAATCATATCAATTCCATGCACTATCTTCTGCTGGGTTCCTAAAGGATTCATGTGGGGATATCCTGAGGGAGTATTTTACAACCTTCCCTCCCTTTTTCTTTACTAATTTCATGAAATTTAGTTGATTATAGTTTCAAAAGATGTAATCTTTCAAGATAGTTTCATCCCTGCCCGCTGCAACAATTTGAACAATTTTATCTTTTGCTTATCTTCAATAACATTGTGGCTTGATTATATCAATGATTCTAATTTACTACATGGATAAATGTTAGTATGATTAAGTTTTAATTTTCCATGTTGATTAGTAAAGGCCGTCAGTGATGACAAGCAGTTGTGAGATGCACTCCATCACATCACTGTATCATCACCCCTTAATCTATAACCTCCACTCCAAACCAAGGCGTCATGATGGTCCCCACACTAGGATTGCTCGGGGACCTTCCTAAAACCCTTTTGAAGCGACTTCAATATGTCCGTTTGGTGTCCATATTAGTATGATGTGCTTCAAATGGTGTTGTGGCTTATACGTTTTCATAAAACTTACTGACGACTCTATTTATTTGAAGATTTGATTGTTTTTATTATTTTATTTTGTATGTGCTCCTACATTGCTAGACTTGGGAAACAGATTTGAACCAAGGTAGAAGAATCTGCCTGGACCAGACTCAAGGGGTCCGATCTCTCTCAGGAACCCGCTTGGTTTCCTAGATCAAACTTGCACCCAGATTCTTGGTGAAGCTAAAGTGGCTGCCAGGGCCCAGTCACCAGGGATTGGTCCTAGTCCTGCCCGGGGAATCTGCTCGGGTTCTCTGGTCAAGCCCAAGGCTAATTTCCTATATTTCTGTAACCCTAGTTTTGCCTTGCTACTTTCTATAAATAATAATAATAATAATAATAATAATAATAATAATAATAATAATAATAATAATAATAATAATATCTTATTTCTAAAAAAATATAAAGTACATAGCACACGATCTCAAACCATTCATGGGGCATTGCACCCTCGGGGAAGTGAATCCTTATAGTGGCAACTCCACTATGAATGAGATTTAAACTTTAATATAGGAAACTATTTTAATTGTAGTTGTATTAGGTATACTTGCATTACAAGACCCTGATTTTTCCCCTCAAGAAATTAGCCAATCACTCATTAGGTCTATTTAGACCTCTAACTAAGCAGACAGTTGCTTCATTCACTGGCGATACATTTTCCTAGTCCATATGACTCAACAAAGTAACTAAAACATACCAATCATATCATGCACCCCATGGATAGCATACAACACCTTTGGTTGCAAGGGGACTATTCGAAACCTGACCTGAAACCTCTATAATATAGGACTCTTGTTTAGGTTGGAACTCATATGTATTGTTAAACCTCTTTAGCTCAAAGGACTACGTATTGATCCTATGAGCATTAGGAGAGCTTTGATTACCAAAAATCAAGTCTAGGAGTTGGACCAGGAATCGAAGCAATTTCTGGGCTAATTAAGTCCTAAAAGGACTCTTGATCCGAGATCCGAAAAGGTTTCCATTATTATTTAGAGTGTCTGTTCTGCTTATTAAAAAAAACAACTGATCCTAGCCAAGATTCTTTAAAAAAAAAAAAATTAAAAACAATGAATTGGTAGTCTGTATCTAGAAGTAGAATGGAGTCTGCATTCAGCCTAGAACCTGGCCAGGATCCACTAGGGTCTAGTTAGCATAGTCTGTTGCATCATATGCACACCAGTCTAGTAAAGAGTCAGAATAAACAAAGGTAGGTGTTAGGCCTGGTTAGAACCTAATCAGGATCCAATTAGGAAGTCAGGCCAAGTCTCCGTCCTTTTAGAGTCTGCATTCATGGTGTGAAGCTACATTCTAGGCTCTCAGAGTTGGAGTTAGGTCCATAAGTCAGCAAAGGTTAATTAGGCTCATAGCACATCAATTGTAGGATACTTAAGGGCAAAGACTCGTGCATTATTAGGCTTGATCATGGATAGTCCATGGGTCATCTAAGCCCTAAGTGCATAATACAACCCATTAGACCTTTAGAACACTAGTCTATTCTAGGTTGTATCTAATCGTACATCATATTCATAATGCATAAGGCCAATTAAGGCCTAGATATCTTACCCATCCATGAGTTCATTGTCCACACATCATATTCCCTAGATCTAGGATCCCCATATAAGTCCACCTAGATCCACCCATGTACGAGACTAGCCCTTTCTAGGCAAACTAAACAACATCTCATACTTAGGGCAGTATAGGCATGTGATTCAACTCAGAAAGACTTGAGTCTGACTTAGGCTCAAAAGTTAGCTCTTTAAGCCCAACTTAGGACCTAATCTAGGATAAGGCCCGTCATCAGCCTAAAACCCCATATCTAAACCCCACTTCATTCTAAACCTTCGAGCTCATCAAGCCATTATCTACTCCTCTTCAAATTGTAAGTCATTAACCATGTCCTTTAGCCCATATCCACCATGGTTGACCATTGCAACATTCCATCTCTCTAAACTATGACCTTATCACCCAAGATAAGGAAGACAAAGAAGGCATACGAGCAAAGTCCACAAACCAGTAGATTCCTATCTCGAAAAGAGCCCAAGGGCACTCCGCCAGTTAGGATAAGGCGAGAATCCAAGTTAAAATCCAATACTTCACCAATACGGCTGGCATGAGGCAATGAACTGGCTCAACTAGTGAAAATGATAGAAAAATTGCAAACTAGCTTGGATGAGAGTAAGAAGAAGATATAACTAAAAGCAACCACAATCCAAACTCTTATCAAGATTGCCTACAAGGAAAAAGATGAGAAACCTCACTACAGAGGAAGGGAAGATGATAAGAAGAAGAAAGAAGAGGGAAAAAAGCACTTCTCAAACCAATCCACGAGTAGATTAAATAGAGAAACTACTTGAGAAATCTTTTGTGCTTAGAATTACTTTAATGAATATACGGGATTCACTTCAATCCCAAAAGGAAAATTACTCAAAAATTCACCAAGCCATATATCAAGTTCCACGGAACTAAAAATCGTCAGCATCACGTAACGAATTTTCTTAGTGTAATGACTTTAAAAGGAATAGACAAGGATATCTTCTATATTATATTTTCTTAGATGTTCGACAAGGATGTAATGAGGTGGTATAATACTGTGGACCCACAAAAGGTCAGAAATTGGGATGATCTTTGTAAAGAATTCCTGCATTAGTGTCCATACAATATTAACCTACCAATGACACTCAAAGACCTTGAGTTAACTAGGCAAGGAGGAAAAGGAGAACTTTTCTGACTTTCTTGCTAAATGGAGGGAAATGTCACTCATATAATGAACCAACCCTTGGAGGTTAATCAAGTGATGTTGTTTATCATAAACCTTCAATCCATATACATGTAACATTTAAAGTTCACACCATTTGAGAACTTCATAACATTAAGGAATGTTAGCATGCTTGCAGTAGAAGAATTGACTAATGAAACACCCATAAAAGCCATAAACACTTGAAGGGCAACAATCAAAATGAGGATAAGAGAGACAAAGGCTTCACAAGTAAGGAGGTGCATGTTCTAAGATTGCTACACCAAACACATCCCTATTGGAATCATGCGAAAACACCTAACAATGGCTGCAAGCTGCTTGGCTTTCATGCTAGCATTGTAGCCATTTCAGACTACCAAAACAAAAGTGGGACCCGGTTATTTACATAACATGCATAATTGGGTCCAAGCCCAAAATGCCTCCACACAAAGGGTCTTGAATTTTGTTGAACTTAGCAGATATGATATTATCGTATGTGTCATGCTTAGCTTAGAGTCGTGTGTTGAGTCTTAGAGTCATTTGCTTTCTTTCCCACCATGCATGGATCGAAGTCTGATGTAACCTTGGTTTGTTAATGAAATCATCTCCTCCATTAGTTCTTTTACACATTCGGATATGCTTGTTTTCTAGAAAGCTTCTTCCATATGATGAATCCATGTTTGGAAAAAAAAAATGAAGGAAAAAAAAAATAGGGGCCAGCTTGATTGTATGTTTGGGCACCAAAAGTTGCCTATTAAGCACTCCTAATTACTTAGCTTTTACTCATAATTGGGATTATTTTTGAGTTTTATTTGGTTTTTGTGATGTTATAGGAAATAAAGATTTAAGGAAATAATGGGAGTAAAAGACATGCAAGAAGAGATGGAAAGCAAGATAATACAAAACAAGCCAAGTTCAGTCAACCGTTCATAAGACCCGATTCAATTGAAAAAGGAAAAAAAAGCGAGTTTGTTTACTTGATCCAGTGGCCCATGAGAAAGAAAAAGGAAAAAGAAGGAAAGTTAGCTATATGTTCCCTAGCGGCCCATCCCAGTAGAAGAAGAAAGGAAATAAAAGAAAATGGAAGAAGAAAGCAGATTCTAGGCATATGTTTCTCATTAGTTTCGCCTAGTTCGGAGCCCGTTAGCAAGCGAACGAGTGGCCCAATCTTAAGCAAAGCAACCCACTACTCATCTCCTGTCCTATTCCATGCACGACCTACTCCCTTGTCCTCCAAGCAAACCAGCAGCAAATGCCAGCAGCAAGCTTCTTGTCTCCTTATGGGCCGGTCTAGACTTATGAGCCGCGATCCACCTAATAACTCAGTGCCGATTGAAGCAATCCATCAGAACAAAAGAGATAGCTAAATGTATGCAAACATGTGATTTTTTTCAAAATTGTTAAGTTATTTAAAATTGGGTGGGATTAGAAAAGTGGAAAATAATAGCTTGGAAATTAGAATTCTTGTATAATTAGAAAAGTTTGGGGGGGGTGGCACTAGTATAAATAGGGGGTTTTGAGGGTAATGGTAAATCATCAAATTCTCCTCCTTGCTCTTGTAACCTTGGTTTAGAATTTGGAAATTATTGTGATTCCTGCAATTCTTTAAACTTGAATTTAAATTCTCGAGTTTCAATTTTTCTGGCTCAAATTTAAATTCCAATTTGTAGTTCTAGTTTGATTTCAAGTTTTCTAGTTCTAAATTTAGTTCGGCCTCTCTAGTTTAGATTTTGATTTAATTTTCACATTTTCAGTTTTAGTTTTATCTTAGTCTCTCCAAAACTTCTTTGATCAAAGATTCGAGTTTTATTAACCTTTTGGGTTGATGGTAAATATTGAAGTCCCATGGTTGTTGCTCATTCAAGATTCGAATTTTTTTTGCATTGATTTTCTAATCATAATTCAGAATTCTTCTTATTAATTCTAAGCAATGAAGGTAATCTCCTTCTTTCCTTTTCAATTAGTTTTAGTTTCAGTTTCATGCACTATCTATAGATTAGATTTTTGTAAGTTTCTTTTGCTATTAGTTATTACGTGATATTAATTTTGGTTTTTTGATTTAGTTTGGTTTAGTTTAGTAGCACAATTCTAATATTAATTTAACCCATCTATGTGGACAAACTATAAAGTGCTACAACTACAGTTGTATACTTGTGACTTATTTCTACAATTTCAAGATACAACAAGTGTTTAGCGTCGTTGCTAGGGATGGTGTTGAAATGGATTACCAATTTTAATTGTTAATTGCTGACTTTATTTTCTTTAAGTAGCTTGGTTTATTCGTTAACTCGTTTAATTGGTGTTAGCAGATTATTAGCAGGGATAGAATTAGCATTGACCTTTAAAAAAAAAAAAAACCAGTGGAGGATCTTTTGCATTTTTAGTCTCTGTTTGGATTTTTTCTAGGCTAATCTAGTGCTGATCTTTCTATTTTGATATTTTTATGGATTCAGAGGGATTTTTTGAATGCAGATCATTTTTGGTGGAATTTTTCGGCATTTATAAAATTTTCTACAATTTCTAGACATAATTTTCTAACTTTTTTTTACGTTGTTCTCGGGCAAAAAAAATTGAGAAAAAAATTTATTCATGTTCCCTATAATTGTGCTGAATTTTTTGTGTATAATGTTCTGATTTTCAAATTTGATTTTCTGTTTTAATTGTAGCTTTTGATTGTTTAGGTTTTAGCTTATTTTTTGTTTGTCTTAGTTTAGGTGGTTTTTTCTATTTTTGTTTTGCTTCGCTTATTTTCTATTAAAACAAAAATTAGGAAAAGAAAATGATGCTTGTGCTTTGTGTTTGTGCTTTTTTTCTTTTTTTTTTTTGTTGGGTTACTTCTTGTTTTTTGGGTCCTTTTGATCTTTCTTTTCTTTTGGCAGTATAGTTTTGTTTTTGTTACTTGATTTTATGTTGTTAGTTTTGTTATTTAGGTGTCTCGTTTTTGTTTTAGGTATTAGTTTTGAAGTAGCGTGTTAGAGTCATTGATTTTTCCCCTTTTAAAAAAACCTTAAAAAATTGAAATAAAATTAAAACTCTAAAAAAATTGAAAAATTCTTAAAATTAAAAAAAGACTTTCAAGAATGCCAGTTTTTGATTTCCAATAATTTGAGCATGAACCTTTTTGCAGTGATCTAGTGAGACTTTATGATTATTGTGCTTAGTTGAACCACCGTTTTTAAAAGTGGAAAATTTGTGAGGTCGTTGTTGTGAATCCGAATACTGAATTCCAAGCTCATGTTAAGTTTATGTATCCTAAAGGTTTATCAGGACCATTGTCAAGAACTCAAGATGAGGTTTGGGATTATTTTTGAAAAGATAGCTTGGGACACTTATGCATTTGAACAAGGTAGAAAGATCTTAGGATATCTTGGTCATGGCGAGAATGTGTTTTGTGCTAATCCTCACCGCCATAATCACTTTACAGATTCATATGATTACCAATATTACCCTTGTGTGCCCCCTATTTTGTGTGATTATTATGTTTCTTCTGGTCATAATGCTTATATCGTGATTATGTGGATGCTACATGTGTAACCCTTCGAAGGACAATAAATGAAATAACTCATGAAATGACCGAGACTATGAGAGAGAAAATTACTGAATATTCTCACTATTTCAATTACAACAGGGACAATTATAATGAGCCTGACCCTAGTTTAGAATCTCCTAAATCTAAAGTTAGTCTTTTTGATAATTTTGTGCCCTCCGATCTTGCTAGGCCCGATGTAGATGATGATGTTTCTTTTCTTAGCCTAGAACAAGAGAGTGACCACTATGTGTCTTTATCCCCTAACCTTGAACTTAAATTCAGATCACCTAGAGATGTCACTGAGGATGTTATAATTTCTACCAACCCATCCGCCCCTTTTAATGACTCTCTTTAGTTTAAGGAGGGTGAAAAATTTGAGAATGCTAATGAGTTGGATCTAAAAATCACAACTGGAGATGAGTTCCATGATATGGATGAGTCAGAAGGTATTTGTTTACAGGAGTTTTCTGAGGGGTAGTTGAGCCCACTAATTTAGAATTTGATGATGATATTCTTTGTGTAGAATATGAATCATTTTGATGTGGTTAGATTAAAATGAAGGTTTGGATGTGGGTTTTTGAGTTCAGTATTAATCCTTTTCTTTTGACCCCATCATTACTGACCTTATCCTTGAGAAATCCAAGTTCGAATTTTTAGAGTCAAAGAAATTTGTGCCTGTGACTGTTAATTCGGACCAATCTCTTGAGCATACTGAAATTAAAGGACTTATGGACTTATGCCCCATTATTTTGCCTAAACAATTCGTTCATGACGATCAAATTTCTAGGCCAATGACGCTGTTGCTAGCTAGGTTTGAGTATGTTTGACATTTGGACCCAACAATTTGATAAGTTGAAATGAGCCCTCAATTGTGTTGCATTGATATTATGGACATACTCTATTTGGCATCAACTCTCTTATTCTTTCTGTATTTATCTTATTAAGAGTTGTTCTTATTTATTTGATAAGCTGCTACAATTGCTAATGGGTTTTGATTTGAGTAGCGATCTCCAACTTGATATGGAGCGGCTGATGCTTTATGAGCCTCTATCTAACCAGATTTTAGGAGGCCACAGCTTAGTTGCAATTCTACACCTAGCTTGATATTACTTTTCTATCCCTTGTATATTGTGTATATTGTGTCTTTTATTTTATTATTTTTTTTAGATGATTATTTTCCCACAATACGGACATTGTGCGATCTTCATGTGGGAGAGGGGAAGTTATGGTTTAAAACTTTTGAAAAAGAAAAAACAAAATGAGAAAATTTTTTGGAAAACCAAAAGGATTTTCTATTTTTGTGTGACTTTTGGGGAATTGTACCATCTTGAGTAACTTTTACTCTTGTGACCTATTATTGGTTTGTATATAAGTGTAGTGTGCATGGTAGACCTTAGATCAAAGTGTCACTCTATATCTCAATTTTGCCCCCGTCATCCCCTTACAATACGGAGTCTAATCCTTATTTATATATCACCATTATCTTAGGATTTTAGGCATTCATGGTTTGATTCTCCCACTTGTGTTTTTATGTAGCGAAAAATAAAATAAAATAAAATAATTGAAAGGGTGGGAATAATTTGTTAATCAAGTGCGTACAGTTTTTCTATGCATATTTGATTATACTTGAAAATTTTAAAAAGATTTTTAATTTTCTTTCTAATTTTCCTTATCATTGTTTAAAGATTTTATGGGTATATCTTTTGCAAATCCCCACAAGATCACACTCATCCACTAGGGGGAACCTAGGGGTTTAAAGGGCTTGTTGCATGTGCACTGTGACCGTGATTTCTACGAAAGTGAGTTAGGTATCTTAGGTTAGCTCTTTCTTTTCTTTTATTTTACTCCAAGACGAGTAAAATCCTACTATGGAGGTATTACTGGAATTGAAAATTGAGCTAGAAAAATCGCAACTCGAGAATTTAAATTCAACTTGCAAGAATTGCAGGAATCACAATAATCTCTCAAATTCTAAACTAACGCTGCAAGAGAGAGGAAGAGAATTTGATGATTTAGAAGCATCCCTAAAACCCCCTATTCATACCGGTGCCAACCCTCAAACCTTTCTAGTTATACTAGAATTCTAATTTCCAAGCAATTATTTTTCACTTTCCTAATTCTACCCAATTTCAAATAAATTAAAAATTTTGGAATATATCACATGTTCGCATACATTTAGCAGCCTCTCTTATTCCACTGGACTGCTTGAATCGCCATTGGGCTGCTAGGTGGGTCGCAACTCACGCATTTAGACTAGAGATATGAAGCTTGCTGTTGGGCTTCATTGCTGGTTCTCTTAGAAGACAAAGGATTAGGCCGCGTGTGAAACAGGACTGGAGAGGAGCACTAGGTTGCTTTGCTCAAGATTGGGCCACGCGTTAGGCTTGCTAATGACATTCGAATTGGGCCAAACTAATGAGAAGCATATATCCAAAGGCTGCTTCTTTCTTCATTTTTCTTTATTTCCTTTACTCTTGTGCTGGGCTAGGCCGGGCCACTAGGGAACATATAACTAACTTTTTCTCCTTTGCCTTTTTCTTTTTTGTGGGTTGCTAGATCAAATAAAGGGACCTGCTCTTTTTCCTCTTTAAATTGAATCGGGTCTTATGAACAGGTGACTTAGCTGGGCTCGGTTTGTATTCTCTTACTTCTTGCATGTCTTTTATGCCCATTATTTCATTAAATCTTTATTTCATATGAGATCACAAAAACCAAAGCCCAAAAATAATCTCAATAATGAGTAAAAACTAAGTAATAAGGAGTGCTTAATAGGAGACTTTTGGTGTCCAAAAGTTTGATTTCAAGTTTTCTAGTTCTAAATTTATTTCGACCTTTCTAGTTCTAGTTTTGTTGTAATTTGCATAGTTTCAATTTTAGTTTTATTTTAGTCTTTCCAATAGTTCTCTTGATCAAAGATTCGATTTTTATTATTCTTTTGGATTGATAGTGAATGTTGAAGTCTCATGTTGATTACTCGTTCAAGATTCAATTTTTTTTTTTTGGGCATTGATTTTCTAATTATGATTCACAATTCTCCTTGTTAATTCTAAGCGATCAATGTAATCTCTTTCTGTAGTCTTCAATTAGTTTTAGTTTTAGTTTCATGCACTACTTATAGATTAGATTTTTGTAAGTTTCTTTTGCTATTAGTTATTACTTGATATTAATTTTGATTGTTGATTTAGTTTGGTTTAGTTTAGTAGTATAATTCAAGTAGTTAATTTAGTCAATCTTTGTGAATGACTCGTAAAGTGCTACAACCATGGCTATACACTTGCGGCTTATTTTTAAATTTTCGAGATACAACACGTACCAAGGTGAGCTAGACAAAAGGAGAGAGAAAGGAATAAAATACTGAGAGACTAAGGATTTCAAGCCATCATCTAAAACAAGGAAAAGATCTTTCTTGCAATAAGTCATACAACTTTGAAGGATATGCCTAAGATAAGAGCCCTCCTTTCGCAACCTCCAATAATAACTTTGTCAAACTTGATAAGTTACCACTTGGAACCCCTTTGAGCTTTCAAATAAACGTATTTCATTGGTAACCACATTTAACCTAACCAAGGAGTGGCATGTTCATGGATGATAAAAAGAAGGGAAGGATGGGACCAAATGGTCCCATCTAGAAAGAAAAGAGAAAAAAAGGGGAAAAAGTAGAGGGAAACCCCAAAAAAAAAAAAAAAAGAGTTTGGAATAAGAAGGATAAGAAAAGAAGGAAAATTCCGATTTACATTAGCTTTAGCACCCATCTACACCTGGGGATTTCATAAGGGTTGTTTGACCCATCATGCCAATTCCTTTCTTGTGGCATGTTAACCTTTAAGTTTGCCTTAAAAATTCCACCAGGACGCATCCCTTCTTTAAAGCTAGGTGCTCTTACTCTCGAATTACAACTGACCTGATTCTACAATGGATGCATAGGTAACCCCCTTGAGGCCCAGCCATGAAGATTTTTTTTACATAAAGAAACATCTGAATTGAATCACTTAGTCTCCTTCCCCCCCCCCCAAAAAAAAGAGAGAGAGAATAAAGAGCGATTGGCCTGAAACCCTGTAAAGGCAGATCAGTCAAAAGGAGAGTGAAAATAAAACCTTAGTTTTTAGAGGACAGAGAAGCATTCCATTGACTGCACTCATCAAACCAGACTTGTACAAATCATTCATCAATTTTTTCACCTCTTCTCAATCATCATAGCCTTTAATCTCACCTTCATTTCAAAATTAAGGGCTCTTGGTCTCAACCATGACTATAAACTTAAGAGTGGGTAGTCACTTCCTATTCTTAGTTTCCTAATTGGGAATTCACCTATTATATAAGATGGGGCCTCTCTAATATTTCACCAGGTAGTTGTGGCTCCCCTCATGCTAAACATTTTTCAACAAGGCGATAACCAATTCTTTGTGCTAAGGTAGTGTCTACTTTAGGCAGCACTGGAAAACGCATCTTTCCAAAATGGGAAGGATCACATTTATTGTACTGGACTGGGGGTTGCTCCAATCAAAAATAGCGAAAGCATTTTCGTCTATCATTGCTCTCTCGCATCTTCGACTTTTGTTATAATAAACATAAATTGTGGGCTTCTTCAAAACAAGAGCACTTTAATGTAAAATTAAAGGATTGTCCTTCCTTAAAAAGAAAGACTTTCTATCCCAGGCAGCTTAGACCAATGACTTGGCCTCCCATAGTCACCTGACTTTACACCCCCCATCACAAATTGCAGAACATAATCACGCTAAGACCCGTCATATTCTATACCTTGATCAAACCTTTTCCAATGGATCCCAAACCTAGTACAAGACTTGTATCCGTACGAGATTAAGTCATCATATATCTACATTGTCAGCATAATCATACCTGTATAGTTAGTACAACCGAGTTTGCATAGTCGTCATATCGGTAGAGTCTCACTTGGGCTAGTAAAAGCACTTACATTAATGCATAGATCTTTAGCCTATTTGTTGGATCATCCTCTACCTTAATTACTTGGGAACCCTGGATTGAAGAATAGTGCAATCAGCTGTCAAAATTACCCTAAAGGAATGGCATGCAATTGTGGTTAGTCATGTATCAACATCAAAGTTTCTTAAGATGACATCAACTACCGTAGAAAACATCTATACTTTAACTCTGGCCTCAATTAGGTTCAGTCTAAGTGAGGGGATTTATCCTCAAAGAAGGTTACGCAAGCATCCTTATAGAAAGGATATCAACCCAACTTCAGTTTATTAATTAACAAAGTCCAAGAAGAACTAACCATGGAGGTCACTCCATCCTTTTCAGCTCAACAAGAAGATTAGTGCCATCACAAGCCTCAACGGGTCTCCATTCTCTTTTAATGAAGAAGTCTTGCATAAGCTTAGTTTGACGAGATTGGCAAGGAATATGAGCTCTTCTCATACTCATCCCCGAAAGTACTTATAAGTACTGAAAATAAAAGAAAGCAAAGGAAAATGAGAGGAAGGAGGAGCACGATTTAGGTGTGGTTTAAACACTCCATAAGCTAAGCTATTTATAGGCAAAATAAGGAAAAAAAAAAGCTAAGGGAGGACTCAGCTAGGTTGCTCCTAAGTCACATGGGCATATTCCATCTCTATGAGTTAAAGTGCAAGCAAACAAGGAAAGCAAAAAGAAAAGGGGTGTCAGGCACAAGAATCCAATCGGATTCCCCACACTTCACATGGGCATATTCCATATACAAGAGCCAAACACTTAAAAAAACAGAAGAAACCAAGGCAAAAGAATAGCCAAAGAGACCTGGTCAGAATCTCTATGTGCATGGGAGATTACAAGCATCAAAAGAACTCATGCATGCAAACAAAAAGGAAAAGGCAAAATCAAGAAAAATGGTCAATGAACCTAGCCACCACCACATGGTCGTGTTTCTCTTAAAAATTACAAAAGAGGAAGAAGCCAAAGTAAAGGGGATCCAAGGGCTACTCTATATCCACGAGTATCTAAGGCAAAGTGTGCAATTTTCAGAGGAAAGAATGGAATACTTACGAAAGTATTTCAAGATATTTAGAGAAGAAGCCAAATCTAGTAGGATCCAATGGATAATTATAAAGGTATTCATCAAAATCAGAAGCTAAAGCAGCTAGTTCCAATAAAATGGAACATTTCAATGAAATTTGCTCGGTGGCAAGAAGGTCCGCTACCCCAGCAATATGGAGGAGACAAGATAAATCTCAGGTTGGCTTAATCAGCACGAAGATCCGCAACCCAGCGATATAAAGGAAACGAGAAAAAAGTTTGCTTGACCAGCAAAAAGGTCCACTACTCCAGCAATATGAAAACCTACTTGATCGTCAAAAAGGTCCGTTACTCTAGTAATACGGAAATCTACTCGACCAACAAATAGGCCCGCAGCTCCAACTATGCGGGGAATTCACAATGGTGCTTGACTTGCAAAAAGGCCTGCCACTCCAGCGATACGGAAAGTACTCGACCAACAAATGGTCCGATACTCTAACAATCGGAAAACTTGCTAATCCAGTAAAAGGATAAATTCGTGAATTGGACTGACTGATAAAAACATCTGCGACTTCGGAGCAAAGAAATCCACTAATTCGCTCAAGCACACCAAACACCATCACAATAAAGGTAGATAGGCCCCAAGTCTCAGGATCCTTAGCAATCAGATCCGGATTCTCCATCATCATAGCCAGAAAGACAATTACAGGAAGTGACTATTTACTTTGACCATCGCCATACCGTGGCTCGACCAAAATAGAAGCTAATTGGAGATGCTAAAAAATAGCACTCTTTTTTAATAAGCTCGAAGATGAAATTGATAGCCCAATTTGAATGCTTAGTCGAGACCTATTCCTGTTAAACTGATAGGAAGATTTTGAAGTTTTAAATTTGTAATCACAAGTGCATGGTTTATCACCGAGTACTTAGGGTGTCGTCCACAAAAAAATTAGGTTTCAAGCACTGGAGTTCAGCTCAAGTGTTTCAAGCTAGGCTAAGTGAAAAAGAACAAAAGGAAAAGGAACTAAACTACAAAGGTAAACAGAGTAGACCTTGATTATAATTTAGCCTAAGATAACCAACGAATCAGGTCAAATCCTCGTCATTCCAAGTTATGCTAATACTCAAGGATGATCAAATAATAGTTTAATTAGTCTAACTACATATTTTCATGGGATTAGCCAAATTAAACTACAACATTAGCAACCCAGAGCTAGATACAATTCGGACTATTTCATGTCCAAATGCTAACTATCCTCTCTAACCACACATTAAACATTGACCTCATCTCTCAGCATAAGTCAATTATACCAAAACACAGATGGAACCTATCCCAAGCATTTCATCGAATAATTGGTGGGTATGAAAGAAAACCCCAAACCCAAACATAAATAATGTAAGCTATGGTTTAAACAACATCAACCAACATTCTTTAAAGAACAGCGGGTGGCGGTTCCCCTAAAAAGTCTCCAAAACCCCCTTTGAAGAATAGCGGGTGGTAGTCCGATGACCGGTGGCCGTCATCATCACCGTTGACCATTAGCTGGGTGACCGCTAGCCAACGCCAGCCCTTACTATCCGGTAGGGGTGGCAACGGTTGGAGGGTGGTGCCGCGGCCACCCGTTAACCCCTCTTGCTTTGCGATCTTCTTGCTATTCTTGCTTGTCTTTGCTTCTTTTTGTGGTAATTGCTTAATTGAACTTATTACCTACAAAAGTAAGCAAAATAAGTAAAAATCCCAAATATTACATTACTATATGAGCTAAAAATTAGGCGATAGAGGCATGTAAAATACAACAATTAAGTACCGAACAAATACCCACACACCTATCTTTTGCTCATCCTCATACAAAACAAAAGAAAAACTAACCTAGGAACTTAACTCACTTCCGTAGGAACCATAGTTGCATTTATCATATGCAACAAGCCCTTTAAACCCCTTGGGGCTCCTAACTAGAAGAGTGAGATATCATGAGTGTTTGCAGAAGATATACCCACAAAATTTGTGAAATATTTTAGATTCTTTTTTCAAAAGCAAAGCATATATACGAGGCTAAGCGAAAAATATGTATATATTTAGATTGATTGTATCACCCTAACAACCTATCTACTAAGCCATATACATGCAAGACATACATTCAAGACACACATAGGATATAAGTGCATCCCGGCTATAATTTTTCACTCTCTGCAACCTAATGACACGATTTGTACCCCTCCGTGCTCCCTGCAAAGTATATTGACTCTTAGTGTGAGGCTAAAATCGGGTAAAAAGGTCATCCCCACTTGGCGTATGAGTCCCTTATATTAGGTCACATTCACTCATTTTTTTTCTTCTCCTTTTTTTGTTTTTTGCTTTTCTCCTTATGTTGCTTCGCCTAGGTGGGTAGTTCTTGGCTTATTAGCCTTGAACTCTTGAAAGAACAACTTGGTATATGATTGGACTTCTTTTGTTTTTAGGGGTTTTATTTGGATATGTAAAGCACTTATTTAAACCCAAATAGAGGTACCGGAGTTAGGCTTGTGTTTCTATCCACATTTTCTTTTTTTTTAAAAATAATTCTTAATAAAGCCAAAAGTCAATTAACCAAGTAGAATGTCCCCTAATCTAAATTTCAGCAACTAACGTCGAAAGCCAATGGTCAAGTGTATAAGGTACAAGCTAGCAACCAAGACATTAAAGATCAAAAACCAATCACAAAGGCGCAAAAGTCCCTCAAAGCTAAGGAGAAAAACTATACAAAAATTGAAAAGTTTCACAAAAATATACACAAAAGTGTATATGACTTCCCTACCCCCACACCTAAATCTCACAATGTCCTTGTTGTGAGCCAAAGAGTCACCACCAACCACAAAGCACACAAAATAAAAACAAATCAAAACATGAAAGAACACTCAATGAAAACACATATACACAAGCTGACACACTCACCAAAAACTCAACCTCTTCCAATTGACAACAAGACCACCAATAACAAAACAAAACTATGCATAAAAGACACATAAAGGTAATCATAGCCATCAATTGGCTTCAAAACATCCCAAGTTTCACCTCAATATTGATCACCAACAAAAACACAGCCTAATATCTACAACCAAACAAAAAGAAAAAGAAAGAAAATAAAAATAAGGGAGAAAAGTTACATGATTATACAAGGTCGGATACTGGTTGTACCCGAACTATGCCTCTCTAAGATAGTGCTATGGAAGCTTGAGGAGCATCAGCCACTCCTTCGAATCTCTCAAGACTTAAGTCTTCAACTCAGATGCAGTCAATGCTCGCAAGAGCTTATCATGTGCCATTATATGCATCTCAGAATAATCTGAATAAGAGAACACTAATAAGATAATAGCAAAGAAAGTTGGTACCCTCTTAATGTTAACAAATGGCATAGAAAAATCAAAAGTATGATCAAAGAGGGATGTACAATGTGGTTCCCAAGGGGAATTATACCCTCTAACATCACCAAGGGACTCGTAAAATGCATGCAAATGAGAAGGTGTGGTAGGATACATGGGAGATGAAATAGGGGTCAAGTTAAGTGACTTAATGCAAGTGAGGTGTATATGCATAAAGTTAGGAGCAACACTAGCAATCACACGATCACCACATAACTCCTCAAAAGGACCTTTTTAAGATATGGCTCAATCAAGGTAAGCTCTTATAACCAATCAAGCAAATCATCCTTAACACAACTGGCATCACCCCTAGAAGGCTAACCTATCTCTAACCCCAGGCACTGAGCCAAAGCAAAAAGAGAAGCAAGTAAGGTCAAGTCACTAATGGTAGTGTCTCTAGGTGTGCTAGACAAGGATGTAGCGATAAATGTAAAAGAATCAAGGAAGGGGCAATCAGTTCCTCTAGGCCAGGCAAAGGTGTACGATCCATGAAATCAGGTTTAAAGGAACAGAAGACTCATAATCATCATAGAGATTGACATCATATATAGGGGAAGATCAACTAAGGTTGGTCTCATGCAATAGGTCATATTCCCTCATCTCACTAACAAAGTATATATGTTGCTCATTTATTATCTCTATCATGGCATTAAGTTTAGTATAACATCAATCATATCATAATTAATAAGGACAAGAATTTATATTATGGCCAAGAGATTGGTAACAAGAGCACACAACATGAGGGTAAGAAGAATGGTGATACATGGATTCCCAAATTGATCTATACATGGGGATTAAGTGTGCAAATAATAGGGAAGTGGGGAAAGGCATACAAAAGACTCACTAGCACTCCCATGTTCTCATTGATACCAAGCTAGAGATTCAGACAAGTCCTATATATCATTAACATCTAAAGAGCACATACCACCATAACACATGAACTCGAGGGTGGTTTGGATCTCATACGTTATCCTCTCAAGCACAGCATTGCATATTTCCCATTTTTCATATGTGCCATGAACATATTAAGCACCATAATCATTTATTCTCGATAAATATTGTCAAAAAGGCTCATGCACAAATTGAAGTGAAATCAAAAATAGCCATTTTGTTCTTCTTTCTTCAAAGTTTTTCATTTTTCAATTTTTTTCGTAATTTTTTGAATGTCTGGGCTTGAATGCTCAAGCAAACCCCTATGTTAAAAAACGAATACTCCTCTGCAACGGTTCCAAAAATGTGATTGGAAGAATTTGAAGTTTTAGATTTGTAACTGCAAGTGCACTGTTATATCACTAAGTACTTAGGGTGCCATCTACTAGGAGTGAGGTTTTAAGTGCCAGAGTTCACCTCTAGTGTTTCAAGCTAGGCTAAGTGAAAAAGAATGAAAGGAAAAGGAATTAAACTACTAATGTAAACAGAAAGGACCTTGATTTAACTAAGCCCAAGATAACCAATTAATTCGGTCAAACCGTCGCCATCCCAAGTTTTCCTGACATTCAAGATGATCGATTGCATCATAAAAACTCACCTAAGTTCTCCTTCAAGAGTCAATGGCTAGTCTAATTGTTCTAACCACCTATTTTCATGGAGTTAGCCCAATTAAACTACAAGAGTAGCAACCCTATATCTTAGTAGAACTCAGACTATTTTCATGTCTAGATGCTAGCTATTTATACCTGCACTAAGTAATCGATCTCATCTCTCAACGTATGTCACTTGCCCCTAAAATGGAGATCAACCAGCCATCTTAAGGGTTAATCACAATCAAAGATCAAAACTTAATCACAACTAACATCAAAAAGAAAATTAAAGCAAAGAATTAATAAAGTAGCGAACAAAATAAGAAGCATGCAACTAGAGAGAGAGAGAGAGAGAGAGAGAAAAGAGAAACTTAGTCTTGATTGTTTGAATAGACTTGGAAATCTACAAGCTTGAATCCAAAATTAACAACCAAAATAGAACCTAATCTACCTAGCGTGAAGTTATTAGGCTAGCCCCATAGCGCAACTCATACTCTACCTGGTGGAGTCTATAATATGGTTCCCCTCCCCATCATTTTGTACACTCAGAATTTATAAAAATTAGAGGCTCTGACTGTGAGTAGCATCCATCTACCAAGCGAGATGGATCAAAAACTTGCAAGCTTTAAAAGTAGCAATCAACCTTTTACAAATCTAGATCAAGATAGAGTTCTTCAGCTGATTCTGCATTGATCAAGATTAAGCAATCATACCCTTAAATCACATAAGTCACTAAAAGGCCGAATCAGATGACTATTTCATTATATTCAATTTGAAAATTCTACCTACACATACTATGTCAATATTTGTTTCTCAATTTCTTGTCCAATGTAATTTAGGCTCGAAATTTATGTTTACAAATTTTTGGTACCTCACTGGGACATCTCAACCTTTCTCCAAAGAACAAACACTACACTCCCTCGAAGATAATATGGACCCGAAGAACACCATTGCTCTATCTTCAAGAAAAACTATTCGATCCACATCTCAATGGCCAACAATCGCTGGCACTGCATCTGGTCACGTTACGACTAGGAGAACAGAAAAAATTACTATCGCAAGTGCCGTAGAGCAATTAATTGTGGACTACACCATCGTAGTCATGTAGGATCAAAAACCTTAGCTTGAAGGTGCCTGATGGAATCAACCAAACTGTTTCACATGTCTTTAACAATTCTGCGTAGAATGAATGAACTCCAAATCTACACCAACCCTACTTTCCACCCCTTCAGATTTGAATATGATGGCTATTTGAGTAGTTACTCCTATTTGGCATCATCAAAGCATCACTTCTTCGCATGCTGAAATAAAATCATCAGACACTGTTACCATGCCAGTTATGGCAATAGAGGTTGCTAACTTTGAAGAACAATTGAGGAGGATGAAGGCTATGAGGGATAGCCTCTCTAAGAAGAGTTCAGAAAAGGATACCCAAATCAGATGTGAAAATCGCCATATTATTGCGTGGATGAAGAAGCTAGAAAAGAAGTAGCTTCCAATAATGGTTCAAGCGCTAAACATTCTAATAAAGAGTCCAATCACAGCAAAGAATCCAATGATGAGCATATGTAAAGAAGGATCACTCTTAGGCTCAATGTCTGTTGAGTAGATTCAAAACTTAACAGCAAGCGTAGTTAAGGTGTAGTTGGGATAAGGATCTCACAACATGCAGCTGTATAAAATGCCTTATAAGAAGAGGATTGATGCTCTTCACATGTCCTATGGCTATCAGTCTGCTAAATTCAATCAGTTTGACAACAAATCAATCGCAAATGACATAGCATCCACTTCATTGAGATATAGAAAAATGCTACCACAGAAGACGACCAACTAGTGAAGTTATTTTACTAATGCCATGAGGCTTAGGTTTGACAAACTTTCCTAAGGTAGCATGCCCTCTTTCCCCCCCTTGTTAAAAAAAAAAAAAGATTTGGAAAATTTTGTTTTCCCAAACAAAATTAGGAAACCTTCTTTTTCCCTCTAAACCCTAACCCACGTCCGTATTCTTCTCCCCCTTAATTATCCTAAACCCTAACCTCTTTCCCTACTCTCCCTCTCATGCCATCTCTCTCTAATCCCCCTCTCTCTCTCCACTGTCAAACCGCCACCCTGGTCACTACGCCAGCTGCCCCAGTGCCGCCCCCTCCACCAGCCCATCTCCCTTGTGTTGGTAAGAAAAAGCCAAGTGATGCATGGATTCATGCAGTCCATACATCTAAAACCCCCACTTTTAAATCTCTTTTGTTTTTATGATTTTATGACCATTGTGAATGAAGATTTTGATATAATTTTCATTATTTTCTCAGCACTTTCGGTGTTGAATTTGAACGAAGGAGGAATTTCCGTTGATCTAGATCCGGTTTTGATCAAAGGTACTCGTAATAATGTTTTAATGTGGTTTTATTTTTTTAGTCTCAATAAAGGTGGGTTATTTTGGCATGATTGGATCTGGGCGAGGGTCTAAGGATGTCTAACGGGTACAGGTGAATTTTTGGTAACCCGAAGCGAGTAAAAACCGTGCATAAAAGGGGGAATAATTTGGTCAGGACTGACACTATTTTTGGTTCAACTTTGAAATTTCGGTATAATTATTCTGGTCGTCCCAAAATTATGCAACTTTTACAGTATTTAGATTAGGATGTGAAATTACATGAGTTTTTGAATTGTATGAATCGGAGTTAAATTGAAAGAGTTATGGCCGAAATACCGAGCACTGTCAGAACCAGGGACTGCAAGTATAGGATACGGTTTTTGAATTTTTAGACTTAATTACGTTGCGAATTTGTGGAAGTGCTGAACATGACAGTTTTAGTAGACAAAATTTTCCTTCTGTATTGGACAAGAACGTGATTTTTCAATGTCGAGAGAAAACGCTATGGAGATGGGAATTTAGGCTAAAAATCTGGACTGAATCTGGGAGACAAAGTCTGGGCTGTTTTACCCCCAATTTGGAAAAAAATATCTCTAGGCTGGTATTGATTGCCAAAATTGTGAAATTTACTGACCATGAGCCTCTAGATGTTCCAAATGACATCACTTTGTAATTGGGTCATTTGGAGTAGTGTAGCCCGAGTTTTGGTAAAATTTCCCCGGGACTGTCCTGGGAAAGATAGTCACTGATATTGTTGAACGAAGCAAAAATTTGACTAGGTTTGGGGCAGAACCGGGCCAAACTCTAAACATAGAAAAGCTATAGGACATTTTAAGGTTTCTATATTGACCAAGAAGAGTAGAATTGGATGCCGGGAACAAACGTTATAGCTTCTGGAAGTTGGACCCAGAAACTGGCCAGCCAAACCTTAACCAAGGATAGGGTTTGGTTGAACAAAAGTCCAGGAAAATTTTTTTATAAAATTTGGGGGAGGCCCAAGGATGACCTATACAGAATGTGGACTAACTATGGGCTGTATGTGGGCCCAGGTGCAGAGCAGTGAACTCCTACTAAAGTAACCGAGTTCATAAATTTGTACAGTATCCAGGTAATAGTCATGCCCTAACCTCTTCCCTGCGTTGCTGAAACCATGAATGTTTGGAGTTCTTGTATTGAACCTTTGGCATTTCTTTTCAACTAAATGAACACTGGTTTACAATTTGAAAGTGATTACCTGATGGGAACTGTATACCGTGTTATGTTCTGGAAGTTGGAAATTTTCCATATGATAAAAGTTGAAACTTATTGCGATTGTGTTTGGAGTTCTGTGTTTGTATTTCGAATTTTGTGGAGAAAAGTGTTTAAATCCAAATGAACTGAATATGTCAAATTGACATCCAATAAAGAGGAAAAAGATCATTAACTGAAAAGAACTGAATAGGGTGAGTAAAATCTATTTGAACTGGTTGAAGGCCATAGCCTTCCCCGGGTAATAAGTGCATGCATGTGAGCGGCCACGTGCTCGACTGAGACGTGGGCTAGGTTATCGGTAATTACCCATGATAATGGTAGGCCAGGAAAGTTAAGCGGTAACTGCCCGAGGAGCGGTAGGCCAGGAAAGAGTTAAACGGCTGCACTATGTTAGGGCGCAAGTCATGAGACCCACTGGGGTTGCTCACCCAAGACTTATCTGAAACTGAAACATTATGAATAGAGCTATGGAAGTGTAATTCTGAAAATGATAATCAAGGAAGGTGGTGATAATGGTTTGCATGCTTTGAAAACGTGTTGCTGTCCCCTTCCCCTAAAATGTTTTCAAAATGAATTTGTACGTGTGTTTGACTGTTGGGGGGTGAATGTTACTGAGTTTATCTCACTGTTATAAAATCTTTTGTTTTCAGGCGATCTAGCTGTACTTGGGATTGGGGACATGAGAGTAGAGTGAGACTCAAATGCTGATCATGTTTGAAAAGAATTTTAGAAGTTGTAATAAAATATAGTTGACTTAAATTGTGGTGTTTAAGTTTCGTGCTTAAGTTTTGAAACCATGTATGGTAAGTTTTGTTTTGTAAAGACTTTACGTTAAATGTCAGTTATGATATCCAGCCTGATATTCCCAAGAAGGGGATACGGCGGTAACACCTCGTTAGGAGTTGCTGTTGATATTTAGGTTAAATCAGTAGCAAATAAGGAATTGGAAAGCTGGGGGTGTTACAGATCTCCTAGTGACTTGAGTGATTCGAAGGTATCATTTCTTTATCACATCGCTGCAGAATCAACTGAAGGACTCTAAGATAGTTCTTGATTTCGAACCGTAAATGGTTGATATTGTCGTTTCTGGCTTGTAAGTTTTTTATTCTTCTCACTTAGTAGCTCGATGTTGCTTGCAATATGAGCCTCTTAATTTTGTAAATGCTTAGTGTAGAAAATGAGGGGGGAGGACCTCCATTTATTGGCTCCACTAGGTAAGGTTCGAGTTGGGCTTTGGACCCCAATCATTGTTTCCTGATTTCTAAATAAAGAAGATAATTACTAATTATGCATTGTTGATGGCACTTGGCAAATAACACTTTTTGATTGGTTGAATTAAATTTTTCTTACACACGCCACCATCCAATTTCTCGTTAAATTTTTACCTTCGATAATAATATTTCAATTCACTCAAGGAAGTGATGAATGTCGATAATGCTGAACATTTTATGCATGATGGAATTGCAGTAGCCTTGGTAGACATCTATAAGAGTTTGGTTAGTACGAACATTGAGGTAGAGAAAGTGGAGTCTGATTGGGTTAACCACGGGCCACTGTGGACCTTTAGGCACAAAAAGTCTCAATGTAAGTACTTAAATCACCTAATTTTTACATGTAATCGAGATTTTTGTTGAATTTCATTTGGTTTCACAAGCTTTGTAAAAAATAGGGGTTTAGTGAAATAATAGGTGCGAAAGACAAGCAATAGAGTGATAGAGACTAAGAAATTTAGCTCAAGTTGGAATATAGCACATTGGGCCTACTCTTAGATGATTTGCACAGAAGCCTAGCCAAATAGATCTTTCTTGGCCTTTTTGCATAACCCAACTTCCATAAGGAAGCTTAGCATGTAGTCCAGCCTTTGGTCCAACCAGCTTTGTTCATGTATGACGTCCAGTAAAATTTAGACAAACACATGCTTAATCCAATGCAAAATCCATGTGAAGAGAGCGCATTGAAATTATGATGTTTGCACAACATGTGGTCGGACCCTCAAATCTATCTCATGAAACATGCCTAACTCACTATAAAGCTCTTAGCAACTCTAATCAATGCAAGTCCAACACAACCCGTTTTGTTCCTTTCTTCCAAAATGAACTAGATCTGATAAATAATATCTATGCTTACTCAAATTTAGATGAATCAAAGGGCGACAAACATATAATATCAAATCCTTTCTTTCAAAATGAATTGAACTGTTTAGACTAAACGTACTACCATTCTTTCAAAGGGGTTCTTGATTTAGTTTAAAATTAAGAGTCTAAGTTGCTAAATTTCCTCTGAACATGCAACTTTCTCTTAAAAGTAACTATGTTAAGTCTATACTTTCTGATCCAATAGCAAATTTCTCAGTTCAGTATTTCAATTAGCTATTTGACATTTTGCAAGTTAATTTGACCAAAACAAGTCACAACAATCATAACACAAGGGAGATTGAAACATTCTAAATAGAATAAGCCAATTACTGATGAAGATTAAGGATCCAAGTTCATAGTTTGGCTATCAAATCCTAAGACTAAAGAAACTATTCACTCATGATGATTAAAACTAACAAAATAATTCAATCAAAAAAAGCAACCAAACAAAACTAATCTATTGAGTTTAAAGAACAATGGAAGAGAATAATTTAGCAACAATGGAGTGTCTTGACTGCTTCTTCAACCTTCAAGAATCCAAATGCAAGTAATCTTCCTTCCAATCTTCTTTTCGCTCCCAAAAGTGTTGAAAATTATAAAACTTTAAGAGATTTATGAGGCAAAATATGTTAGGTCTTTTGTTCAAGCGGTTGAGCACATCTTCATATAGTAGTCACCGTCAATTATTAGCCACAGAAGCCGAGGAAAATGAAGTGGTGTAACAATTACAGGCCTTCTACGGATCGAGACCACCACCGCTATGGTCCGTGGAGGCCTCTGCCTCAGACTTCTCTTGTTCGTCTTTTTCCTCCACGAGCATAGTGACTAGGGGCGTCTGTCGCGACTCATAAATTTGACTTTTGAGGGTCAATGCTTAATCAATAAGGTCTCAAAACTTGCAAAAGTCATCAAAGAACTATGTCCAAGCGTAAAGTGGGATTTCGGAGCATAAACTAAGCATAAAACTCAAAAATTAACTAAAAATGCATCAAAATGACACTAAAATATGCACTATAGGCACTTATCAAACTGTCCCATGCTTGAACTATTGCTTGTCCTCAAGCAACTAAAGAAACCAAAATTATGATGAAGAACCTCCTTAGGTAAACATAAGTAGCATCATTGACAGCCAACCCAACTCAATAAGCTAGCGAAAAGTGATTGGGAACATTGCAAAATAGATAGGTGAATAAAACTTTCGAACTACAATTAGAGACTATCTCATCAAACATTAAATCAATTACTCAATTCAACTCGACACTCATATTAACACATAAACAATTTGAGTAAGAAGAACTGGTAGAACCTCACTCTATTAATAAAGCACTAAACACTCATGTGTGTCAAAATATAATGTGGTTCTTTCAAATATCAGTCCAAAGAATCAAACCTACAATAAGCTTGACAAGACTCTCAAATTTATCACTACCAGAATGTAAACTACACGAGGAATTCATGAGGACTTCAATATGGTTGTAGGGAGGCTATTGGGAAAAGGTTTAGAAGGGAACAAATGTTTTGGGATTTATGGAACTAAAAGCCAAAGACTAAAAGCAAGATCATTGGCTCCCAAATACAAAAAACAAACTATTCAAACCAATACATACAAAAGATATGAACAATCCCCTTGGTTGGCTCCAAATGAGAGGAAGTGTTGAGTCATTGAAAACAACATCTATGTCCAATCCTTTTTATTACACATTTTCTTTTTCTTTTTTTAATTTTAATTTTTTTTCTTTGTTTTTTCTTTTGTCTAAATATATCTCTAAAAGAATGATAATGGCATACAACCTTGAGTAACTTTCAACATTTCTCAACTAACTCATAATAACCAACCCAAATGGATCCAAACAAATCACATCTCATATCATCATCCTCGAACCATCTAAAATAAAAAAATGGAACTCTTTAGCCTTAGCTAAACAAGGTAAACATATAATTGGCCAAGGGCTAGATCAAAGGTTCACATCAATAAACATTGTCGAAGCTCAAAAGGGTAGCAAGGGATAAATAATACATAATAAGGGTGACTATTTTATAAATGTAGCTCATAAATTCAAAGAATGCTTCAATCATATTGCCTAAATATGCATGCTTAATGTGATCTTGAACAAGAGTCAAAGTAAGTTATAAAGATTTGAAATCTAGGAAGAGTCACACATGGAAAGGAATATGAGACCAAAATTGATAAGTTAGTCCAATCAAGCTTAAAGTCTCATAGGACAACTACCGAAGCTCAACTAGCTCATTGAATCTTACTTGCCAAATATTCATGCAAAGTGTCATTTAAGCAATCAATTCAAATTCACCTTCGTAGTTAAATCAAGAGGCACATTTTAAAAACTCATTATCAAACATTTTATTCACAAATGGGCATGACAAAAAGGTCAAATAAAGCTAAAGAAAGCTACTTAGTCTAAAGACTCATCATTGGAGGATTTTCTTCATTTTAGTTTTTTCCTTCAATTTTGTTTGTGTTTTTTTTTTGTTTGTGTCTTTTACATGCATTCCAAACCTGAAATGTAACTAAAAATTGAAAATGCCAAAATGAAACTAAAACTAAGAAAAGAAACCTAAAATAGGAACTAAGTGCTCAACTAAAAATGCTCTAATTAAACCTAAATGCATGATCTAAGACGCAAACTATTCACACGACCACATCATACACATTTTCACAAAAGCAACTAACAACTCATAGCTCCCCTATGCTTAAACAATGCCTTGTCCTAATGCAAGCACAAGATAATCATTGGGAAGGGGGAAGAAAAACTAGAAACGAGGAGAATGAGGAGAAGAAGGATAGTGGTGTTGAGATATTTGCCAATCACGCCAAGTTTCTAAACAAGCCCTAAAGTTTTGGACATATTGGTTCTGAAAAGCAATCATCCCACAGAGCTCATCATACCGCTCCTGAACAAAGTCAAGGAGGGTAGCATGCTCAGATTGGACAGCAGCCCGTGAGGAGACTTGTTCCTCTTAGATAGACCGTGAGGAGACGTGGATATTAGTGTAGTCCTGGGAAGAGGAAGGTGGAGAGGAACTAAAGGTGCCTAAATATGGTTGTGGAGTACGAGGACATGGAGGAGCAAGATGAACTAACGTCTTATCACCTGGCATAAATGAAAGATTGTCTGGGTTCAAGAGAGTAGTACGGTCAGCATTTGGAAGAGGCATAAGCCTGTTTCCAGGGTAAATCCAACATATACTACCTCCCTTCATCCTACAGCATCTTGTTTGTTTAAAAGTGACGAAGGCTAATCTCTCAAAACCTGGCACTCTTTCATCGAGGAGGGCTTAATATCGACTAACCTAGCTATAGGGGTGATAAGGCTTCCAATTACTATCCTCTTTGTAGAACTAATAGCTACACTCAACAATTGATTGAAAAAAATGAACCAGCGCCAAGTCCTGTCCCGTCCATCATACTATGCAAGAAACATAGCTCAGACAGACAAGGCACATTCAAACTATCCTCACGAGCAAATAGTCCACAAGCAAGGACATGTTGGGCTACCCTATTATAGGGGTTTCGAATAATGGTGCCTTTAGAGTGACTAGTATCATATTGATAATTACTAGTTAAGGTACGCCAAAAAGCATTAGGATTAAACTCCCTAGGTGCATTTCGTCAGTCTAAATCCAAACTAGGTGGAAAATCAGATATGATATTAAAAGCACTCAAATTTAGCTTATAAAACTCCCTGTTTAAGTAACACAATATGACATCAAGGACCACTCGTGACTTCAACATGCAAAGCACTCAAAAATTCCAAAGTAAGTTCATAATATGTATGCTCTCGAGTCTCAATAAATTGACCCATACCCCTATGGGCAAACAACCAATGAATATCATGAATCAATCCTAATTGAGTTAACAAATCCTCATCAAAGTATCAAGTAGCTACAACAAGTTTAGTACTCAAAGCATTATATCTAGCAGCATGCTCAGGATTAGTTAAACTAAGCGGGTTATGAATACTACCTTGGTTTCGTGTATTAATTGAGGTTCGGAAAACCCGTTGAGGAACTTGACTCGATGTTCCCGCTCATGGAGTAGTCCTTATTCTCTTCGTGGTTGCCATGGTTATGGAATGTGGATAAGTGTGATGCTTGAAAATCCTAACTATGAAGAAAATGGATGAAAAGGGTGAAAAATGAAAAAAAAAAATTATGCAACTAAGGGGTAATAGGGAAATATTATCGAAGGAAAGATGAAAATTTAGAAGATTAGAAGTTATAGTTGAGGTGTTGTAGATGTGGGTATGACGATGGAAAGAATGTGAGAGAAAGAAGACTAGGAAAGAGAAATTTAAGGAGAATTGGGGGTAAGGTTAAAAAAAAAAAAAAGAAGAAGAAGAAATGGATGAAATTTGAGTGAATTTGAGTAAAAACTATAGGTGGGAAGATGGGCGTTAAAGGAAATAGAGAAGGAGAGAGTTTAGACAGAGAGAGACAAGGTTGAAGAAGAAGAATGAAAGTCTCGGGTCAAAGGGCGTGAAAAACACTTGAACACGGAGAAACAAGCCTGCCATGGACTTTGGTGAACACCACAGACCCTTCGTGCTTGGCTCTGTCTCCAAAATTATGTGGATTTCTAGGCAAAGATTCCACAGACGAGTCAGACACCACTAGAGGCCCATGGTAGCTTCTGTCTGGAGTCTCTAAAACTCTCTTATTACATTTTTTCTCATTTTTCCTACTTTTTTTTTGGGCTCATAACTTCTCTTTTTCTTTCATTTTGGCCGTGTTTTTCTTCTTTTTTTCTTGTGTTTTTTCCACCTTTTTTCTTGTTTACATTATATACAAACAAATAAAAACAAAAACTATTAAAGAAAACCTAGGTTGCCTCCCAAGAAGCGCTCTTTTAAGGTCAAGAGCACGAGCGTCACTTTTATCCTGGTTCAGGGTTGGAAAGGGTGTGGGTAGAGGGCTTCTCAATTGGCTCCCCCATAACTCCTGACTCCCTCTTGTCACGAACCACAAAGTTAAAATCTTACAATAGAAGGTACCATCTTAAGTAGTTAGGATGGAGATCCTTCTTCATCATCACATAGCGTCAAATAGCATGATTCGCATACAAAATAATCTGATAGTCGACTCCATCGGGCGAGCCAACACCAAACTCAACTCCTAAGTTAAAATCATACACAAATCCATCCGTAGGTGGCAAAGACATCAGTACGTGAGCAAACCTACAATAATCGCTCATGGAACCCTTATTAATAGCATACAGCTCATCCTTCGTTACGCTAGGTGGCATTGGGGCCACAAATTCTACCTTAGCATAGTCAAGGTCGGGGCCCTTATTAGAAACACAATCAAACATAGAAGGGTCAGTACTACAGAAATCATCATACATGTCAATCTCATAAGAAACTGTCACTTCATCACAAGAAAATAAAGAGGGGGAAACATTTTGGTATTCAAACAAATTAAACTAATTATGACACTCCCCCACATTAAATGTTAACTGCCTCCCTTTCACATTTATCTTGCAATCAAAAGTGGCCAAGAAGGATTTTCCTAGAATAGTCTAGGTGTGCACATCTTCAACCATATCTAGGATGATAAAGGCGTTAAGCACACAAAAATCACCTACTTTTACAAGAACATCCTCCAAAATATCCGAAGGGTGCTTCACAGAACCATCCACTAATTGGAGTGAAATAAGTGTTGGTTGTAATTGTCCTACGTCAATCTTCTGAAAAACGGTTGTTAGGGTATCAAACTAACACTTGAATATAGGTCACACAAAGCCTTAGCGATGCGCACATTTCTAACCATGCAGGCAATAGAAAAGCTACCTGGATCTTTGAGGTTATCGGAAACTCTTCGAGAACCTCTAGATTGCTCCCCTCTCCAAGAGTTCTAGTCTGAAGTTCATCACTTTTCTCCTCATTTACACCTTTATTCACCTCTCCACCCTCCTCAAGCCTTACACCCTCAGAATCCTCTAATCCTCCTCGCAAGATAACATAGTTACACTACTCAAAGGGATTCGACATGGGCTTAATAAGAAGTCTACATGGGGCTCTAAATAAAGAGGTAGCTTGTTGGGCAATTTGAGCTTTCAACATCTTATTATTAGTACTATGCACATCAACCTTAGAACCTGATTGCTTAATATATTCATCTTGCTTTTGTTGTGCTAAAAGCATGCTATCTATAATGTGTCTATGTTAGACTTTTGAGGTGCTTCTTGAGGGTAGGGCAACCTTTGAAACCCAGGGGTGGTCCAACATTCAATGTACGCATAAGAAGGGCATGAGACCTATAGGAGAAATTGGGGTTATTTCTCCAACCTAGATTGTATTTATTGAAAAATGGGTCATTGGTCGGCCTAGAATTGAAATTATTAACATAGTTAGCTTGATCACTAGCATCTTGGACAAATGGACTCCCAACTTGATAATTCACAGTCAAATGGCTAACAAAGCCACAAATTTCACATGATGGGGAAGTGGTTAAACTAACAAAATTGACATTCATATGCTTTAGCCTTTAAGACATGGCATCTACTTTAGCAAAAAGCAAAGTAATAGCATCAAGCGCTAACTTACCTCCAATCATCTTAGGTTAGCCTCTCTCATTGGACCATTGGTAATTATTGAGCGTCATCTCCTTAATTAGGTTATAGGCCTCCATCTTGTTCATCAACGTGCCATCCGCCACCGCATCTATAGTAGACTTCACTAGTTGAGTGAACCCATTGTAGAAGGTTTGCGCAATCATACATTGTTGGAGTTCATGATGTGGGCATAATTGCAACAAGTCTTCAAATCTCTCCCAAGATTCATAGAGCGATTCATCTTCCTCTTGAGCAGATATGGTGATTTGATTTCTTATACTCATTGTGTTGCTAGGTGTTTTATAAGGAAGGTCTTGGTGAGCTCGTCCTATGTAGTGATGAACCCCAGAGGCAATGAGTGAAGCCATGCCCGCACCTTGTCCCTCTGTGAGAAGAGAAATAATCGACGTCGGATGGTGTTTGTCGAAACTCTGTTCAGCTTTGAGGTATCACACACCTCTAAAAAGACTAAGAAATGTAGCTTCGGATCCTCCATCGGGGTGCTTCCAAAGTGAGATAACTGCACCACAGATATAAATGTCTGTTTCAACCTAAAATTATTTGCTTCTACCTTTGGCCTAGCAATGCTAGATGTGATGCCATGAACACCCGGGACGATGAAGTCCCGAAGCATCCTTCGTTGATCTCCTCCATCTCCTGCCACGCTTAGAGATACTTCCTGGGTTTTGAGCCTTTGCCCCTCTAACAAAGCTAATTCCACCTTGAAAGAAAGGTTCTTTCTATCTTGAAATCAAATTTGAAAAGGAAGGGACTTCATATAAAAAGGTAGAAGACCTGCACAAACCACCACAAACACTACCAACACAAATCAAAAATCACAGAGACAAAGAAAGAACACTTAGTCAATTTTCGAAGAACTAACTCAATATTTTACAAATTTGGTTCCCTAGCAACGGTATCAAAAACTTGGCAAGTTCGTAAGTGCACGGGTGTTGTAGTCTAGTTAAAATATCGTTCTCACTAAGGCCCATGCAATCTATTGAGTTTATTCTTTAAAAATGCTAAGGAAATATAAGTTGATTTAGGGAACAAATTAATCTATCACTAGATAAAGTGCTAATTGCTGACTTGAGAATTCTATCAATTAAAAATACCTAGGGATTTGCTTCACCAGCTATGAACTAGATCAGATAAATTATATCTATGCCTACTCAAATTTGGATAAATCAAAGGATAATGAACATATAATAATCAATCATTTCTTTTAAAATGAATTGAACTATTTAGACTAAACATATTACCATTCTTTAAAAGAGGTTCTTGATTTAGTCTAAAACTAAAAATCTAAGTTGTCAAATTTCCTCTCAACATGCAACTTTCTCTCAAAAGTAACTAAGTTAAGTATATACTTGTCGATCCAGTAGTAGATTTCTCCTTTTAGTACTTCGTCCAACTATTTGCTATTTTGCAAGTTAATTTGGTAAAAACTACTCAAAACAATCATAACACAAGATAGATTGAAACATTCTAAATAGAATCAGCAAATTATTGATGAAGATTGAGGATCCAAGTTCACAGTTTGGTTATCAAATCCTAAGACTAAAAAAACTATTCCCTCATGATGATTAAAACTAATAAAATAATTCAATCAAGAAAAGAAATCAAACAAAACCAATCTACTGAGTTTAAAGAACAAGGGAAGAGAATAGGTTAGCAATAATGCAGTTTCTTGATAGGTTCTTCAATCGTCAAGACTCCAAATGTAAGTAATCTTCTCCCAATCTTCTTTTCACTCCCAAAAGTGATAAAAATTTTTACGAGATTTTTATGGTAAAATATGTTAGGTATTTTGTTGAAACAGCCGAGCACATCTTCATACAACAACCGCTCGTCAATTATCAGCCACAAAAGCCGAGGAAAACAAAAGGGTATAGCAGTTACAGCCTGCCACAGACCATAGCCACCACCACGGATGGTCTATAGACGCCTCTGTCTCGGAGTTCTCTTGTTCTTCTTTTCCTCCATGGGCATGGTGACTGGGGGCGTCCATGGTGAGTCATATTTTGACTTTTGGGGGTCAGTGCTTGATTAATAAGTTTTCAAAACCTGAAAAGTCATCAAAGAATTATACCCAAGCGTAAAATGGGATTTTAGGGTATAAACTAGGCATAAAACCCTTAAAATCAAAATGATCCTAAAATGACATGTACTATAGGCACTTATCAGTTGTCCAGTGGCATCTCTATGTTTTTCGTTACCCAATAGCGCATAAAAACCCCAAAAAAAAAAAAAAAGGAAGAAGAAGAATAGTAGCATACGCTTGCCTTTGTCTTCTACCCTATCCCATCCCAAGGAATGGGCATTTTCCATTGGTTTCCCTTAGGCCTAGCAAGAGAAAATCAATGGCAAAAATTCCTCATAACTCACACCTAATGCTCATCCTCATGAAAAGACACTAGGTAATTGTGAAAAAAGAATCTAGAGTTAATTGTTCGAGTTTCCTAATTCTTTTCTTTTGTGGTTCTACCCATATGCTTATTGTGGAATTCTGATTTAGTAACTTTTTTTAAATTCCTAGTTTCATTCGACTTTGTCCAGTGATATAGGTTCATGCCTTGATCCTTTGTTTTTGGTTCTTTTCTATTTGAGTTCAGGTCCGTTGTTTTGTGTTTTGTTCCATTCAAGTTCATGTCCTTTCATGTTTCTTTGTCATTTAGCCGTTCAGGACGTCTGCAATCTCATGTTTATCTAATCAGATCTTTGAAGGTTTTAATGGTTCTCGTGATTCAAGCCATGGTGCCTTTATATCGCTATTTCATTTTATTCTTTTGTTTTATCTTTTTTAATTGCACTTCTCACTCTTTTGTTTTCATCTCCAATTTTCTAAAGTACTAGTTTTTTACCCATGCGTTCCACAACGGCTGTCACTTTGCGATTGATAAATATAAGTATCTTGTTGTATATGTTGTTGGTGGTATACTATACTGACTTCTATGAACTTTATGGTAGTACTTTTTTTCTGACTTTATTTCATATGAAGTTATCTTAATTATATATAATTAAATTTTTTATATGCAGTCAATATGTTTTGATCCTGTTAATCAAGAAATTTTTCATTATTTCTTTTTTGTTTTAAGATGTTATGTCGTTTGACGTTGCATGATTTTTTTTTTTCAAAGTTTAAAAGGATCATGATTTTGTGAAATAACCATATTGAAGGTTAGAGCAAAGGAGTAAAGGAAAACCACAATATTTTCATTAATTTAATGATGTCTTTCTTAAACTTGGACTCTATATTTAAAAATGCTTCTTATGAAAGTGTGAAATGTAACGTGCGAAAAGTTTTAATATGAAATGTTCAATAACGAATCAAATTTGTTGTCTTTGCTATCTATTAGTCATCAACTTTTGTTATCAGATTAAGTAACCTGTAAAAATAACAAATGTTATACCAAGTTAGGTTTTGATTTTTTATTTGTTACTTACTACTTGCCATCAATGATGTGTTGTTATACATGTAATGGTTTTTTTTTACATGCTTTTACACTAGTCAAAAATATAAGAGGATATTTGGTATTGGTTTATACTTACCTATAGAAAGGTATTTCAATTGTGTACTTCTAGTATATTTTATCTGCTTGGAGTTGCCTGCACAATATTAGAGAAACTTATTAATTGTTATTATTTTAATCTCTGATTATATTTAATTTTAAGAACCACAATATATCATGGTCTATGCATAATTAGAATTAACATTTTCTAAGAGTTTACTAACACTAAAAGATGTGTAGTGTCAATTTGTAATTTTTATTTTTTCTGTAATTTGTAGTAGTAAAGTTATTTTAAGTGCATACATACCATTGGTATGTTTTTGAATACTTATTTGTAGATAATATTTCTTGTGTATCTTCATAGTGTTCATTGTCATATATAATGATAAACTTCAAACCTCTAGTGAAGTCAGTTGTGATGCTGCAACATACAGTTGTCCATGGCTAAATATCGATTTTGAAGGTAAATTTTTACATATTTTAATGATTGTCCTTGACTTTTATTTATAGTCACTACATAGCAAACATAAATAGGAAATCGGCTTCTTTTTAATGCGAATGGCCACTTTGTCTCAGAGGAGTGCAAAATAATTCTGGGGATTGGAACCTTGATTCCATCATTGATCGAGAAAAGAATAAGACTCTTCATTTTTAATCAACCGATGCTTGTTAGGACTTATCTTCGTGTCCTTCCACAACTAATAATTATATGGGGACACAAATGTTCTTTTTGATCAAATGACGCCGCAAACTTAGATGAGATACTATAAAAACTAAGTCCCTATTTATAGGAATTGCAAATTAAGATAAACTCTATAGTAAAATGAGTAGTCATTGGGATAATGAGATAGTTAATTTCAAAAATAAGATATAATATTATAATTAAAGATGAGCACTAAAATGGAATAATGAGAAAATTTAGCGAAGGTTATATAATATTAAAGATGAACTGTCAAATAGAATAATAAGGTAGTTTACCAATAAAAACAAATCATTAAAGATCAGTTAGCACGTGTGAGACCAACTGTCAAATCCATAGGGTCACGTATGCCAATTAAAACTAATTATCATCACAATAGGTCCGTTTTTTCCTCTAGAGAATCCTATTGGTTTAACTGTATTCATTATGTATGCACTTACTTCATATATTCGTTGCAGATTATTTCAATAGTTTAAGGGCACCTTTAATATTATTTAATAATGATTATGGTCCTTCATACTATTTAAACCATTATTTGAATGAGAATAAAATTTGATTAATTATTCTCATGATCAACAAAGTATGGAAAAACTGTTGGCAGCAGAACAAAAAAGCACATACGTCTTTGACCTTAATCTTATCCCTTTGGTGTATACTTATTTTTTTTAAAAAAACCAACAATAGAAAAATGATAAAATTTTAAAAGAGAAGAAAGGGAGATTAGCAGCAGATGAAGAAATTTAAGCATAATTCGAATTTAGGAAAACTTTTGACGTTCTTTTTTGGGGGGGGGGAAGGTGGAGTACTACAAATTTATGAAGCCAGCTATGGTCTATTCTGGGAATGTAGACAAACTACTGTTATATATTAATTTACCTAATAAATTTTAATTTAAATTTGCTAAAAAAGCTAATTATAGTATGTGATTTATGAGCGCAAAATATAACCTTAAGTGAAATATAAATTGAATAAATAACTGAAACATTTTTTTTAATATCATGACCATAAGTTACAAATGTTAAAAGAAAATAATATTGTACCAACTTAAAGTAATAGTATGCGAAACCACAATCACATTGAGGTCCTACTATATTTTATATTATCTAAATCCAATTATATGATATGCTTAAGCAACTAAGCTTTATAGTATTTGAAATGAGCAATCCAATCAGCATTCTAGTGTCAACCCATAATATATTCACTAAAAAATAAATATATAAAAATATATATATTTAGATTTAGATGTTCATTATATACTTACCTTAAAAATAATTTCCAACACACTTCAATCTTTTTCATAATAACATCTAAATCATTTCTTTGTTCCATATTTAAGTTTTTTAGAGACAAAATTCAATTACTAATATTAGTCATAATATATAAGAAAAGTTAATATTAAATTGAATTAAAATTACACTGATAACCTAAATCCATCTTAGTTACATAATAGAAGATTTTTATGTTATTGTCCTACATGGCATTCTTATCCCAAGTGGCATCCAGATGGCATCCTATATGGCATTCCATATGCCGATCATACATGCATTCTATCCAACTTTTAATATGTCCTAAGGTTATACCCTTGCCATGTAAGGGTGTGAGTTAAATAATTTTTTAATATATTATTAAGGGAATAGATTTTTTTATAAAAGAAGCAAACAATAAATTGATATATTACATTATTTTGTTAATGTAAAAATAAATCAAGTCTTATTTAGTTTTTTCCACACTAATAATATACTTTTTTATTCTTAATTAATATATGAGTTCGATATATATATATATATATATATAATATCTATTTATGGTGGGGGGGGGGTGTTGTGTGTTTGTGTGTATGTATATATATATAGTATATATATATATTACTATATATATCAATATATATATCTATATATATATATATATATATATATATATATATGATGCTAATGCTTGATAATTATTTAATTGAGCATGTGTATTAGTGGGAAAAGTTAAATCATTGTTCTTATTTTATTGCAAGCATTTTGCATCCTGAGCATTAGATTGTTACTGTTATTGTTTTGATGTTTCATTGGTATTGTTGGGTTGTTGAATTCTTTAACATTAATATTAGTAGTCAATAATTTGAGTAAATAAATTGGGTTCCTATCCCATGGAATCCGAATCGTTTTGTTTGCATGGTTCCAGTCGGCATAGCCCTGGATACAATCAGATTTTTGGCCCTCCAGAGTACGGATGCGTTTTGGGCCTGTCATGAGTCGCTCCTGTTTTCCATGGGGTGAAGGGGTATTTCACATCAGTTACATAAACTTCAAGTCGATGCGCAATTAGTTGCTTTCCATGTTAGTGGTCTCCGTAGAACTCTTAGGAGGGTTAGTGTCGTGTCATTAAATTAACAGGTTAGCAGGACCATTTAGGATTCATGTGTCTTACACCATACATTCATCCCCTAGCACTAGGATACTCGCATTACTCGTTTTAGCTGAAGAGTCCATAACTGGTCCATTAGACCTTATGAGTACTGACCCATCAAATTGCAAGCCAATCATGCATCATACGCACAAGCCCCTGATCCATACATCATGCGTTTATCCACTAGAAGTAGAGTACATGTGTGAGTCCACCTACCCGAATTTAATGCAATATCATTTAATTTTCTACTACTAATTGAAGAATAAGTCAATATGTATTTCAATTAACTAAGAAAAAAAAATACAAATTAAACTCAATAAACTAACTTTCTTTTTCATGTAAATATAGGAGATGAAGATAGGAAAAAAATCAAACGCACCTTTTCTCCCTCCAAATAAATAGAAAATGTAATTTATTAGGTGCTAAAATTTCAACATTATATGCAACGGGTATCCCGCTGTCGAACCAAGAACCTGAGATTCCAGTTTTAGTTTCCAAAATTTAGGAATTGGTTTCGGTTCCGATTCCCAAATGTCTGGACGGGTACACGTAACCGCTCGCCCCTAGTTGTGAGTTTGTGGACTTTGATTTTCTAAAAAAGGTCAAGCTCTTTTTTTTTTTTTGGGGTGGAAAAACATGAGAAATTGGGTTATGCGAGGCTCTTTGATGTTTGTGATGAAGTTTATTCGCTATTGTTTAGATTATTATGTGCCAATTTTGAGAAAACCAGACCTCAAGGGCAAGGAAGAACTTAATACGCCGCCAAAGTCAAAAGTACATCATCACTCTCACCACTACTTCTGTTGAGACGATTTTCAATCTAAATCATGGTCCTCAAAGTTCCCACCTTCAATTCCTTCAACCAATATCTAAAATATTTGCCTCCGAAAATATGCTCATCTCAGCAAAATCAAGACGACAAATCAATCTTACACTGCCTTGCTCTCAGATCTTTGCTATATCTTCGTTAGAATAATCTACCCTATGGCTTCCTCCAAAGAAACCAGGAATGACACTTCTTGAGATCCTCTATTACATTATGAAGGGTTCACTATTGACTTTGCAGAGCCAATCCTTGCATGATAAAAGTATGCAACATGTATAGAAATCTTCTCTACCTTGTTCCGATCTCCTAGCCCACATCTTCAAAGCCGCTAATGTCTCCTTTGAAAATGACAAATGCTTAACTTTCAAATCCCTACCATCAATGAGAACACTCTCAAACGCACCCACTTGAAACCTGTTCCTTCTAGATATTGAAAACAAGGGGAAGATATTTCTACCGAAGACATTGAAACCCTCAAAACCCAACATTGGCTTGCAGTAATTCCTCCCACTTGGTCTAATTGGTTCCAGGAGGATCTTAAAGGGATTAAGGGGAGCTTGCTAGTTTACAGTCTGGCCAAGAGGAGATGAAGAGGACTTCGGTTCATGTCAAAGGGGTTTGCAAGGACATGATTAGGTGTGCCATTAAACTTGACAATGTTATCTTAGATCTGAAAGTTGAGGAAGGTTCTCTGAAGGTTATTCAGGATGAGTTTCAGGCTAATATGTTGAGATTAGAAACAACTTCGAAGGCAGCTTAAGTAATGGTGGCTTAGAAACGACAGAAGAGGTGATTGGTGCCGAAGACATGCTGTAAGAGGACGGACTACAGCAAGATGGACTAGCAGACCAATCAGCCCGAAGGGCAAGTGGGTCCTCCACCAATTGCACTTGAAGCCCTTTATTTTCTTTTCTTTTCTTTAAAATAGTTTTCTCTTACGTCTTAAGCATCTTAATTTTTCTTTGTTTGATTTGAAAACTATTTGCCAAATCTTTTTTTTTTTTTTTTTTACGAGTCCGCCCCTTTTAATCAAAGTAAAAAAGGGGGGAGCTATCAAGTGCTTATTGTACATTGAATAGACTAACTCAAAACCCTCTTACTAGCTTTGAAAACTTCTGGTGTTTGCAGCTAGGTGACCAGAGGAAGATTTATTTTGGTATTAATCTATTATGACGTAGTTTGATACTGCTATATTCATTCTTTGTCTACATCTGATATAATTTATCTTCTTGCTCAAACTTTGCCCAAATGGAAGTATTGTTTCACCAAAAGTGGGGAGACTGAAGACTTTGTCGATACCCTAAGTTGGTTCAAAGCCACACTAAGGCTTGGTAATTTTGGGTGAAACACAAAGCGCAATTTTTGTACGTTGGTTGATTATTACACAATCCATGTCAAACTTATCTTGATCTAAATCTGCTTCTGCAGGTATTTATAAGTTTTTTAGTCTATGTCAAACTTAGTTTATCTAACTTTGGTATATGTCATGTGTTCAGAGTCTTTGTTTTTGCAATTGAAGTTGCGAGATATAATGCCAATATTGGCAGTGTATTATTGATATGCCTTACTGCCTTATCTTGTTTAAGATCAACTTTAAAGAATTTTACCTATTATGAAATCTACAAATTTTGAAAGGGATCATTTACTGCAAATTTTATGATTCATATCAAGCCATTTTGAGATTACATGAAATCATCTGTCCATTCAACTATTTTCATCCGTTTTCATCCGTGAATTGGGCTTTAAAAACTATTGTTTTACTGAACATTGCCCTTAGGGTGATGGATAAGAAATATCAATTATCATTTATCTAAAGAATCTCATCGACATATATATGGTAAAAGATTACATAATATTTTCTTTTTAAATAACATTTTTTAAGTTGCCTAATTAATCCAACTATCCAAAACAATTCAATTCCCACTTCATGATTATTCGCTTACTTGCCTCCTAGTTACTTGCTTACCATGGCTGGCCACCGCAACTGCTAAGTCGCTTCACCAGCCCAGAAACTACCGGCAGCAGCATGCTTGTCAATTTATTACATACACGATTATGTGAGTTGTGTGTACTATTGATTATATCCAAATTTGTTGTTTATCATAATTGTGTGGGCTTGTAGAAAAGAGAAGAGACTAAAAAAAAGACAAATTGAAGGGAACAACAAATTGAAGGGGACAAATGGACAATGGCGCCAAAAGTCTTTATCTCATAGCAACTATTCATGTACCCAATTTCTAATGATCTATAGCAAGACTAAAGCAATCTCCATATAAAAACAAAATATAATTTGGTATTGCTAGGATTGTTCTTGGAGAGTTTGAATTAATTAGGAAACTTCAAAATTTTGCTTAAAAAGGAGATATTATGTAATTTTTTATCATATAGATGTGGATAAGATTCTTTAAATAAATGGTAATAGATATTTCTTATCCATCGCCTTTAAGGCAATGTTTAGCAAAACCCTTAATATATTTGTAATTTTTTTCCTTTTTCTTATTGAAATAGTTGAAAAGACACCATTTATTATGATGACTTTAAATCACATATTATTTAATTTTGTATTTAAAATAAAATCTTAATAAATACTTAACAGAACACATGCTACGACCGCAGCGTTCTCTATTTGGTCTTGAATTCTCCATTTCACTGGAGTCAAGCTACTGCTGGTACAGTAAGGGATAGAGCTTTTCCATCACATATTTTTTCATTTACAAGACTCGAACCCGGGATCTTGCGTAAGTAGAACAAGTGCCAAACCATTTAAACCAACCTACATTGGTTATATATAATTAATGGGGATGGGTGCATTGAACAGACCAATGAAGCCATAATTCACTGTATTGTTGAAAAATAAAGCTAAATAATGCTAAATATGGCAGAGAATTTTTAGATACAAATGTATGTATCTAGCTTGGTATACACCCTAGAGTCATGTAGTGGGCGCACGCTCAAGATGTTGCTGTGTATCCTCTTTTTTGGCAGTAATCTATCTTTTCTATTCTATAGTGTATATTTTTCTTCCTACAGTGTATCCTTTGTTTCCTACAATTTATCTTCCTTTGCCTGTAGTGTATCTTTTCTTATCTGTAATGCCCCTTTCATTCCTTGCAATATATCTTTTTCTAGTTAGTTGGGCTGAGAGAATTACGAAAATGCTTGTTGGATAGAAGAAATAAAATAGAGATTTAGCCTAATTATACGATACCTCTTATATAAGTACGTACCAAAGCATGATAAGTAGGCATGTACCTTAAAATTGCTAAAATATGGCTCTTCGCTTGAGGATTGAACATAGAATACCAAACTTATCAATAATATATAAATCTATTTACATTTCTCATTAATGCTGTTATATTTTTAAGGGAAATTGATAACCACCGACCTTACGGCAGTTATTAAGAAGTAACAAATATGCTTTTATCTAGAAAATAGAAAAGCAATTACTGCAAGGATTTCCAAAAGACAAAAATACATCTTCCAGTTATTTTGTTCTGGTGTCTATAGGCCTTCCTAAGGGCATGTACAATGATAAGACTTATTTTTTGGCTCATCAGTGGAAGCCTACTATATCCACATCAAATTGTAAGTCAACTTTATGGCTCACAATCCTTCGTCTCTCAATTGTAAGATTCACCAATTTAGCTCACCAAATAAAATATTATATGTAAACCTCACAACTAAACATATTTAATTACTGAAGTTCTTATGTGTTGCTTTGTAATTTTGCTTTATTATTTATGTAAAAAATAATTACCCATAATAATTTATAACAGAACTATTTAAAAGCTCTTATTTAAAAAAACAATTCAAAATGTCAACTTTATAAAAAAAAATCACACTTGCTTGAATAAACGTTTACGAGTTTGATGTTTCAATAAAAAACAAGATACATTGATTAAAATTTGACTTAAAAAAACAACATACAAGTTGGAAATCAAAACAGAAAAAATTTACAATAGTTCGATTTTTAAAAAAAGATTCATTGGTCACAACATTTAACTAAAAATAAAAACAATACAATAACATTTAAAAAATACAATATGAGTAATATTCAACTATCGTCTCTGTTGCAGTCACCAAATTTCGCTTCCATATTTTCTCAATCAAGCCCGCTTGGAGATGTGCATATGTGTCAGGGTTGCAAACTCTTTTTGATCTTTGAAAGTACGTCTCATAACAAGGATGGCGTTCATAGTTAACAATAGACTTTAGGCCAGTATATAACATGCTCTCATTATAACGTCGATGTCTTCTTTCTCCATTAATCGAGTGGGGCCACGTACAATGGCAAATCGAACTTGTAATACAGTAAAGGCTCGCTCACCATCCTTGATGACGGACTCTTGATGTTCAGCCAAAAGTTTTGTCATCAGACCTTGCGGAAATGGGATAGTTTTAATGAATGTTGTAAGTTTCTGATAAATTCTATTTGAAAGAAGATATCATATCTTGTACTCATGGTCATTGGCAGCATACTCACATTTAGGAGCCCTTTTTTCATACAGCTCTTGAAAAATTGGTAAGCCATCAAGGATGTTTATGCCATTAAGATTTCCAGGAAAACCAAGGAATGCACACTATATCTATATGTCATATGATGCAACTATTTCATGGATGATGTTAGGCAACTTATAAAGTTTCGGTTGAAATGATGCCTTCCAAGCTGCTATCTAACGTCGTCAATCACTAATGTATGATTAATCTAACTTAATTGCTTATTTATAGCAAAAGTCTTTGACTGGAGACATTGTCATCGTTCCATGATAGAACAAGGCTACCTAGAACCACATGGAACACTATGTTACTCACACAATCACCTGATTTACTAAACTTTGAAAACAGAACATACATTTGACAACTTGTTCAGTTGATAATACACATGATAGTTTATCATGCAAATACCAAGCACTGGTAATTCCAAAGTCCAAAAGAATATATAATCAACAAGTTCCAGGGGGTGTTATCCTATAAATCATTGTGAGCACTTGGCTAGCTAACATCTAGCAAAAGCTGCAATTCTCATTCAATTCTTGCTTTCTTCTAGCTTGCCAGGAGGCTGGCTGTTCACTGATCTCTTACCTAAAATAGAAAACATAAAATGTTCTAATGATAAGCCAAAGCTCAGTACATTCATTCTTATGCAGTAAAATAGATTTTGCATTTAGTTACTTGGGCATTTGTATTTCAAAACATGTTATTTGCAAATAGGAGAGAGAGGGAATGTATAATTAAAGTTGATTTACCGGTTATTATCTGAAAGGGAACCCCAATTGACGTCTAAAGCAATCTTCAGATGGGTGCACACCTCTCAGGCCGATCGGGAAGCCTGAGTTGCAACCACCGGGTAAAGTGAAGGGTGTAAATCCTAATGATTAGCAATTGATGGGACCACTTTGCTTAGGTTACAAAGCATTGCATCAAATGATTTATATGAATATTATATGAATTTAGTTTGAGAAACCTGTGAATTTTCGAAGAGTATAAGCAATGTAGGTCTTTGAAAACCTCTCTCCTTTTTAGTGAAAATTGTTATTGGTAACTTGAAGTGACAGATGTGGCCTTTCTTCTACTTCAAATACGTAAGTTGTATGATTAGTGCAAGGTTAAGAAGTTTTATCAAATTTCCTGACTTAAGGAATTATAATTTAAATTCCCTCAACCTCTCTTTTAATTATTAGCATAATAATTATTGTTAACTTAATTTTGATTCTCTTTTTATTTTTGTTTTTCATTTCTCTCTTTAATATTGCTAAGGCTCATTTAATAAATGTTATAATAGCATGGTGGCGTTGACTCGTCTTGTGTTTATTAATATCGATTTTATCGTCGCCGCCATTCAAATATTATTTAAGCTTGTTAATATCGTTTATTTTGTCTTGATTGCTAGTATTGACGTCGTTCTTATGCTGCTAATAATAATAATAATAATAATAATAATAATAATAATAATAATATTATTATTATTATTATTATTATTGTTATTATTATTATTATTATTATTATTATTATTATTATTATTATTATTATCATTATTAGGATTAATAAGCATTTTGCAACCAAAGTAGGTTAGCTTATGAGTTATGATAGCACGTGTTTACAAGAAGCCTAAAAAAACATGTTCTATATTGGAGGAAGTATTGCACATTGATTGATCACTCATTATATATATATATATATATATATATATATATATATATATATATATATATATATATATTATATATATATATATATATATATATATATATATAATATAATATATATATATATATATTATATATAATAGTATATATATATATATATATATAATATATATATATATATATATATATATATATATATATATAGATATATATATGTATATATATATTTATACATATATATATATAATATATATATATATATGTATATATATATATATATATATATGTATATAGATATATATATATATATATATATAATATATATATATATATATATATATATATATATATATATATATATATTTAAAAAGGATCGTAGCTAAAGAGAAGCCCTAATTAAAATGGCAAATTATTGAAAGACTTATTTTATTCAATGGAAATTAAATAAAATAAAAACTAATGTGTAAATCTCTCTAATAAATTCGATCAAATCATTCATTATAAAGATGAACATGTAACTCATTCTAGTAATGTTGTAGAATTTGTCATTTATTTGGTTTTCTTTGATTTATCAGTTGTTATTATCACGTGGCTAAGAATGACTAATATTTATTACACATTTTTAATTTTTGAAGGGGAAAAAAAGTAACCACAAAGCCTAATGCAAATATGACAAGCATCTAATAATTTATCGAATTAGTGACTAAATTATCTGGGTTTGCCAATCTTAGTGTTTAAACTTTTATAGCAGAGGTTTTAGTTGGTAACTTTATTACTATTAGAAAAAAATGTTAATGTCATTACTGGAAATTCTCTCTCCATATCCGTCAAATTAGGAGCAATGCTTCATCTCATAAACAATATTAATCGGCCACTGCTTCATCTTTTTTTATTCCAACACGTCAAATTAGGAGCAAGACAAAACAACGGGCCTATTTTTCTCCCCTCTCTCATCTCTCTCCCTCTCGCACCTGAGAACCAGTGAACCACCATGGATTTCAGAAGGAACTAATATCTCTACTCATAAACAACACAACTCAAACATAACTGGCCTGCCATAAATCATAAATTTCTGTGAAAGATTCTCATATTCTTCCCTTTTACACGTTAATAGGATTGTTAATCGTGCAATATTTCATCGAAATTCACTTGGTACTCTACTTGAAGCCAAACAAATTGAAACATAGAAATAGCTGATAAAACTTCAATAATTTTTAAGCTCATAGTTAAGCAACATTGGTGGGAATTAGGAATATATTTTATACGCATATATTTTCTATCTCATTATTTTCATGCTTGTATTTTAGCTAGGATAAAATTCTTTCCCATGAAGCAAGGGTTCTTGTATTCATATTGGTGTATATATTATACCCGCATTAATCAATAAAGAGTAGAGAATCAGTGAACAATTTTTCGCCTCTTAGGTGCCACTTTCTTATACACACCAATTCATATTTCTTCATCGTATCAGAGCACCATTGAAGAACACCTAAAGCCACAACCGTGAGTGATAGAATTCCCCCAGAGAAATTTTGTATCGTATCGCACTTCAATCCCCCTATTACTTACATCCATCAGAGGAACCTGGAGTTCTTATTATGGCAGTTGTCTTCAATGGTAGGAACTATGATCTCTAGGAAAAGGCTGTAACAAAAAATAAGCTTGGGTTTATAGGCGGATCTATATCTAAACCCACGGTGAAGGAGGATGACACATCCGAGTTACAAGCTCGGGAGATGGAAAACTCGATGATCTCCTCATGGATTCTTAGCATCATCGATCCCAAACATCAGACTAGTGTGGCTTAGACCAACACAACTTATGCCATGGGGAACGTTGAAGAAGCGCTATGCAATTGCTAATGCCTCGAAAATACATCAGTTGAAGGTGAATACAGCAAATTGCATTCAAAGAGGCTTAAGTGTCGTTGAGTTCTATTCTAAGATCACATGCTTGTGGGTAGAGCTTGAAAACCATGAAAAGATCACGTATTGCACTTGTAGTGGATGCAAGTGTGGAGCGATAAAATTGTCCAAAAATATGAGCAAGAGAAGGCAGATTAACTCCTCATGGGCCTTAATGATGATACCTACTCATCAATAAGTAGCCAAACTCTTATGCTTGATAAGTTTCCTTCGTTGGATCGTATATTCAATAGGGTTGTTCAAGAAGAAAACCTTAAAAGTTTGATGCTTGGAAGAGAGGACATAACTGAGTCAGTCGTGACCTCTGCCGCCATGTCAGGGGATCAAATGATGGACACTATGAATGAGAGGTAGATGCAAACACTGAGGGAAGTTTGGCCATGATGGGAGTACTCGTTACGAGCTAATTGGTTACCCACTGGGCTGGGGTACCCACTGGGCTGGGGTAACCAAGGCAGGGGCAGGGTCAAGCAAGAAGCGGAAGAGCAGCCAACAACCACGAGTCAAGAGGCTACTTATGCTACAGCCACAAGCTGAGTCACGGAACTGCCTGCAATTGCCAATAGTCATGCCAAGGAGGTGGCCCAGGCCATGTTGCCAGGTTTGATGTCCGAGCAAATGCAAAAGTCACTAAATCTCATTGAGCCCACTTGACTAGGTTACGAAAATTATCAGGTAATAATGTGTGGATTTTCGTTACCGGGCCTTCACGACACATGATGGGTAATTTGAGTTTTCTCAAACAGGTTGAAAACATCGAGCCAATATCCGTGAAGCTCTCTGATGGTGTATTTCAAGTGGCAATGAGATTAAACAAAAATTGACCAATGCTTTATACATTCCTAACTTCCATTGTAAATTGCTAAATTAAGTAGAGAATTAAAATGCATTGCAATATTCACTGATGAACTTTGTACGATACTAGACCATATCTCAAGGAATCTGATTAGAGTGGGTGAATTGAGAGGAGGGTCTACTGCTTTAATGAGTAGGCAGCTATGAAGGTACAAGCTAATGTGGCTTCTTATGTTTTATGGCGTAGTCACGTTCGACATCCATCAAGTTAAGTTCTTTCTATAATTCCTAAAGATTTAGGAGTAGGTAGTTGTTATGAAACAATAAAGTGGGTGTATGTAACGTGTGTCTACGTGAAGAGTAAACTAGAAATCAGTTTTAATATTAGTAAAAGCAATGCAAATAATTTATTTGAAATTATACATTGTGACATTTGGGGCTCCTATAGAATTCCCCCATTTAGTGGTGCAGATTATTTTCTCACTATAGTTGATGATGCTAGTAGGGCAGTTTGGATAGAGTTAATGAGGGACAAAGGGGAAGTGGCTAGTATTTTACAAAGCTTTGTTAACATCGTGAAGAATCAATTTGGAAAAATGTGAAAATTGTTCATAGTGATAATGGTCTAAAGTTCAAATGTGGTCCCATGCTTTAAGTTTATTCTAAAAAAGGTATTCTTCATCAAACTAGCTGCATAGACATCCCTCAACAAAATGGTAGAGTAGAACGGAAACAGTGACATACTGTAAATGCAGCTAGGGCATTTCACTTCCAAGGTCATTAACCTTTATAGTTCTAATGCGAATGCGCTATAACTGCAGTCTACCTTATTAATCGGACCCCAAGTAAATTGTTGCAATGAAAAACTCCTTATGAGGTACTCTTTAGAGTAGAACGAAGCTATGAGCATATTAAGGTTTTTGGTAGTTTATGCTTTGCACACTATAGACCAAAATCAGAGGATAAGTTTGCTTCTTGAAGCTAGAAATGCATTTTTGTGGGGTATCTTAATGGAAGGTATATGACTTAAAAACACATAAAATATTTATAAGTTAGGATTGGTGTTTCATGAAAATATTTTGAACTTTTCATTCAAGGATAATGGGGATCAAAGTCGATAAAATTTTACTTCCACTAAAGCTTCACCGAATATGGGCATTGATGATGGATTTAGAAATTTGAGTTCATGTGATAGACATTTGAGTTCACAGCCATATGAACCACTATTCTTAGACAATGCTGAGGAATCCAACCCGCTCATGTTGAGTGCTGAGGTAGCCTGCACTGGGCCAGACACAGAAGCCCCATAAATGGCCCACGATGCGTCATCTGCAGGTGAGACGCTAGAGGCTACAAATGAGAGTGAGTCAGCCTTGAGTGGGCCTTCTAGGCCTGGTGTGGAGATGTGGCATGAACCAAGGGGGAGCTCAATTAGGCTAGCCTAGGACGACATAGGTAATGCAGAAGATGTTGTGAGCCCCTCTCAGAGGCAAACCCAACAGTGTCGAAGCCTGTCACATCTTGAAAAATATGTGTGCTATGGAGCTCATGTACAAGACTCCTGTCTCCAAGACACTTAACTACAACAAGGTTCTCAGGTGCATAGTATCTCTTAGTTAATTATATCATATGCAATCGATCCTCTAATCCTCACAGGGTTTTTCTAGCAACTATTACCCAAATGGTTGAGCCTAGGTACTATCATGAGCTGGCAAAACATCATCGTTAGCATAAAGCTATAGGAGAGGATATATGAACTTTGAAATAAAATTGAAACTGGACAATTGAAAATCTTCCACTAGGAAAGAAACCTATCAATTGCAAGCGGGTCTACAAAGTGAAGTACATGTCTGATGGTGCGATGGAGCGATTGAAGGCCAGATTATTTATTTGAGGAGATCATTAGCTAGAGGTCCTTGACTTCAACGAGACATTTGCTCCTAGCGAAGATGGACAGTGTAAGGGTTTTCTTTTCAAGCGCTATGGCAAAAGGTTGGGAATTACATGAGATGGACGTCAATAATGTCTTTCTTTATAGGGACCTTTATGAAGAGGTGCATATGCGCTTCCCTCCTCACCAATCTGGAAAGGAGCCTGAAAGGAGAAGAAAAAAAAAATTTTATAAGAAAAAGAGTTTTAACAAGCAAAAAGGAGCGAGTAGGTCATTACGCAGATGAATGTGAAAATAGGAAGAATAACAAGCTTATTGAGACCTTAGGTAGCCTCGATTTCTTTGAGCTCAGTAAGGAAGAGGCATCAGAGCTAGCCCTTAATAACAACAGAAGAAATGTTAAAATTATACTAGGAGATGAATATAAAGAAAGTGATTATGAAGAAACCAGTCATATGATGGAAAGTGGCTTAATTAGTCTTGGCGATCTTCAAAGAGAAGAATTTGTTGTAGGCAATGAGAACGAAGAAGTCAAACGAGAATGAGTCCTTCCCATAATTCCAAAAGACATGATGTATAAAAAAATTTATCTTTTAATTAAAGAGTAAGTATGTATGCGAAATGATGGAAAGAGATTTAGAAATAAAGGACTGTGAGTATGATGTGGAAGAAGTTAATCTCATTAATTGGGAAAACATCCTTAGGCATAAAAAAGATAGAAAGTACAAATATATCCATGTTGGAAGTGTTCAATTTCAAATTACTCTATTACAGTATTATGGTAAGGATATTGAGCTTTATGCTTTGCTTTGTGCTATCAGGCATACTAAATTCAATAATCAAATGATCACAGGGATTAAGACTAATTTATGTAATGGATAAGTAGGATTCAATTGCCGACATGGATATTATGTGAGTGTAAAAGATGAATTTACTAAAAACTTCATATCTCTTAGAATAAAAACAGTTGGAATGAATACAAAGAGAGGAGGTTACCCACTGAGGATATTTTGGAAGATAACCTATAAATTGGATAATACTATAGATCCAAAGACTAATGTAACGATGATTGAGGCAGAAAAATTTAAAAGTTCTACCCCTATGCAAAAGATCAAGAGGATTAAATTAAATCCACAAGAGATAAAAATTGATCGTTTTATTATATCTAGTTTTGCCAACCCTACAAAATTCAGTAAGAAAAATGTGATAAAAATTAATGAGAAGGGTAAAATCATTAATCCCTAATTATTGAGAAGCATAATCGCAAGATTAAAATGGGGAGAAGAATCTTCATCAGCCAAAGAAGAGCTTAAAAAAGATGGTACAATTAGCATGATGAGTGGTTGCTCTGTATGCTTCGAAAAAAGAGCATTATTTCTAGAATTTATGTGAAAAAAAGCTAGGAATCCTTTACAAGTAAGGATAGCTAATAATAACATTATGAGCTATAATGAGGCAATAGAAGAGCAATTCATAGAATTAGGAGGCCAATACCTTATACCAGTTCTATGGGCCACTGATAAACCCTTTTATGATATGATTATTGGAAATAGTTTTCAGAGACTCTATTCTTCATAAACATAGACCATAAACCGAATAATATTATAATTAATGGTCGCTCTATTCTTATTAAAAAGTTAAGGTTTAAACTCATCAGAAGATTGAGATTACATGTAGCCGGCATGGTGAAAAGATAATACTTGCATAACGAGAGATAACACTAACAATCTCACTACTTGATTTATCTATTAAAGAGCAAATTATTAAACAACAAGAGCAATTATGCAATGAGATCTACTCTTATAATCCTTTAAAATTTTGAGATAAAGACAAGACATTTGCAAAGATTACTTTATTAAATCCCAACACTATTATTCGAGCCAAACAAATGGTGTATACATGCCTAAATATCTAAAAATTTGATAAACAAATTAAAGAACTTCTAGATAAAAGATTAATCAGGAATAGTAAGAGTCCCCACACCAGTCCCGCTTTCATGCTATGAAATCATGATGAAGAAAAAGGAGGAAATGCTAGAATGGTAATCAATTACAAAAAGTTTAAGGATAATAATATTTTTGGTGGGTTATTATATTTCTAACAAAGCAATCCTTTTTAATAGAATTCAAGGAGCATCTTGGTTCTCGAAATGTATTGCAAAAGTGGATACTGATAGATAAAAATGAATGAAAAAAGCATTCTTTTAACTGCACTTAATGCTCCACAAGGACATATGAGTGGATAGTCATGTCATTGCTCTGAAAAATGTGTCACAAATATTCCAAAGAAGAATGGATAATATCTTCAAATATCTTAATCATTGCTACCTAGTTTATATTTATGATATCCTTGTCTTTTCCAAGACCATAGAATAACATAAAGATGATATCCTATTATCACCCAAAGAGGCATTGATCATGGTATTATCCTTTATAAGAGCAAATGCATTTGTGCTAAGCAGGAAATCGAGTTCTTAGGTTGTTAGTGATGAAAGCTAGATAAATCATCCTCCAAAAGCATATTCTAGAAAAAACTGAAAACTCTCTAGAAAAGATTAAAGATACGAAGCAATTAAAAGCTTTCTTAGTTGTCTTACATATGCTTCAGATTTCATCAAAGATCTAGCTAAATTAAGAAAACCATTGCAGTAGAAACTCAAGAAATGAGTCAATTAGACATGGACCCCTAATGATTCAAAGATTGTTCAAAATTTCAAAAGATGTGTAAAAATTTTCATGTTCTTAATTGGCCTAATGAAGTAGATGGTTCAATTCTTAAGACAGATGCCAGCAATAAATACTGAAGCGTGACACTCAAAATTAAAGAAGGAGAAAAACTCTGTAAATATTGTAGCAGAAGTTGTAATAAAGCAAAATGCAACTGTCCTAGGATGAAAAAGGAAATCCTTGCAGTCATAAGCGGAATTAAAAAGTTCTTAATCTTTTTAGCCCCAAAACCTTTTCTTGTTCGAACTAGTTGCAAAGGAATACTTGGTTTTGTGAAAAATAATTTATCAAATATGCAAGCATGAGAGTGAATCCTACATTGGCAAGTATGACTTAACTAGTTTTTCTTTGCTATTGAACATATACACAGATCAAAAAACTCTCTGGCAGTTAGTTTAACTCAAGAACTCACCAATGGAGATCATCTGTGCAGAACTCCTACTGAAAAAGGAGGAAATCCAAAATGAGATGCCATTACTGCTAGAACGGGTTTCTCCTTAGTAGAATCGTTATGAATATTTTGGAATTCCATACAAAAAATAGATCACGCCTTGGTCTGCTATCTACTACCTACCTAATAGCCCAAAGACTTAGCCTTCTAGAATTACAAATAAATTACTTAATTTGTCCTTGTGATATTCAAGAAAAAAATAGGTTCTTATGTTCAAGAGAAATAGTTCAACGAGGGCTATGTAAATTGCATCGACTAACATCATAATTATTCTTATGATATTTTGGAATCATGGAGTATTACAATTCACTTTCTTAATAGATTTGGCATTGGTAGTGTTAGTTTCTTAGTGAATTCAATCTTCCCAAATGACTCCATCGTTAAAGGCTAGGAATATAGGATGGTAGTTTAGTTTAAGGAAATCTCATATCTGAAGTACCCATTTTTCTCAAGACTAACTAAATTTTAACAATGCATGTTCAGAAACCTTTGGATTCTTACATCTCCTAATAGTCCATCAAAAATTCCATATAATAGATACCCTTATGTGGAGGTATATTGTGCACTAATTGAGTATAAAATGGAAAAGAAAAACCAATCGATTATCTTGTTCAGATAGTTGACTTCGATGACCACAATGATCGATGACAAGATTAGTTTCCAGAATGACAAGAATTAGTCATTGATCTTGATTTAGCAAGAGTCATCGATTTTTATAATATTTATCATCAAATGTGGGCATAACTTGAACAAGGAAAAACACTAATGCATTGCGGGAACACTACTTTCGCTTACCACAATGAGTTTCACCAATATATGAAGGTAGGGAAGTGACTTCAGAAGATGCCTTTGATTATCTCTTTGATGTTAGAGCTGGAAAATTCTTATTAGAAAAAGGAAAGAAATGTCTTCATGAATTATTTGAGAAATGGGATCCAGAGCATCTACGACTTAATGAAGATTTTGATGATTATCTGGATAATAACAGTCTGGAAGATATTATTAGAGATAAAGGCATGCAGAATCTCAACATGGATGACTAAGTCTTGTTAAACATTAATGCAGTCTGAAAAGTTGTTATACCATTATTGGATTTTAGTAAGGGTAAGGAAATAATGCAGTTTATTGTAACCATGTGAGGACACCTGTAGCCATGTGAAAATATCAGCGTGTACTGTTGCCTTTAGGGCAGCCTAGCTCCTCTATAAAGGACAGACAAAATGTTGAAAAGGGACATGGTCATTTGAGCATATTTGAGCAAAAGAGAAGTCGGGATTCTCTATTTCTCTTTGAACAAGCACCTCTGATGATCATAGTTGTTTATGTTCTTGTTCAAATCTTTCTATTGTAATATTTTCATTTTTAAGCTTTCAATAAAAAAAGTTTCCCAATACGGAACGTTATTCAACCGAACGTAGGCAACCTCCTCTGCGTCTTCCTTTATAAAATTCAAGCATAGTAGCTAGTAGTTCGGCAGTGGTGGATTGGCAGGACGACATTCTGCATCTAACTTACCCCAATAGAAAGCTTACAAAATGTGATAAGCCATCTCGTATGTTTTATCACCAAATAAAATAATACATGTAGACCTCACAACTAAACATATCTAATTACTAAAATTTTTATGTTTTGCTTTGTTATTTCGCTTTATTATTTTTGTGAAACATAATTGCCCATAAGAGTTTATAATACAACTACTTAAAAGCTCCTATTTAAAAAAACAATTCAAAAGGTTAACTTTATAAATAAATCACACTTGCCTGAATAAAAAATTACAAGAGTTTGATGTTTAAATATAAAAAGATACCTTGATTAACATTTGACTTTAAAAACCAACACACAAGTAGGACATCAAAAAAGAAAAAAATTACAATTGTTCGGTTCTAAAAAAAGGATTCGTTGATCATAACATTTTAGTAAAAATAAAAGCAATACAATAATATTAAAAAAAAATACAATATAAGGAGTATTCAACTATCATCTCTATTGTCGCCCCTGAATTTTGCTTCCATATTTTCTCAATCAAGTCCGCTTGGAGTGGCTGCAAACTTTTTTTGATCTTTGAAAGTATGGCTCATAGCATGGATGACATTCATGATTAACAATAGGCTCCGGGCCAATATATAACATTTTCTCATTATAATACCGTTGTCTTCTTTCTCCATTAGTCGAGTGAGGCCATGTATAATGGCAAATTGAGCTTGTAATACAGCAAAGGCTCACTCACCATCCTTTATTGCTGACTCTTGGTGTTCAGTGAGGAGTCTTGCCATTAGACCTTGTGGAAATGGGATAGTTTTAACGAATGTTGCCCGTTTCTGATAAACTCCATCCAAAAGAAAATATCATACCTTGTACTCATGGTCATTGGCGGCATACTAACATTTAGGAGCCCCATTTTCATTTAGCTCTTGAAAATCGGTAAGTGGTCAAGGATGTTTATGTCATTAAGACTTCCAGGCAAACCAAAGAATGCATGCTATATCCATATGTCATATGATGCAATGGCTTCAAGGATGATATTAGGCAATTTATAAAGTTTCTTTTGAAATGATGCCTTCCAAGCTGCTAGGTGATGTAGTATTTCTTTCCTCCTTTGCTGACTGTGTTTTTGAAGTCTGCTAGGTCCAAACGGACTGGTTTAGTAATTCTATTTTTCTACTAGTAACAGGTTTGAGAGGCTTTTTAGCATGTTTAGCTTCTACACACACAGGGCATTTAGAGAAATTGTCAATATTCACAAGGGGAATTAAGCGCATATTTTGGAGTCGTTTTATGGAAGCAAAATTAATATGGCCTAGCCTACCATGTTATAGATTAACAGACTCAGTAATATGAGCAGAACTAGAAGCATTTCATTTGCGGTCTCAGAAGCAAGATTAAGTACAAACAAACATCCATTCAGGTATCCATTCCTAACAAAGACCTCATTACAAGAGATAACAACTTTGTCATCTCCAACAATAGTTTTCACTCCGACTTTGTTGAGAAGTATACCAGAAACCAAGCTTTTATGAAGGGAATGCACATACAGCACATTGCTTAAAGATAATAATTCGCCAGAAGTAAATTTGAGAATAATCTTTCCTTTACCCATAACTCTAGCAGTCGTATGGTTTCCCATGTAGACACATTCACCATCTGTCATGTCGTTAAAGTCCTACGTAAGTTTTTTGTTGGCGCTGAAGTGTCTCGAAGCTTTAGTGTCGCATACCCATTTAGCACTATTTGCCACCAAGTTTGCCTGTTTGACTATGGCACAGATGATTTTGGTGTCCTCAACAAGATTGGCCTGAGCTACAGGTCTGGTAGGCTTCTGGTTCGCTTGAAACTGTCCCTTGCGGAGTGGACACTTGTATGCTTTGTGCTCTGACTTGCCACAGATATAGCACAACCCTTTTGGTTTCTGGATCCTATTGCTAAACTTGTTCAGCTTAGGATGGTTTAGCTTTTTATTCTTCCTGCCTTAGCCTTTAAACTTGTCTCTGTGAGCAAACATAGAAGATTCAACTAGGTTAAATTTACAAGAATTTAAGGATGTGGAATCCAGCTTATTGTTGAGATAGTTAGCCTCTCTCATATGACTAATCAGTTCCTGAAAGGAGAGATCTTTCTTCTTATGCTTTAGCTGATTCCGATAGTCACTCCAGGATGGAGGGAATTTCTTGGTCAGCATATTAACTTGTAGAATCTAGCACATCTTTATGTTTTCATTCAAAACTTCAGCACACAGATTCTAATAAACATGAACGTGCTCCATGATTTGTTTATCATCAGTGATTTGAAACCGCAGCCATTTAACCAACCACATATTTCTATTTTCCAGCATCGTCAGCTCCATATTTGACCTCCAATCTCTCCCATGTGGTTTTGGTAGATTTGAATGCAACAAACAAATTGAACAGGGATTAGTCATATGATTCAATAGATGCCCCCTGACTATTTTATTGTCTTTCTCGAATTTTTTGAAGGTAGCCTCATTAGCAGGCTTGTTTTTGTCTTTCACTAATCCATTAGGGGAAGCAATAGAGATTTCAGATGCAATGTTCTGTTTAGGTAGGTCAGAGAAAAATATATAACCTAATTCTAACTGTTCAAAAAAAAATTATAAGTTTTTGGGACCAACGTTTGCAGTTGCTTCCATCCAGAGGTCCGAGTTTTGAGAGGTCTGGGAGTGCTTTGTTAATAGAAAGAGCTATTGATTTGTATATGTCAGAAATCACATCCAAATTGTGAAAAAAATAAGTCTATATCAATGGTAGGGAAATAACAATGGGAGCTGTGCCATGGTAGTATTACTGCCTTGAAAGCTATTTCGGCTCAATCTTGGTCCAAATCGAAATAGTCATTCACTCCCCAAGGTTCACACATCTAGTTTGCTGAACGCATACACTAGCGGCCAGAAGCTTGGAGAACACAAGATTACAAATGCCCAAAACACTTAGAACAATAGAGAGTAGAGAAGCAGAGAAGCGGAGCAGAGAAGAGATGCTTGGTGTGAGCTGCAGTAGTAGGGGAGCAGGTATTTATACTGCAAAAAGGAGCCATTGGGGAGGGGGGAGAAAACTAGGAACTGCTGTGATTTCGTGGGCAGAAAACAGGATCACTACTTATACTGCTAAAGAATAGAGTCACTAGTCATTGTTGGAGGAAAAAGTAGAGGGAAATCTGCAGGTGAACATTGACAACTACGTAGCCAATGGACAAACAAAAATAAAAGAATTTTTATCCAAAAAATGAGCAGATAAATCCCACAGCCGTGCCCGCCCGGACTGGACCGGATTGGGCGGCGTGCACTTATGTGGTGTTCACCGCCACCCCACAACACTACTAAAACCAAGCCTAAATAAATTCAACAAGCCCAAAAAAGAGGGAGCAATAAAAACCCCACAAGAGACTTCTAATCCTTCTATGTAAGACAAGGAGTAGGAATGAAGGAAGCTAATTTTGTCATTACTTCCAACAAAAGGTACAATGATTCGCCATCTAGTTTAATTGTTTTTTGTATTTACTTACTAATAGTCTCTCGTGTACCCTGGCTCTAAATCTCCCTGTTGAATTAGAGTTACTATTTCATGTTTTAAAAATGAAACAACATATGTTCAAGTGCATTCATAGATTGCTTCCCCACCCCTCTCCTAAGGAAAATGAGAAAAATAACTATTTCATCATATTAGAAATTGTGCCACTTTTGAGTATTAAAACTAGTTCGCTGATCACATGCTGCCCTTATATGTGTAGGAGTACATGGTGTAATATTTTGTTGATGGCTTAAGCAACTGATACATTTAGAAGTGGAAAGGTACTCACACTTATAAGCATGTAGATAGATGTCCATTTTGGGCGTGATCACAGTCCTAGCTACCACGCTTAATAAGTGTGGTAGATTCTTCCCCACCCATGTACTATGCATGCTTGACCCAAATGTGGCGAGTGGGTTTCTGCACCCATATATGTATGAGAAGAGATGATTTTAAGTGTGGATGGCTGCTCCGTTTCCCATAGTGCCAGTTTGAATTAAATTCGTAGCTCCATTGTTTTTTCTAATGCTCATTTTGAATGGACTCCTACCTCCTGTCTTTTGGGTGCTTTTAAATCAACTGGTTGCATCTAGTAGTATATTCTCCAAGAGTGACCTACCTCCCATTGATAGTGGCATCTTGAATGTAAGCTGATCCTGTTGGCTTGTTCAGCATAGCTGACGTGGGATCAATTGATCCAAAGAGTAATCCTCTGCAGAGTAAACTGTCATCTACTGGATAAGAGACAAAGTGGTTAATGGTTCACATTTAAACCGAGATTTCACAACTTAAATCAAATCTCATAGTGAACAGATTATTATCTAATGTAAGAGCTAAATATAAAAGAACCAAAGTGGCGTCAGCGACATTGGAATCTGGACAACATCAAATTAGGCCACATTGAAACTCGTCAAGTTTGCTCCAAAGGCCATGAGGATGTTTGAAATAATATAGAGAAGAGCTGAAGCTGGCTGCAAGACACAAGAACTGAATTCGTTGTGATAAGCTGGAATTGTACTTGCACTAATGCTTTCGTCGTACTCTCTGGTAAGTACTGTAACATTTCAAGGGAATTTTGTAACAAGTTCACCAACTTACTTGGGTAGCTAAGTGGTGAGACGCACAATCCTTAGTAAGTGTCTTACCTAGGTGCACTTAGCTGAGTGATAATTGTCTTGGAAGTACTCAAGATGTGTAATTTCTTAAGTGAATAAGAAGTGGTGTGATTCAAATCCTAAGGGAAGTAATGCCTTAGATGGTTACTAGCCCTGTTTGGAAGGTGAACATCGTAAAAGTATCCTATGTTTTGTCTCTCTTTAATTCCCATATTTGTATCTTTGTTCAAAGTCTTTATACTTCACTTTGGTGACTAGTGTTCAAAGTTGCTCTCTTCTTTGGTAGATCTGTTTCAAAGTGCTATGAAGTTTGATGAACTTTCAATTTTTATCATTCACCCTATTCATTCTCTTCTAGGGTGATGTAACTTTAGCTTTGGAACCTTCATTGTAAATTTAGCAAGAACATGAGACAACACAACTAGGCATAAAGTTTATCAATTGAAACTAGACTAGACTTATTGAACTCTTTCAAAGTCTCGACTAATGCTGTTGCATATTAACAAACAATGGAGTTAACACATACCTTCTTAATCCTTAATCCAGAGTGAGTTCCACAACAATCAAATCAAGTACGTAAATCACAAAGTCCAAAATGTTACAACTTAGAATAGCACAGCTAAAAATGACTCTTTTGTAACTGAAAAAAGGGTATGCTATTAAGCTGGGGCATGTACATCAATAGTACATTTACCCAATGCCATTAATCTTGGATTACTTACATATATTATTAGTTGACCTTGCAAATAGAGTTATTTGTAAACGTACCTGTGTAGCTCACTGATGAGACAAACCAAGCCTAGGAAATGGAGAGAAGATTGTGTTGAACTCTATCTACAGAATTAAGTTGGCCTTTGTATCAAGCATGCAATTGAGCGATGTAGATCTACGCATACTTCCTATATGAATATTTAAATGAAACTTCAGAAAGTAATTAAAATTCCTCCCAACATAATCAAGTAGCAAGAGTGAGTTCCTAAAATTAGGCAACAAATCACATACACTAAAATCCTATTAGTTTAGATTATCACCACTATATAAATAGATTACACAGTTGAAACACAACGACCTCCTTTTGTTCATATCTATTAATTTGGCATGAATACTTAACAATATAAATGCTGTAAAATTGACCTTTTTAGTTGTGAGATACGAAATTAATGGAAGAATATTGAGTTCCATTGTAAACTCTAGAAGGAATTTGGCAAATAAATAAATAAAACCAACAAGAAATTAGAACGACAAAACGAGAAGAAGACAACTATAGAGACAGATATTAAGAAAAAAATTGCGCTGATGAGAATTTATAATCGTACAACCCATGAAGTGCAATTGCATAATTACTGTTTTAATCTACCAGTCCAATGTTCCTATATATCACTCTAAAATTCGACAAGGTTTCACTTTTAGACGCTTTCTTAAAATTTAAACGTACGATTGCATAATTCCTCGACTGATGCCTTTTTCTGGTTGCCCCTGTTCACTTATTTATTATTTTCATTTCATTGTTACTGTCACTATTATTCATCTCTTATATGAAAGCCAATTATCTGGAAAATGTAAGTTGACAAATTTTGTTGCCCGATGTGGCTTCAACATGACTCACCAGCAGAGTGTTCTTTATTGATTAATGAAATTGAACAGCACAATTACAAAATATTTCGAAGATTCGATGGCCCGTGTGGTCACCGAAGCACTTGCCACCCCCCCGCCCAGCTTTGATCCTGGGGGCATACAACTTTGCTTTGTGCAACAATTGTGTGAGGTGGTTTGTGTTTATGGACTTCTGCTTGGGCTTCGACATCCCCTTCCTGATCTGTTATGCTCCGCTAGGTACCCTGAGATAGAGGCCTAGTGTGCTGGGTCCGCTTACCAAAAAAATCCAAAAAAAATTTCTTCGTGCTTAAAAATGATAAGGGCAACTGCTATTTGGATCTGTCGGAGCTAGAATAAAAGAACAATGTAATCTCAAGAAAGATTTACCTTGTATTTTTTTTTTTTTTTCATGGCACAGCTCCAGGCTGATTTACGCACAAGGTCTTCTTGACATGATTTTTGACACCTGACTTTGCCATTAACCTTTTTTTTCCCCTCTTAGTTATGTTATATATCATTCATAACATATCTTTCATTGATATTACAAGTCTTGAAACATGCGTATCTTAAGTTATGATGAACTTAAACAGATAAAGACAACGTTCTCCGGAAAACAACCTCAGCACAGTTATGAGAGTGTATTCAAAAAGAAAATTCATAAAATACAAGAGCAAAGAACATGGCTCCCCAGTCCATAGCATTCTGAAATAAAAAATACTCAACTTTATATAATAATGCAAATCCAAAATATGAACAACACAATTCCATAATCTCAAAAGGTAAACAAACAGATTACTAAAAGAAAAAAGCCAACTCAAAATTAAGGCATTTACAACAATATCTGCATGATGATTACACTGCAAACATCTTTCGTTTAGTAAGAAAGAAAGCCAGAGTTGCCACCAAGAGCCGAGCTACAGTGGAGTCATGTGAAAAATAAAACTAGGAGCGGGCAATGGACTGAGTTGGGCCGGACTGGACCAGCCTATTAACTAAACAGGCTGGACTGGGTCTAGTATATTTGTTAATGGCTTGGGCTGGGTTATGGGCCAAATGAACCCGACCCGCCCATAACCTGCCCGTTACCACATAATGAGTGTTTTTGATTAGTTAAATTTCCAACTAATGTATTTATAATTTTCCAACTAAATGAAATAAGTCTAAAGTCAAAGTTAGAAAATACACAATCAAGCTAATAAACGGGTTGGGTCAAGTCGGGTTGTGGGCGGCTCACTTTGGGCCCGTCTAAAATCGGATCAAACTTATGTAAAATAATGGTGTATAATAATTATTGTTATGTACAAAGTGTTGTTAATGAGGTTAACTAATTGGAACATGTAAATTAGTGCGCCAATTAGGTTTAAAAAATAATGAGTCACTAAACGGGCCTTTAATGGGTCCGTCCAGTCTTACCTATTAATATGCCTTATTGGGCTGGCCCATTAATGACCCAGTTCATTATTGACTCAGCCCTTTATTAGCTCTATTTTAAACAGGCCGACCGCTTAACCTAATGGGTACCCGACCCGTTGCCCACCCATAAACAGAACCCTGCCAATTAAGTTAAAAAAAAATACATAAGCCTATATATATAATTTGGACGCAAATAGCATCAAAAGAAGTTTGCTTTGGTGGTTGGATGAGTGTGCAATTTAGGTTAAGGCACTCCGCATATGTTGTGGGTTCAAACCTTCCTTGTGGCTTTTACACTCAAAAGCTCTTTTCATTTTTTTGCCCCAATTTTTGGATTAGAACCTGTGCACAACTCTCCCCTTCCCCTCACTCTTTTCACCCAATCCCATAGAAACTCAGAAAAAGAAACCCACCCTAGGCACCCACACCCGCTGACCCACACCTAGACACAATCATCTTCCACAGCGCCACCATCAGCCCTCTTGGCATGCCCCTCTGTTGCCCAATCAATTGGTGCCCCTGTGCCACTAACAGCCCACCACATTCGATTCGAACATCGAAGGTATAAACCCTAAAACTCTAGATCCAATTCTAAGTACTTAGTTTTAATTTTCACTTTTCTTCGTCAAATTTTTGATTGTTTATCTTTTAATTACTTAGATATGAAAAAATACTACGAATGGCTCAATTATATCCAAATGATTTTGGTGAATTAAGCATTGAGGAACTTAGTCGTGAACTTGATACTTTTATCATCAATGTGCATGATTGTGAGAGGTTCTCTAACTTGAGGGGAATTCGTGAGCTTTCAAGGAAATTGCTTCAAACAAAGAAGTATCTGAGCTTTCCTTGCCTATATCTACTTGTGATGTTAGCTTTACCTTCACTAGTTTCCACTTCAATTGTTGAAAGTGTATTCTCAGAAGATTATCAAGATCAATTTGCGCAACAAAATATCGAATGAGTTTTAAATGATATTGTTATTACATATTTTGAGGATGATCTTTTTGATATAGTATCAAACAATGATATCATGTATTGCTTTTAAAACATGAAGGCTCGTCGAGGACAATTATCTTGATTATATTAGCTTTGTAATTTTAATTTTGTGACTATTGTTAAATTTAAAATTTCAAAGCAGATGTGTGTTTGAGCCCTGATCCTGCTTGATTTAATTCCTAGATTCGCCACTGGTTGTCGCCGACACTTCTTTGTTGCTCGAATGCAGGCATGATAAAATTGTTGTGAAGTGTTCATCCTAAATGTTAATTACAGATGGTTTTTCTACTTGAGAATGAGATCTTTTTTCTCTTATCTTAGTACGACTTATCGCTTTAGTATTTCCGCTAGGCTATTTGCTTGCCCTGTTTTTCGTCTATTTGATGTGTTTGGCTGTGTGGATTCATGCGAGAAGATCACACAATGTTTTGCTTCTTCATTCAATCATCAGCTATTGCCTTCCCCTTTTGCTTCAATTTTTCTTAGCAAATAATAAGTTACATTAAAAACAATGTTTCCAAATATTGACAATGTTCTTTGCTCATCATCTTTATCGAGCGTATACAAGGGTGCTCAAAATTGGAGTAATCATTTAACCTACATATTTATATTTTAATATGATTCAATGATTAGATTTGTGGATTATATTTTTTGGGTATTAATGTAAGGCCCGCCTTCTTTGTTTTAAGTTAACCTGGCTGTTTTACCTTCTTTGTTATAAAAATCGTATTTTTATTAACTATACGAGTTAAATTATTACTGATGCACTTATGTGAATGATAATTTTATTAAAAACAATGTTTTCGTCGCTATTTAATATTATTATTATTAGTTTTGAAAAACTTTCGATGATTTTTAGTATGCGTTAATATTGATTATTAACGAGTACTAAATCGATTAGGAACCTGATTTCGATTAGTTATCAACTTTAGAGTTCGTTTCGTTAGTTATTAAATCGAACCTCAATATTTTTTAGGAGTGAAATAACCGATGAAAGGTCGTTTTAGCGATTGGGTTTAGAATTCAGGATACCAATTAGACTAGCTGTGCCAAATACTGAACGGCTTGGAACAAAATAGGAGGGGGAATGGGCATTTTTGTAAATTCACCTGGCCCCTTTTATTCTCCTGTCGCGGCCCCCATCCCCGAGCCATCCCTCTCTCTCCTCTGCTTCTCCTCTTCTCCTTCTCCCTCACGCAAAACCTAGAGAACTACCACCGGCCACCACCGCCACATGCGTCGCTGGCGAACCAAGGAGGGAGCACGATGGTTCTTGTGCATAGCCAACACCACCACCAACTCCTCCACTCTCTTTCCCCCACGATTTCACCGCGAACCAGAGCAACCTTAACCACGTAATGGTCGGCCCTGGGTGGCGAAAACATGTCGGAATCCAGCCAAACACCCAAAAAGCGACCTCCTCTATAAATTGAGGGGTCGAATTCGACCCGAGCCATGCGCAAAAACCCCTAATTCAGGAGCTAGGGTTTTGGTCCTACCATGTCATTCGAGCCAGGGTTTGGTCTCAGCTACTAGGCGTGCGTTTGAGACTAATTGGGTCAAGGATTGAGTTTTTCGAGCATCCAAATCGGGCTTGAAAACGCTTAGAATGAGTCCGTAGCTTAGAGTCTAGGTGGGTGTTTCTCGCCTTCTAAGTATTAGTAGTTTCGAAATTGTTTTACCCTTTAAGTTGCGATGCATTTTAAGTTTAGTTAGTTTATGCCTGAAATTGACTTCAAAATAAGCTAACGATGCCTTGAATCGGTACATGTTAATTTAGTTAATTAACACTTGAAAATGGCTTCGAATCGTTATATGTTAGTTTAATTGATTAATACTCCAAAATGGCTTTGAATCGATATATGATAGTTTAGTTAGTTCACACTTGAAAAGTAGCTTCGAAATAATATAAGAATGCTTCAAATCGATGTTGGTTTAATTAAGTTAATTCATGCCTAAAAGTAGTTTCGAATTAACATGTTAGTATTCGAATCGACGTTGATTTAATTAAGTTAATTCATGCCTAAAAAGTAGTTTCGAATTAACATGTTAGCATCCAAATCGATGTTTGTTTAATTAAGTTAGTTCATGCTCGTTTAATAGTTTCGAATTGAAATGTGAACATTTAGAATCGATACATGTACACTCAGTTAATTCACGTTTGTTTAATAACTTCGAAGTGGAATATGAATGTTTAGAATTGAAACATGTATACTTAGGTAATTCATGCCCGATTAGTATCTTCGAAAAGAAATGTGAATGCTTAGAATCGATACTTGTGTGATTAGTTAATTTATACCTGAATAGTGACTTCGAAATAATAAATGAACACCTCGAATCGATGCCTGCTAAGTTAATTAATTAATGTTTGAAAGTAGCCTTCGAATCGACCTAAACATGCTTTAAGCCGATGTATGTTAAGTTAGCTAATGCATGCTTAAGGGTAGCTTTTGAAACAACCTAAACATGCCTTAAGTTATTGTAAGTTGAGTTAGTTGATCATGCTTGAAAAATATACTTGAGACGACCTAATAACACTTCAGATCGATGCATGTTAATTTAGTGGATTCATGCATAAAAGTAGTTGTTGTTCATGTTTAGTGAGTTGTGTGCTACGTAAGTAAACATTGTTTAAAACGATGTATGTGGATTTAGTTAATTTACGTTTAAAAGTGGCCTCTGAGACGACCTAAGCATGCCTTAGATTGATGCATATTGAGTCAGTTGATTCATACTTAAAAGTATTCTTTGAAACTACCTCAGAACATCTTAAGCCGATGCATGCCTAGTTGATTAGTTATGCTTTGAAAACGACATGAGAATGACATGCTTGTTTCTTAAATACAAGTTATGAATGCAAGTTAGTTCATGCCTTATTGGTTCTTCCCGCTCGTGAGTACCCTACTTAAGTTAATGAAATATATATGTTATGTAAGCCGTATTGTGTCGATGAATGGGTGCTACTTGCTCGGTAAGTACATAAGCTTTATTATACATTTCTTTATAAGCTTTCCTGATATTATGCTATGGTTATAGAATTGAAAATCGAGATGGTAGTCGGATAGTTTGAGGTGGAACTATGAGAGGTTCGAGGTTTTCTGTGGTCGGTTTTCTATGTGAGGCGGGAGTCTGGGTTGTGATTAACTGTAATCGTATGGATTGCGAGGCCATGTGTGGCTCATGTTGCTAAGTTGAATTATGAAGTGTTTAAATGTGTACATGTGCGCCCCTACCCATTCTATGTCATTAAGTTTGATTATTTGCATAAGGTTGAGTTTTGAAAAAGAAGAATTTCATGTTTTGAAATGATAGTAGCCATAATTATTAGTGCATGATAGCCTATTTTAACTAAATGAATACAGTTTTTGGGAGTAAACTTGCTTGAACAGGGGAATCCCTAAAGAGTTTTACAAAGCCGTGAGTCGTATGATAAAGGATTTCGTTGTGAGAAGTAGCAAAATTATTAGCCGTTATGGCCCATATGTTTCAAATTGGCTAAGATAATATGCTTCGGACAATACAATATGAATTATGTTAGCCTAAGGGATAATTTCTGACACTAGGAAACCCCAAAAGACCCTGACGAGGGTAATGGTCCGATATGTTATACGTAGCCGTCCCGGGAGTCAGAGCTTAAGCGTGAGCGTTAGGTCTCACTATGGGGTTGAGAATGGATCTCACCCAATTTGTATCCTGTAATGATCTTATGCCAGATGTATTTACCTAATAAGCGAAGAAAAGCAGTTGACATTACGCCATTTCAAGTATTTCAAAACGAAAGTTTTTCTGGGTCATTAAGAGGTCAGATGAATGAAACATGAAAAGCTTATAAGGGTCAGTATGTGACTGATATGAAAGAGATCTCTTTTAAAGACTACGAGCCTCAAAAGGCTAAGAGAAGAGTTTTTTTGAGCCTCAAGAGGCTAAATGAAGTGTTTTCAGTAAAAAGAAAGAAAGCTTCCTGTGTATGATATGTGCATATTTCAGGTATAATCTATGAATGAGATGTTAAGTAAGATACGAATATGAAAAAAGAGAAAGCCTTATGAGCATATTTCATGCCTACCTTATGAATGAGATTGATTGAGACTTGAAATGTGTGTGTCTTATGCATATCATATGAATGAAATGCCAAGAAAAGTATGACTATGAAAAGAGATAACCTTATGTGCACATCATATTGAATGAGGTTTCATGCATAGTTTGAATAGAATGCTAAGAAGTTATGTTTATGAAAAAGAAAGATTCCTATGCTTAGTCCTCGATGCTTTCTTATATGCTTAAGTGCTTGTTAGTAAAGGAATTCAGTCGCTTAGGGGCTTAAAGATGAGTTTGAACGGCTAAAAATGAAGTTCATGGATAGTGATCCTTCCTTGAGGATTTAAGAATGCCTAATATGATAGTAAAGTATGAATACGTGATATGCGACTATTAAAGATATTATTACCTGCAACAGTTTTGGTTTTAAGGGGGTCGGGAGATACTCACTGTGCAGGTGGTTGCTCATCCCGCTACTCTTTCCCCCTTTTCCCCATATTTTCTTTATGACAGGAAGAAGTTGAATCAGCTATGCCGACATGGAAGTTACCCTTGCTTAAAGGGAGTCAAGTGTGCCCATAGTGAAGTAATCTCGCTGCTTGATGATGTTATAGAATGTATTCTTAGTTTGTAAATATTTATAAACAAGTATTCTAGTTTATGTAATGTATATGGTATAAAGGTCGCCCTGTATGGCTGTATGAGCCAACCATCTAATTAGTTAGATGTCTTTTTAGTCAAAGTTAGTTATGTTTTGGGATGTAAACTCCAATACTACGGTTGTGTGAACCTTTGAATTGTATCTTTCATTTCTTCTTCATTAATGAACTATATTCTTTGAGTACTCCGAGCGAGTTGCTCGTTGAGTTATGAACTCCGGTACATAGTCGTTGAGCTTATTTTAAAATGTTGTACGCTTCTGTTGATTGTAGGGGTTTATTGTAAGGCTTTTAGCCTGGAAACGATTAGTTTTTAGGAGAAACTTTGTTTGTTTCGCCCCAAAAATTAGGTAGAAAGTTAGAAAACGTAACGCTTCTAGCCGTAAGGGCTGGGGGTGTTACAATTAAGTGCCCTAAATATCTAATTTTTCACTTGACATTAACTTACAATTTTAGTTTCTAATGTATAAATTCAACTTTCAAGTGTTAGTAGAGTTCTTTCTATATTTTGTTACAAATTATTTCATGCTTGACTTCAATCAAATTCCATGAACAAAACAATTTGAGTGAGTTTTTCTTAGAAAATTATCTTTTGAATTCTTCTCTAAGATGTATGAATTGTGTTGTTTCTAAACTTAGATGATGCTTGCTTATTTTTGAGTCAACTATTATAAAATTTAACAATTTTAATTGATGTAGGTGTAGCTTGATATTTTCGATTTTTTTTTGTTGCTTTTGTAGGGACTAAAAAAGTAATAAAAAGTGTCATATCAGAAAATTAATATAAATTTATTTTTTGGGATTAACCCATCTAATTAATTTAATTTATTTAAATAAGTTAGGCTGAATCGACTACCAAGTCATGACCCAAACAACTACGAAGTCAATGGTCAAATTGACTATTAAGTCGCCAATCAAATGAACTAACAAGTCAAAGATCCAATTAACGGCCTAAGAAAGTAAATAAGTCGCAAATCCTAGGAAGGGGAGGAAGATTCTTTCCCTATAAATAGAGCACTACTCCCTTTTACTCAGAGGGGTCGAAAAATTCGTTCATTCCAAAGGCATTCTGAAGTTTCAAAGGATTAATTTCTCCGAAGAAAGGCAATAAGCACCATCAAAGCACGTGCCTTCTACCATCAAAGATCAAAGGAAACTCATTTTGATTGAGATCAAGGCTCTTAGGACATCTCTCAAGATCAAATTCATTGAAGTTCATTCAAAGGAAGTTAAATCAATTAACTTGATCAAGATTTAAGTCAATCAACCCCTTTCAAATACAAATTGGAGATTGAACTAGAGGAATTATTTATTTGCTCATCCTATAACAAATATATGGAGATTGTATCCATACTTTCTAAAATCTATACAAATTAAATTTGTCCTTATTTCTTATGTTACTTAATTTTACACTCAAAATTTGTGTTTATAAATTTTTGGCACGTTATGGGTCCATCCCTGCCTCTCATCTCTTTCTCCAAGAAAACAAGTTCTACACTTCTTCAAAGAAGACATACCTCCCAAGAACAACATCCCTTAACCTTCAACAAAGAAGATTTTGGATCTGCATCGAAAGAATCCACAAATGCATGTATTGCATATGACAATTGAAGCACTGGTATGATGACTAGGAGCATGACCATGGTTGTTGCCTCCAGCACCCTAAAATAAGCCTTGGCTCCAACATTACACTCACATAAAAATTAAAACTTTGGCTCCAACTTGCCTACTAATAGATTCTATCAAGCTTCTTGACTCCCTTATTCTAAAATAAAATCACTTGATGTCTTCAATATATGGAAGATTCTGCCCCATGGATTGGGTGAATTTGAATTATGCATTAATCTTGTCATTCAACCTTTTAGTTAGTAGGAGGATGACTATGGTGGTGATTCATCACTAGTGTTTAAGGGATTCACTTCTCTCACAAGCTGACATCAAATCCTCTAACACTATTATCATACCAGTTATGGTGATAGAGGCTGCTAACTTACAGGAACAACGGGCAAACATGAAGGCCACACTGGATAGACTCTCAAAGAAAAATGCACAAAAGGATGCTCAAATCAAGTGTCAAACCAATAGATTGCTAATTTTATAAAGAAATTAGGGAAGTAGGCATCTGAAGCCTCCAACAAAAGGCATGTGGTGAATCTTCAGATAAAGAGTCCAATCACAATGAAGAGTCTAATGATGAACACAAACCAAAGAACGATTCAACCTTAAGTTCAATTTCAGTTGAGCAAATTCACAGCTCAATGTTAGTTAAATAAATTCAAAACTTGATAGCCGATGTAGTGAAGGCCCATCTAGGATGAGACTCTTATAAAACTCTCTTGTATAAGAAACCTTATACAAAGAGGATCGATGTACTGTGCATGCCTCATGTCTATTAACCACCTAAGTTTTTAATAATTTGATGGCAAGGGGACCCCAAGCAGCATATCGCGCACTTCATTGAGTCTTGTAACAATGCTGGCACAGAAGGTGACCTCTTAGTGAAGCAATTTGTGCATTCTCTTTCAAGTATTATATTCGACTTGTATACAGACCTTGCTTCTGGATCCATAGATAGCTAGGGGCAAATGGACAATGAATTCTTGAATTGCTTCTATAGCACACGTTGCATGGTTAGCACAAGTTAGTTGACCAACACTAGCCAACAGGATGAGGAGCCAGTCATGGATTATATCAATCATTAGCGTGCCTTCTCTTAAAATGCAAGGATCACTTGCCTGAATCTTCCACTGTTAAGATGTGTGCTGAAGGAATGAAGTGGAATATCTTATATGCTTTGCAAGTAAATAAGCCCGAGACTTTCCAAGAATTAGCAGCACGAGTTCATGATATAGAGATTACAATTGCTACTATAGAAGATGACTCAATGATGGTGAATTAATGGCATCATCAAGAAATAGAAGCTCTATGCTAAGAGATCCTAAAAGGAATGAATATCCTTATGTTGAGTCTGATGTGCTAGAAATACTTAACAAACTTCTTGAGAGGGGGTTTATAGAACTTCTGGAATCAAAGCGTCCAGAAGAAATTGGAAGAACTAATGATCCCAAATATTGCAAGCATCACAAGATCATCAATCATCCTATAGAGAAGTGCAAGGCACTCAAGAAGCAAGTCCTATAACTTATAAAGGATGGAGAGATCACACCAGACGAAGAAGAACTGAAGAATCTGACTGATTGTCTATTGAGATCATATAAGAAACTTCTTTGGAAGAGGAGCGATCCAAAATGAGCATGCAGGGAGCAAACTTTCAAGTCACTTAAAGGCTATTAACTCAAACTTTTAAAACTTCTAAGTCAACGTAACTATATGCTTGATGAAGACTTTCAAGTCACCGAATAATTTTTACTCTCAAGTCAGCCTTACAACTTCCAAGTCCAACCCTCTAAACTCTTAAGTTAGCACAGACTGTCAAGTCACCCACAGGATTCTCAAGCCATCAAAGTCATAGATTTCTAAGTGATCAAAATCAAATACTTTCAAGTCACCTAAAGACTATGAAGTCAACAAAATTTCAAACCTTGAAATGAATTCATGATCTCTAGTCATCAAGGTGGTAGACTCTTAAGTCATCAAAATCTGTGACTTTCAAGTCAACCTCTGTAGACTCCCAAGTCATAAAAAAATATATATAAAAGAAAAATTATAGACTTCCAAGTCAACCCTAAGAGTCATAAGTCATCAAATTTATAACTCACAAGTATTCAAGTTGAAGGCTCTCAAGTCACTAAGTAGGCTATCCAGTTTTCAAAGTTAACGACCCACAAGTCTCCAAAATTCTAGACTCCTAGGTCTCCCAAGTCCTAAGACTCACAAGTCATCAAAGACAAAGGCTCTCAAGTCATCAAAATCAAAGACTCCTAAGTTTCCCAAGTTCAAGACTTATCAGTCATTGAAGATTAAGACTCTTAAGTCGTCAAAATCAAAGGCTCCCAAGTCTCGTAGGTTCAAGATTCTCAAGTCATCAAAATTGAAGACTCCCAAGTTATTGAAATTAAAGACTTCTAACTTCTCAAAAAGGTAACGACTCCAAAGTCATCAAAGCTTAAAATTTTCAAACTATCAAAAGTTTAAGACTCTTACGTCTTCAACGTTCAAGACTTCTGAGTCTCCAAAGTTCAAGACCCCTAAATCATCAAACCTGCTGACTCTCAAGTCCTTGAGCATACTTTTGTGTTATCTAAGTGGACTTTAAATTATCTCCATAGTGACTCTTAACGCTCCTTCAAATTAGGGGTAATGGTGACATAGGCCTCCTCCTTCGTGGCGGCAATATAGCCTCTTCCTTCAAGTAAGCATCAATGACAATCTAAGTCTCCTCCTTCAAGTTGAGGGCAATGGACATAGGCCTCTCCTCCGTGTTGAAATACAAGGATCCTCCTTCAAGTTGATAGCAGTGGTGACATAATATCCTCGTTTGTGTTAACGATAACATACTAGTCCACTTTAAGTTGGCAGTCTTCACCTTCAAATCATATGGCATTCTCATCAAGTTGGTGTTGTTGCAGAAAAAGTTTTAATATTTATAAACCCCAAGTGTAAGGTGTATCGTTGAGTACTTGGGGTTTCGTCTGCAGGGAATTGTGTTTTCAACTACCAGAGCTAACTAAAGCGTCTCAAGCTAGGCAGGATCGAAGGGTGAAAAGGGGGAACTAAACTACGTTATAAACACAGAAACAAACGACTTGGAGTTGTGATTTTACCAATGGATAAACTAACTAACCAAGATGAGTCCTAACCTACCCAAACCACACTACGAACTAGAGATGGTCGGTTGCATCATCAAAGACCACTCAAGCCCTCTCTCAAGGGTCATGAGCTAGTCTAACTCGCGTAACCACCTACTTTCGTGGGGTTAGTCGAATTAGACCACAAAACTAGCAACCCCAGACCTAGCTCGATTCGGATACTACTTTCGTGCCCCGAACTCGGCCATTCCCTCTCCCACACTAGCCAATTGACCTCACCTCTCAGCATAAGTCAATCGCCCAAAAATATGGATGAAAACCCTCTCAGGCATTTCATCGAACACTTGGCGGGCGTGAAGGAAAACTCTAGGTTCTAGGCATAGATTGGGTATGGTTAGGCCAATTACAAGATTAATTAGCCATCCAGAGGCTAATCACAATCCAAGCCAACACAATCTACCAACTAAACATCAAAAACGAATGAAAACCTAAACTAACAAATAAGAACATGAACATGAAGAACGAAACAAAGGCAATGAAATAAAACGAATCTAAACAGCTAAATAACATGAATTAACGACAAAAACTAAACATATAAACCAAACAAAGCAATTACAAGAATTAAAACAACAAAATATAAATAAGAACAACGATGAAATAAAAAGAGAAAGAAGAGGGAAACTTATGCTTGAATTGATTGTAGAACTTGAAATCCATAAGCTTGAATCCCAAAATACCAACTACAATCCTAATCTAATCCTCCTATTGGGGTTTTTATTGGATAAATCTAACCTAAACTAACCTAGAAAAGTAGAAGAGAGAGCCCCCGAACAACGTCGAGAAAAGAGGATTAAATAGAAGACAAGGCGGGCCGCGAATAACCGAAGGAAACCAGGGGAGGCACGACCGTGCCTAGGTGGCACGGCTGCACCGTGCCATGTGGCACGGGGTGGCCGTGCCACCTTGCTGGCCGGCTGCCCCGGCTGGCTCCCGTTTTTCCGCCTTTTCGCCTGTTTTGATCCTTTTCTGCCCTTTTTCGCGACATTTGCTTGGTTCAACTTATTGCCTGCAAGAATAAACAAAACAAGTAAAAATCTCAAAGGATATTTAATAAAACAAGAAAAAACTCTAAAGATTATGTTATTATATGAGCTAAGATTAGGTGAAAAGGGCATGTAAAATGCGACAAATTATCGCCTAACAAATACCCCCACACCTATCTTTTGCTCGTCCTCGAGCAAAACAAAAGAAAACTAATCTAGAAACCTAACTCACTTTCGCAGGAATCGCGATTGCATTTAGCATATGCAATAAGCCCTTTAAACCCCTTGGTTACCCCAAGTGGACGAGTAAGGTCTCGTGAGGGTTTGCAGAAGATATACCCACAAAATCTCAAAAAGGAAAAAAACAAAGAAAAGAGAAACAAAAAATCGAAAAATAAAAGTAGCAAAACACAATATATACATAGGGATAAACTGTACACAATCGAATCAACAAAACCACCTAGTAGCTCAAATATCAGTCTGTACACAGGCATTATATGCATTTCAGGACACATCATCCCAAAGAATGGCATCCAGACATCAGCTTTTCACCCCACGACGCATGAGAATATTGAATCCATCCTGGTGCCTAGTGTGCAAGTGTATCATCACCCTGAAACTAAGCCTACCAAAACCAAACTCGATCCCACGCAATTGACACAAGCTACCTTTTTGATTGGCTAGCATAGAAAGCAGGCTTCCCCAGTAGCAGTATTGCCTCAAAGGGTAACACCCAGTAGCGCATGCCTCAAAGGGGTACTTGTCATTTCCAACTCTTTTCTTCCCCACTTTCTTTGCTTTCCATTATTATTATTATTATTATTATTATTATTATTATTATTATTATTCAATACAAACTCATGTCACGCCTCAAAGGGATACACCCAGTAGCGCTTGAATTTGTTTGTTTTTGCTTTTGTTTTGGAAAAAGAAAGGGGGGTGCCAGCACATATAAAGGGAACTGTGCAGTAGACAATGGGAGAGTCGATCGTGGAAGACTAAGAATTCAGGATGATGACAATACATGAATTCAGGACTGGATTGCAAAATTACGCTGGACTGTCGGGGTTAGAACTGAGGTCTAAAACGACAGATTGGGGATGAATATCTATCATACACATTATACTTATATACGAGCTAACAGTCAAGGTATCAGGGATCAAGGCTGATCAAAATAGTACAAAACTCCCCTAAATGCAAAAAGAAAAGAAAAATTTGTACAAAAATGGGAGTTGTACAAAAATGGGAGATGACCCCACCCCCACACCTAAATCTCACAATGTCCTCATTGGGAGCCGTGAGTCATCACCAACACACAAAAATAAAGAAAACAAAATCAAATACAAGAAAAACAAAAGACGACAAAAAAAAAAAATACACAAGCTAACACACTTTCCCAAAAACACAAGCTCACCCAAAACAGCAACACAATCACACATATATACAAACTAACACCACCAAAAACAAATATGGACAAATCCAATGATACCACCAAGTATAACACAATAAAAAAATCCACAAAAACACAAAAATGGTGATCATAGCCAACAACAGCTCAACAACATCCAAATTTCACCACCAGATGATCACCAACAAAAACACAATCCTAATATTCACAACTAAACAAAAACAAAAAGAAAGAAAAGAAAAATAAAAAGAAGGGGGGGAGAAGAGTGAGAACGAGTATACCAGGTCAGGTACTGAATGTACCCGAACTACACCTCGCTAGGACGAGGTTGGGGAAACGCGAGGAGCATCAGCCACTCCTCGGCGGCGTTCAGGACGCGCATCACGAACTCAGATGCCGTCAACGCTCGCAGAAGTTTATCAAACACCTGAGCCTGCAACTCAGATGAGTGTAAGTAAAAGCACTTAAACAGGAATGCAGAAATAATAGTAAGTGCTCTCCTAAATTTATTGAATGCCTTTGAAAAATCAGTAAAGAAATCAAATGCAGTGGTTAACATGATTTTCGCAGGCATGCTCCCTAGGTGCAAGCTATAAGGATCAAGGAAGGGGTCATACCCTTTGAAGGTACCTAGGGAGTCCATATAGTCTATCTCATTCCCCTCAAGCATATCATGACATGCAACGAGTGATAAATTATGGTGCTCAGGGGAAGAGGAGGGTGGTGAACCTGAAGGGGGAACATGGGGTGTATCAAGGTGGCCAGGAGATACATTCTCAACAAGGTCATGACTAGCTGGCATAGTAACCACAACATCCCCATAAGACCTCCCTACAGGAGCCGCATCAGAATCATGCACCTCAATAAGATCATTGTCTGAATCATAACAAACATCATCCTCATCAACACTCGCGTTAACAGTAAAGGTCTCACCTACCTCGAACTCCGTCGACTGAGTTAAAGGGAGAGGTGGATTAGGCAAGGTCATGTTAAACGTAGTGTTGTCCCTAAGGGCACTGGATGAGGGTGGAGCAACAAGGGATGGAGCAGTTAGGGAAGGGTCAAGTACTGCCTCTAGTCCGGATTCTAGGGGAGTAAAAGATGCACCATCATCACACAAGCAAACATCACGTTTAGGAGAACTAAACCTAAGGTCGGCCTTATGTGATAGGTCAAACTCCCGCATTTTATTTTCAAACTCAGCTTGTTGCTTTTTCATTGTCTCTATCATACTACTAATTCTAGCAAGGCTATCATCAGAAATATAATAAGGACAAGAAGTGTTGTCATGATCAGAACAATGGCAAGTTTCACACAAAGGAGAGGCATAATCAGGAATGCAAGGGATTGGGTTGTAAGAATTAGCACAGCCAATATCAAATTCATAAGTATCCTGAGCCAGCCAATTAAGAAAATCCCATGCTTCTTCAACATTTCTAGCATAAAAATCCCAATGCTCAAAAAGAGCACGGGTCTCACAATTCACACCCTCATCGACAACATGCAATAATTCCCATTTCTCACATGAACATCCACAAGAAGCACACTGAGCAAGATAAGCATGTAAACGATCCCAATAACGGTAAAATAATTCTAGCTCACATTGGGGAAAATAGAAAATTGCCATTGGAATTTTTTTTTTGAATTTTTTTTTTCGAAATAAAAGCCTAGTCTCGAATGCCTTAGTAAACTCTAATATTGGAAAGCGCCAATTCCCCGACAACGGCGCCAAAAACTTGTTGCAGAAAAAGTTTTAATATTTATAAACCCCAAGTGCAAGGTGTATCGTTGAGTACTTGGGGTGTCGTCCGCAGGGAATTGTGTTTTCAACTACCAGAGCTAACTAAAGCGTCTCAAGCTAGGCAGGATCGAAGGGTGAAAAGGGGGAACTAAACTACGTTATAAACACAGAAACAAACGACTTGGAGTTGTGATTTTACCAATGGATAAACTAACTAACCAAGATGAGTCCTAACCTACCCAAACCACACTACGAACTAGAGATGGTCGGTTGCATCATCAAAGACCACCCAAGCCCTCTCTCAAGGGTCATGAGCTAGTCTAACTCGCGTAACCACCTACTTTCGTGGGGTTAGTCGAATTAGACCACAAAACTAGCAACCCCAGACCTAGCTCGATTCGGATACTACTTTCGTGTCCCGAACTCAGCCATTCCCTCTCCCACACTAGCCAATTGACCTCACCTCTCAGCATAAGTCAATCGCCCAAAAATATGGATGAAAACCCTCTCAGGCATTTCATCGAACACTTGGCGGGCGTGAAGGAAAACTCTAGGTTCTAGGCATAGATTGGGTATGGTTAGGCCAATTACAAGATTAATTAGCCATCCAGAGGCTAATCACAATCCAAGCCAACACAATCTACCAACTAAACATCAAAAACGAATGAAAACCTAAACTAACAAATAAGAACATGAACATGAAGAACGAAACAAAGGCAATGAAATAAAACGAATCTAAACAGCTAAATAACATGAATTAACGACAAAAACTAAACATATAAACCAAACAAAGCAATTACAAGAATTAAAACAACAAAATATAAATAAGAACAACGATGAAATAAAAAGAGAAAGAAGAGGGAAACTTATGCTTGAATTGATTGTAGAACTTGAAATCCATAAGCTTGAATCCCAAAATACCAACTACAATCCTAATCTAATCCTCCTATTGGGGTTTTTATTGGATAAATCTAACCTAAACTAACCTAGAAAAGTAGAAGAGAGAGCCCCCGAACAACGTCGAGAAAAGAGGATTAAATAGAAGACAAGGCGGGCCGCGAATAACCGAAGGAAACCAGGGGAGGCACGACCGTGCCTAGGTGGCACGGCTGCACCGCATGTGGCACCGTGCCACGTGGCACGGGGTGGCCGTGCCACCTTGCTGGCCGGCTGCCCCGGCTGGCTCCCGTTTTTCCGCCTTTTCGCCTGTTTTGATCCTTTTCTGCCCTTTTTTGCGACATTTGCTTGGTTCAACTTATTGCCTGCAAGAATAAACAAAATAAGTAAAAATCTCAAAGGATATTTAATAAAACAAGAAAAAACTCTAAAGATTATGTTATTATACGAGCTAAGATTAGGTGAAAAGGGCATGTAAAATGCGACAAATTATCGCCTAACAGGTGTCGACGACGACGTGACATTCATCTTCATATTTGAGAAAGTTTCCCAAGGCCGACCCATGTGGGCAAACCGTCCAAGGGTAAGAATATTAGCGAAAGTCACCTAAGGTGGATCCATGTAAGCAAGCCGTCTAAAGGTGAGAACATTCGAAAAAGTCACTCAAGGTGGAGCCATGCGAGCAAGCTATCTAAAGGTGATAACATTAGATAAAGTCACCCAAGGTGGACCCATACCAACAAGCCATCCAAGGTTGCGAACATTTGATAGAGTCACCCAAGATGGATCCATTTGTGCAAGCTATCGAAAGGTGAAAACATTTAACAGAGTCACCTAAAGAGGGTTCATGAAGACATTAAATCCAAGCGTAAGAAAGTTTTGTACTCTTTGTTGCAAATGGTGGCAAAAACATTCCTTTTAGTCCAAAATTTAAAGCGTTCAATACTTTAAAAGGTGAATATACAAAAAAAAACCAAAAAAAATAAGAAGATGAAGAATCAAAAGAGGGGAGTAAATTTTATCCAGGAGCATTAGTTTGCAAGAATTCACAAGTTAAATGATTGAGATAGTGAATTGAAATTAACCGATGGGTGAATTTCTAGTAATTATTAATAAAATTACTGATAGAACTTATCACGAATTATTGATAGAATTTTATCCATCTAAATTGTTGAGAGAATTTATCACAAATTGTTGATAAAATTATATCTGTTTATATTGTTGATAAATGCTATCACAATTTATTGATAGAATTTTATCCCTCTAAATTGTTGATAGAATTTATCACAAATTATTGATAGGATTCTATCCTTTTAGATTGTCGAAAAATTTTATCATAATTTATTGGTAGAATTTTATCACAAATCTACAAGTAGAATTATTTTCAAAAAAAAAAAATCAGCATGGATTATCTACCAACTCACCAAATTATTTGGCTAAAAAAAAGAAAAAAAAAAAGGAAGCCCACAAAAAAGTTGCGATTATCAGCATCTTTTAAGTTTCGACACCTGACTGCATTAAGCACTCCAAAGTGATCGATACGGTCAACTCTCGAGATGGCAATTTGTAGGCACTAAAAAATAAAGAAAATTCTCACCTTAATATAAATTAATTATTTCGGTTAGCCCATTTAATTAGTTTAATTCATTTAAATAATTGGGTCAAATCGACTACCAAGTCATGACCAGAATGACTACCAAATCAACGGTCAAATTAGTTATTAAATCGCTAGTGAAATGGACTAACAACTCAAAGGCCTAATCAACGGCCCAAGAAGGTGAATAAGTCGTAAACCATCGGAAGGGGAGGGAATTCTTTCCCCATAAATAGAGCACTACTCCCTCCTACTTAGGGGGTCGAAAATTTATTAGCTCCCTAGGCATTCTAAAGACTCAAAGAATTAATTTCTCTAGAGGAAGAAACAAGAACCATCAAAGTTTGTGCTGTTTACCATCGAAGATCGAAGAAAATTCATCTCGATTGAGATCAAGCCTCTTAGGCCCGTTCTCAAGATCAAATTCATTGAACTTCATTCAAAGGGAGTCACATCAATCAACTTGATTGTGATTCAAGTAAAGTAGCCCTTTTTCAAGAACAAATTGGAGATCAAAACCAGAGAAATTGTTTATTTGTTCATCTTGTAACAAATATATGGAGATTGTACACATACCTTAAGAAATCAATACAAATTAAATTTGTCTACATTTCTTATGAGGAAAAAATTCTTTGTTGTAATCAATGTTACCATTGTTGCTTTTTAATCCAACTTAAATGTCCCATTTTCCCACCTTACCGACCAACTTCCCTCCTTCAAACTTATTAAAAAGGATCTTTCTTTTTTCTAGTTGAAACAATTGAGTTATGAGGGAACTCTACTTGAATCTTATATTTGTCTTCTCCCCCTTCCTTTAATGATTGCCAATGTTTAGTTACAATGCTTATATTGACTTACGTGATAACCTTATAGGTGGGCTGTTAGAAATTATAATAGACCAAAGTTGGATTCATATACATAGAACTTCTCTTGAATGTAGGAATGAGGTTGAGTCATTTTTGGAATTTGCTTTTTGGAAGCTAGGGGTAGTAAGTTGATCATCTGCCCTTGCGGCAAATGCAAAGTTTGCCATAATCATCTCTTCATAAAAGAAGAAGTGGCACACCATCTCATGTTTGATGGTTTTTGGTTATACTATAAAGAGGGGGTGCATCGTAGGGAGGAAATTTCTAGACCTTGTTCCTTTTTTTTTTTTGGGTGACAAAGGCCGCAATACTAGTAATACCTAGTCAGAAAGTGGTTTTGGTGACATTGATTCTATAGGAATGCTTATTGACGTTTTTGGGATGCATGAAAATTGTGGGAGTGGTATGTTTTATCAAGAGGGTGATATCGATAAAGAAGATAGTGGTGAGCAAGGGAATGAGGGGCACGAAGGTGATAGTTCCATGGTAGATAAAGATGCTGGATATGAAAAGTTACTACAACAAGTTGAATAGGAGCTATATCAAGGTTCAAAATTTCCAAATCTCTCTTTTGTATTGAACTTACACCACTTGAAATGCATGTATGGTTTGTCTATTAAATCATTTAATATGCTACTCCAGCTTTTGAGCTCTGTTTTTCTGTATATACACTCAGTCCCGTCATTATGGAGTAATTGCAAGCAATTACTGACAGACTTATGACTTGAATATTAAAAAAATACATGTCTATTCCAATGATTGCATATTGTATTGGGATGAAAGGGAAAGGCACGAATCATATGACAAGTGTGGTTGTTTGCAATGAAAGAATAGTGAAAAGAAATTGCTAGCTAAAGTATTACGCTTATCTCTCTCTCATTCCTAGACTGCCCAAGCTTTACAAATCATCTAAGATAGTTGAAGATATGATTTTGCTCAAGCTTTACAAGCTAAAGGATTTTGAGGCATCAAACAGATGCAAAGGCATGGAAGGAGTTTGTTAAACAATATCCTAATTTTGAATCAGATCCTTAAAATATAAGGCTTGGGCTAGCTAGCGATGGGTTTAATCCCTTTTGTGTTATGAGTAGCATGCATAGTACATGGCCAGTCTTGCTGATTCCATATAATTTGCCTCCGTGGCTATACGTAGAATAATCCTCAATTATACTATTGATGATTATTCTTAGTGAAAAGGCCCTGGATATAGACATCGATGTTTGTCTTCAACCATATATTAAAGAGTTAGTGCAGTTATGGCATGGTGTAGATACATATGATGTATGCACAAAGACAAGATTTATATTGCGAGGGGGCTCTTCATTGCACTGCAGATGACATTCCTGCATATCCTAATCTATAGGAGTGGAGTACTAAGGGTCATTTCACACGTCCATCTTGTGGGAAAGCAACACAATCAGTTTGGTTGGGAAAGGGACATAAGTTCTGCTATATGGGCGATCATAGATGGTTGGCAGTAAACCATCCTTTTTGAGATGATAAGGGTAGTTTTGATGGAAATATGAAGTTTGGTGACACTCCAACTTCTTTAACAAGGAGTCAAGTTCATGCAGAATTGGGGGGAACTATGTTCACATATGGGAAAGGCCAAACTAATGTAGATGTTGATGAGAGGTATAACGAGCAAGTAGAGAAGAAACGAAGCATTTTCTTTGACCTTGAATATTGGTAGCTTAATGCTTTCATCATAATTTGGATGCAATACATATCGAAAAGAACATTTGTGACAATTTATTAGGAACTGTATTGAATTTAGAAGGGAAGATTAAGGGCAATTTGAAGGGCCACCAAGATCTTCAACAAATGCAGATAAGGCCTAAGCTCCACCCAGTTTTATTACCAATTGATAAATATCTTTTAACTGCAGCTCCTTATAATTTCTCTGTTGATGAGAAAAATTCCTTGTTAAAAGTCTTGAAGCAACTAAACGTACTAGATGGACATGTAACTAATATCTCTCAATGTATCAATTTGAAGGAGCACAAGTTGTTTAATTTGAAGAGTCATGATTGCCATATTCTAATGCAAGATTTACTTCCAATTACATTGCGAGTGGTTAAGGATGATAATTGTGTAGATTTGGTGTGTGAGTTGTCTGATTTTTTAAGGAATTTTGTGTGAAAGAGCTTAATGTTGATAAATTGGGTGAGCTACAAAGCAAAGTGGTTCTCATATTATGCCGTATGGAGAAAATGTTTCCACCTGGTTTTTTTACCATTATGGTGCATCTGATTGTGCACTTGATGGAGGAAGCAAAGCTTGAAGGGCCCATATTTTATAGATGGATGTACCCTATAGAGCGCTGAGTCCTTAAATATTGTGGCTTTTGGTTTATCTGGCCCCCTAAAAGAGATCATATATTAGTGGTAGATTGTAGATACTTGGCACAGTTAAAAGGATATGTATGTAATTGAATACAACCAGAGGGATCAATGGTAGAATGACAGAAGGACACATTGCATAGATTTTTCTTATATATTCTTAGAAGTTAGGCATGTTTTCAAAGTATAGTTTTAACTAGTTATAAAGCAAGTACTTTTTCGTAAAATATTTAATCAGCTAGCTGGGTCAACAAAAATATTAAACAATGCAAGAATAATTGACTTTGATTTATACAGTTTTTGTTGCTAAATCTACAATTAATTTTTTTTTTAGGGACTAATGTGTAGTACCTGATGGTTGATCCATTTTAATTTGTTAGTCTGTTAATAAGAGAATAATTATCATAATTTATTTGTTTATTTATGAAGTGATGCTGGTAATTAATTTAAAACTTGTTAATTAAAAAAAGAACAATTGTATATAATTATTCTATTTTTAAAATAACAAGTTTTATATTAATCACTAATATCAGTTTTTTAAAAAAATAAAATGACACTAATAATACTTATAAGCGTGGGGAAACTTTTGACTTGTTACATCTCCCAAAGTGGGCATAGCATAAAATGACCACACATAAATTGTCGGTAATTAGTACTTGCTCCGCATTTATAAGTATAGAGAATAAAGCTCTACCCACATTTCCAGCAAGTGTGGGGAACACTTCCACATACCTAATTTACCCGCATTTAGCCTAAGTGTGGGCAACTATTGTCTCTACGCTTATAAGTGTGGTTATTAGCAAAATTCAATATGGAGCGAAGTAACTTTTTTGTAGAGCCTTTTTTAATTTGTCTCGTATTTTTGTATATTTATTATTGTGGATTTGTTTTATGTACATATGTATTTTGTTGGTGTACTGGCTCCTTACCTCGCAATGAGGACATTGTTAATCTAGGTGTAGGGTGGAAAAGCTATGCTTCAAACTTTTGAAAAAGATAAAAAATTTAAGAAAATTCATTATGTTTTTCGTAGTTTTGGAGAGCTTTGCACTATTTTGATCAAATTTGATCCCTTACTCCATGGCTATTAGCTTGCAGATAAGTATCATGTGCATAATAGATCTTGATCCTAAGTGTCATTCTAGGCCCCAATTCAAACCTCGATAGTCCATTATAGATGCGCAATTTCAGTCCTTATGTATACATCATCATTATCTTAGGTTTTTAGTCTACCATGATTGACTCTCCCACTTGATTTTTTGCATAGTTACGTTTGTTTTCCCTTTTAGAAAAATAAGAATAAAGAAAAAGGAAAATGGAAAATGGAAAAAAGAAGAAAGAAAGAGTTTTAGAGTCGGAAATGACAAGTATCCCTTTGAGGTATGCGCTACTGGGTGTTACTCTTTGAGAAAGTATTGCTATGGAGAAAACCTGCCTTCCAAGTTAATAAGTCAATAATGTAGCTTGTGTCAGTCAAGTAGGATTGAGTTGGATTTTGGTAAGTATAACTCCTGGGATGATGATGCATTCGCATACCAAGTATTAGAATGGATTCAGAATTTTAATGTACTGTGAGGTGAAAAGTTTGTGGTTTGATATCATTTCTGGGGATTGAGAGCCTTGATGTGTACATTTTGTATATATTCAGGTTAATATCTATGTCATAAGGGTGATTTGGTTGGTTAGAATATGTATAGTTTTCTCCCTTGTGTATATCCATATTTTGTTTGTAAATCCAACAAGATTTTCTATTTTCTATTTCGTTTTTCTTTTTATTTTCAGGATTTGGCGGGTATAATTTCTACAAACTATCAACAAACCTCACTCATCCACTTGGGGGAACCAAGAGCTTTAAAGGACTTGTTACATAGTCTAAATGTAACCATGATTCATAAGAAAGTAAGTTTAGTTCTTAGGTCAGTTTTTCTTTATTTTGCTAGAGGACGAGCAAAGGATAGGTGTGAGGGTATATGTCCAGTCCCAAAATATTATAATTAATACCCTCATTTATATGACTTTTGCTCGTAATAAATTTTAATTTCTATAATTCTTATTTGATTTTTATTTATTCTGTAGGAAACAACATTGATCCTAGAGTTGGCAAGAACTGGCATCAAAACAATGAAAATCAAGTGAATATCTTAGGAAAAAAGCCCAAAATGGCCTGCTACGCGATTTCGTGCGGCCGTGTAAAGTTTCTGAAAGCGGCTAAAACGTTGAAGAGATGTATAGTTGACATTTCACTTTTTGCACGGTGGTGCATATTGATCAGTCAACGAAACCTAAGAGTTGCATCGCTAGCCATGCTTTTTTTCACAGTCGTGCATCCACTCTCTCAGGGGTTTTGCGTGGCTGGCCGTGCACTTTTGCATGATGGTACAAAGTTGCCAACTAATCTTTAAGGATTATTTATGTAAGAATAGTAACCATATTTGAAGAGCCTTTTGGTTGGGTCTTTGAGGGCCCGCTTAGGGTTTATGTTATCCACTTCCAAACCTTATTAGAGAGACAGTAATGTAGGTTAATTTTTATATATTTTGTACAAGATCGATTGATTTTAAGATTCATGCTCATGTTCCCTTTCTCTTTCTCTCTTTAGTTTCATGATTTCAATTTCTTTGCTTACTCAATAGTTGTTTATTTTGCTTTGTGTTTTTCTATGTTTAATTGTGTCCATACTTGTTATCGTTGGTTGTGGTTGGTGCTTAAGATGGCTAGTTGGTTTTGTTTAAGTCTTATCCTATCTTGTTTATGCTTGAATTTAGAGTTTTGCCTCATGCCGCTCAAGTGTTAGATGAAATTCTTGAAAGAGCTTTCATCCGAACTTTGGGGTAATTAACCTGTGGTCTAGGTTTTAGGTTGCTACTCTTATAGGTTAGAACAATTAAACTAACCATTAACCCTTGAAAGACTGCTTAGGTGAGTTTTGATAGTGCAATCGATCATCGCTGAATGCTAACATAACTTGAGGAGTGAGTACTTAACTTGATTAGTTGGTCTATCTTAGGCTTAATCATAATCAATGTCCTTTTTTGTTTGTTTTAGTATTTTAGTTCTACTTCCTATCACCATTCATTTTACCTATGTTGAGGTGCATTAGTTGGCTTTGGTAATTTAGAACACAACCCCCTATGGATACGACCCGTTCTTGCTAGTTGTAAGGTACAACTACACCGTACGCTTGTGGTATTTTTAGCTTAACACCAATCCTGAGAATTTTCCCTTGTTCATTAGGATGGCGAAGATTAAGATGGTATACAAATTAAATGATGTCCAACAACTAGGAAACTTTTGTCTAAGCAGTAGCCAGAAGAAACTCCATCAGTCAGGTTAGGGACATGGTCTAAGTTAAGAAAATCACACACTATTTAAATGATAGGGAATAACGCAATTGCCTAACTCATGAAGCTAATTGAGAACATGCAAGCTAAGATGCAAGAGAGCGATAAGAAGGTGAAATCAATAGATGCTACTCATTAGAAACCCAACAACGATCCCCAAGATGAAAATAGTGAGTAACATCCTCCCATGCATGATGTAAATAACGAAGAAAATGGAAAGGGTGAGATTAAGAGGAAAGGGTGCTAGAGAAGAACAAGCCTTAATTCGATCCATGTGTAGATTGCATAGAGCAGCCACTTCAGGAATGTTCCATGTTTAGTAACTATTTTAATGATTATGTGGGGTTCGCTTCGATCCCAAAAGGGAAGCTGCTCCTAAAATTCACCTTATCTGACGTTAAATTCCATAAGATCAGAGATCCAAATCACCACATAAGGATTTTCATTAGTGCCATGACCCTAAAGGGGGTAGATACGGACATCAACCTTATATACCCTTGGACAAGGATGTCATGAGATGGTACAACACTAGTGACCCATGAATGGTCGCAAACTAGGATGATTTGTGTAAAGAATTTTCACGCCAATATTCATATAAAACTGATCTCCCAATTATGCTTAGGGATCTGGAACAGCATAAGCAAAAAGAAAAAGAAGGGTTCATTTGCTACTTGGCTGGATGGAGGGCGAAGGCTGCCCACATGGTTAACCAGCCCTCTAAAATCGATTAAGTAAGGTTATTCATCTAAAACCTTTAGCCCTCATATAAGCAACAACTACAATTAATGCCATTTGAGAGCTGCACTGTATTAAGAAAAGTTGGCTTGCGTATAGAAGAAGAATTACCTAAGGATGCACCCACCAAGGCAGGTACCAACTGGAAAAGCAACTACCAAAATATGGACAAGAAGGCTGGCGACTCCAAGGGCGTACATATGGTGAGTTGTATTAATGAATATTCTCCCAAAGAAACTACTTACATGCAAGCTCTGGAGCGACTCTTGGAAAAAGGGAAGATAAACCTTTCCGAAATTAAGTCAAAACTGAATTCCTTAGGCAGTTCAAAAACTTTTACCTGACCAAGTATTGTAAGTACCACTAGCCATGAGGATATGATACTAAAGACTGTAGGACTTTCTAGAATAGCTTTGATAGGATGTTCAAGTTTGGGCAACTCCCATTGATTAAAGAAGCCCAGAAGCCCAACAATGATAAAAAGATACTTGGGAATCATAAGAACATCTTCACTATTGATAACTAGGAAGATGAATCTGATCCATCAATATTTATACAAAGCATTTATGACCTAAAACCAAGGGTAAGCAAGCCTACACCAAACTCTAGAAGTTTTGGCCTACGAGAAAGTAATGAAGACGACATCTAAAAATCCCAGGGAGGTACGCTGCCTGTCGAAGCAAGTGACGACGACCTCTCAGTGAAGATGATGAAGAAGAAGACTTATGAGCAGAGGGGGACTAAGCAACAGTCCAATACCTTACGATATCCAAGCAACATCAAACCAAGGAGGGCCCACAACAGGCCTCCAAAAACATAAAGTAACACTACCCTAAGAGAAAGATCTGATAATGAAGCAGCTAAAAAAAACTCAAAGTAGGCATGAGTATCTAGCAGCTTATAGTAGCTTCTTAGAAACATAGACTGCTTCTGATAAAAGAGCTAAATAAAATCAAGGTATCTCCTAAAGCTACCTCAGAGGAAATGCTAGCCTCAATTATAACTGGCACTATAACATGTAGCAATGAAGTTCTCCCTCTAAGAGATGCGGTATACAACACTGCTCTTTACTTGACTATACTATGCCTTAAGAAGCATGTGCCTCTAACAATAGTAAATATTTGTCCTTGGAGAACGGCCAAATGGTTAGGGATCAAGGAAGAACATCTCTCACAACCATCCACCCACTTAAGAGCATATGACAATTCAAAGAGGATGTGGTTGTGTACTATTCCCCTTCCCATTTATGTGGGCTCTATTGAAAGGAACATCGAACTTCAAGTCCTTGATATACTACTTACCTACAACTTCCTCTTAGGAAGGCCATGATTTCACGACCATCATGCAGTCTCTTCCATTTTACATCTGAAGGTGAAGATGTTAGTAAAAGTGAGGTGATGACCTTTAAGGGTAACAGTCTATACGCTACGATCACAAACAAGGGGCTAGTACTGAAGATAGAACACAATCGCAATAAAGAGGAACTCTATAATTTTGATATGGTGGCCTTTTTTGATTTTAACCATTATTCCAACCTGATTGTGACTGCTATACTTAAGGAATGGGGCCATTTCCTAAGAATGGCTATGTAATAGAGGGTGGACTACCTTTCCCTTGGCTCAAAGGGAGGACTTTGAGTTTTGATGAGGATGTCACCCTACTCCAGAAGAGGTAACCAAGGCTAGGTAGGAAGCCCAGGCTTGGAAGGCTACTGCTAGGAAGGGGTACCTAAAGCACAACATTTTCAGGTCTTATCCTTACGCCCTCAATGGCCAATTCCTATGTGAAGGAGACAACTTCCCCTTTTATGGCTTTCCTGAACCTTTCTACATAAAAGAAAAGGAACTCCCAGTGCTAGGGCTAGAAGTATTAAATGATTTCCATTTGCTACATAAGGAAGTGTTCATTGCCATGGCAGAAGACTAGTCCATACCAAACTAGGTTAAGCTAGCTAAAAGCAACATCTTTGCAATTTTGTTCGATCAACTCTATAGGAAGAAGAAAGACCTTGCTGCTATTCATTCTCTCACCATGTCTCATAGTGGATTCGATCCTGCCAACATCATCACCAAGGTTAAAACTAAAGATTGCAAGCAATTAACTTGGACAGCTTAAGAGGGAGGAAAAGTATTCACCATAGCTATAAGGGTAGGAGAGTGTAGGGCTGAGTCTAAGAGTCAGTCTCTAGTTTCTGTTCCTTTAATTTCTACATCAGATGTATCTGTTTCTAATTTCAATAAGATAAATTCTTTTACTAATGACTTGTATTATTCCTCCCCTTTTGAATGTTTTGCCTCTTATAATGAAAATGAAGAGATGCCAATCAAAGAATTAATTAAAGTAACAGAAGGTCATGCAAACCAAACTTTCACAATTGAGGACACAATACTACTCAACTTAGGGACTCCTTTTAGGCCCAAGAATCAAAATAGAAAAACCTCACTCACCCCAAAGGAGTAAGAAAGTTTTACCACACTCTTACGTAAATTTACAGACATCTTTGCAGGGTTTAACAAAGACATGCCAGGTATTGACTGACATATTGCTGAGCACAAAATTCCTCTCTACCCAGACACAAACTGCTATAGCAAAAGCTTTATAGGATGAAACCAGAATAGGCCTTGAAAATAAAGGAGAAGGTGTTGAAACAACTGGACGTAGCTTCAGTAAGGCTGCACACTACCCTCAATGGGTAGCAAACGTTGAAGAAAGGTAAAAGAGTGAGAATGTGTGCAAATTTTAGGGATCTCAATAAGGCAAATACAAAAGATGACTTCTGACTGCAATATATATGTGTGTTTTAGTCAATAATACCATTAGTCACACTCTCCTTTCCTTTATGGATGGGTATGCTGGTTACACCCAAGTCAAGATGGCAATAAAAGACATGGAAAAGACTACCTTTATTACACCATTGGGCACCTACTATCATATCGTGATGACATTTGGGTTAAAGAATACCAGGGCTCCCTACCAAAGGATAACTACCACTTTGTGACATGACTTAATGCACAAAGAGGCCTTAGGGATATGTGGACGACATGATGATAAAATCTAAGCAAATGGAGCATGTTCCGACTCTTCCAAAATTCTTTACCAGGCTTAGAAAATACAACATACGTTTGAATCCATAAAAGTATCCATTCAGAGTTACCTCGGGGAAGTTGCTTGGGTATGTAATCAGCCTTTAGGGAATCAAGGTGGATCCTTGAAAAATCAAGGCAATATAGGAAATGCCACCACCTAAGACAGAAAAGGAGATACAAGGATTCTTGGGGCATTTATAATACATTATTAACTTCATTTCAAAGCTGACAATAGTGTGTGGGCCTATCCTCAAGAGATTGAAGAAAGAAATGAAGACTAAATGAAATAAGGAGCGCGAAGAGGCATTCACAAGATCAAAGAATACCTACCCAATCCACCAGTTCTGGTGGCCTCGTAACCGAACATTCATCTAATCTTGTACCTCACAATGATAGCTACTGATATGGGATATACTAGCCTAGAAAATTGAAGGAGAAGAAAGGGTCATCGACTATATAAGTAAACAGTTCCTTGAATATGAAACCTGCTATAACAGCCTTGGTTAGAGACTATCCTGGCCTTGGTATGGGCAACCAAGAAGCTGAGACACTACATGCTAACCCACAAAATATAAGTAGTAGCACCAATGGATCCCATAAGTTATTTGCTTTAACAACCTATAATGAGTGGTAAGGTGGCTAGATGACTCGTAATGTTATCAAAATTCAATCTACATACTACATTTTATGAAAGTCCATTAAAGGAATGTATCTGATTTCTTAGTAGACTTACCAACTGCAGATCAACGGGAAGAACCTTTTGATTTGTCCAACGAGGAAGTCCGCCACATAGAAGATGACATATGGACAATGTATCTTGATGGGACTTCAAATTAGAAAGCATTTGAGGTAGGCATCCTGTTGGTATCACCAGAAGGGGCACATACCCCAATCTTAGTTAAACTGAACTTCACGAGTACTAATAATGTGGTAAAGTATGAAGCTCGTACTATTGGGATACAAGCTACAGCAGAAATAGGATTCAAGAAGCTATGGCTATATGAGGACTCCAACCTAATAATTCACCAAATACTCAAGTAGTGGAGGTAAGAAGTGAAGCCTTGGCACCATACTAAGCTCACCTAATAGATTTTACCAAGCATTTTACCCATATCACATAAACATATCTCCCATGAGACGACAACTAGTTTACAGGGTTAACATCCTAAGAGGCATCCATTCGATGCCATTAGTAGTAAAGAGGAGGAATAAGTCGACTCAGTGCAATGCATATATAAGAAGGTGTCCCAAATGCCAAATATATACTAACTTACAGCATCAACCTCCTTCTATCCAGTCTACACTGATTTCCCCATGGCCCTTTTTAACGTGGGGAACCAACATCATTGGTAAAATTAAACTAAAAGGGATTGACAGGCATGAATATGTGCTTATAGCAATCTACTACTTCAGAAAAAGGGTAGAAGTGGATTCTTTTGCGAAAATCAGTTCCAAGAATGTGGCCAAATTCCACTTGAACATCATCATATGCAAGTTTGACATCCCACACGAACTGATAAAGGATAAAGGGAACCACTTCAAGAAGGAAGTAGCAACCTTGCTTGAAAATTATAGAATTCAGCATCATAAGTTATCCCCATATCATCCTCAATAAAGAAAGTGTTTGAAGTACTCAACTAAAATGTCCCGAGAATAATTGAAAAGATGGCCAAAAATTATGGGATTATAGGACGTTAAATTTATGGTTCTAAGGGAGCAACCCTTTACTCCCTTATATACGAAATGGAAGTCACTCTCTCGATACAAAAGTGGTATCCTCACTTAGGGTGATTGTTGAAAGCCAAATTCCAGAATCAGATTAGGGTAAATTTCAATATGAAGAGTTGGTAATGCTAAACGAGAGGAGGTTAAGGGCATTACACAACCTCCAAATTTACCAAGCCTAAATCTCAAGAGCTTTTAATGAGATGATTAAAACAAGGTATCTATAAGAGGGTGATTTGGTTTTGAAAGAGATAAAGGCACCACTATAGAATCCAAGAGCAAAATTCAGGTCCAATTGGTTAAGCCTATACATTATAAAGCCCATATTGCCAGGATGAGTGGTGAAACTAACTTATGAATATGAATAGAGAGGAATATAGTTAGTATACCGACCTCGATCAATTGAAGAAATATTATGCATACAAGTCTACAATAGACTATTAATTAAACCAATAATAGGTTAGCAAGGCCAATCCAAGGCCTATGCAAAATGTGTAATGAGCTATGAAGGTTTGATTCCATATTTTAGAAGTGTAGGAAGCGTTAATGGCTGGCCCTAATTTGATATTATTTTAGGAAAAGAAAAAAATGAGAACATCAATAAATTATCATGACATAGAAGAGCATGCTCAGTGGCCCAATTATCGCGAAAATGGTCGGTACGTCTTAAAGAATCAGGCTATGTACCCAACAAGTTCAGGCTAGGTAACTCTTATGGTAAATTGGGCTAGATCCAAAGCAAAGGGAGAACACAGTTAAGAGTATTAATGACCTTAATGGTAATGAGACTAAACTTCATAATTTTATCACCATTCAAAGTTTTAAGAACATACAACTTGAAGTAAGTGTCCTAATAGCGCACTACTATGAAGAAGCACTGAATTTTATTCTAAAAACAAAATATTTAAGAAGCAAAGTTGAAATTCCTAATCTTTCTTTAATTTCTCATCCTTCACAACTTAGGGGGCTGTCTTTTGGGGGTAGGATCCTTTACTGTTTTCTTCCTGCTTTAAAACAAGCCATCGCAGTCATCTCATTCTTAATGGAAACGAAATTAGCATAAATCCCCTTCCTTGCCTTAACATCGCATTCAGTCATCCACTTCAGATATTGCTCGAAGACAAGTGAAGAGTGTAGGAGAGATGTCATCACAATTATAGGAAGGTGGAGCTAATAGTCCTTCTAAGAATTGATGTAAGAGTATTCATTCTTGGAGATCTTGGGGATAACACAGGGATACGTCCCCATGACCACATTACCTCATCACCTGATTTGAGAAATAATAGGTCCCATCAAATAATCTAAGAAGACGGATGTGAGCATATGTCTCCCCATTAGAAACAAATTGACATATGTGCCACAATCGAATGACCCAACAAAAAGAAAGGTATTTCTTCAAGAAGTTAGTCTAGTTAACTTTAGATTAATCCTTGTACAGTTTTCGCCTTTAGCAAAATTATGAGGCTAACTATGTGTCCACATTCCTTGGGATCTCTATTAGTCTCAGGTGCTCCAGCAGCCAAATCTACATACCAACAGAATTTTAAAAAAAAATCAAATCAGTGAAGCCTAAGAATATGTCGGCTAACTCCCGAATTTTGCAAAAAAAAAGAAACAGGAAAGAGAGATAGAACAGAAATAAGACCAAAAAAAATAAAGAGGAAAAAGCCCAAGAACTGGCCAGGCTTTAAGGCCTAATAAGTTATCTGCAGTAGCAGTATTCGAGTGATCATGAATCCAGTTCATACATAAGATAGTCTCAGCAATAATGAGTGGCATAGGAGTCTGGTCTCGACATACCGCCTAACCTACACCTAACAAAATCATAGGACACCTATTCGTAGTACCACCCACAAGTAGGAAGGCCCTAAGCAGACATAAGAAGGCAACCCTTTGCCTTAAAGACATCATTAATAGCTCGACCTTTCTTTTCAAGATAAGAAAGCAAGGCAACAAGGTATACCTCCTCCATTAACAATATAGTAGGTACATCCTCATCATCCAAACCAAAGGAATGATTACAGAGAGATGAAAAGCTCCTAGAAGTGTTCGGTCAAATATGAGGACAATAGAAGGCTCCTAGAAGTGGTCGGTAAAATAGAAGGACAATAGAGGGGGAAACCAAGGATAGCACTGAACTCCTCCACTAATGGACATAGTTCATGTTTTCCAAAATGGAAGATTGCTCAGATGGAAACTCTTGGGGTCATGCTTATCTACAAGGTCAAGGAAAAGGAGCCCTAAACTTAATATCGTTGCAAATGACACAATAGCTACTTTTTGACCTCAGGAAATCTAAATTGGACTTAGTGAAGCATCAAAGATCAAGTAAGACCCAGCAACAATGCCTAGCACAAGGATACGGACCGATACCCATGTCTGCTACTGCGCCACTGTGGGCTTTGGTTTCAATATTCTCCCTAGACTGAATTGAGGATTTTATCTAATTATAATATTGGATATTATTCAATAAAACTGTAGATTATTACTCAGGACCACAATGCTCTCCAAGGACTTATTAAATCCTTTTCTCTTTTGTTTCTTTTTATTTCTAGGGGAAGTGGTGGGCTAATGTGCATTGGAGTCATTATGAGCATGCACAAAATTTTTACATTAGCATTGTATGAAAACTTTAACTATAGAGTCATAGTCAAAGCATCAAACATAGACCTAAGAAATTACACCTACTGATTATCTAGGAATCCACATATGCTTCCACCAAAGAAGTAGTCGACAAAACCAAATGCATATCCAAAATCAATCAAAGCACGACTCGTTTACACATCAATATGAGGGATGCCCTTAGAGGCCCAAGAATGGCAACAAGGATCATCATGCACCACTCTAGAGGAAGAATCACCGCACAAAATACGAGGCACATAAGGTTCTCCTGATAAAGTGGACAAAGCAAAAGGATCCACAGAATTGTAAATCTAGAGCAGTTCCACTCCTAATGGAAACTATGGAAGTGGACTCTCTCCTCTAACACGAGATGAATTAGTGACATCTTGAGCCCTGGCAGAAGAGTGTCATCTAGGTTAAGAAGCACAAGACTGCTGAGATCGAACATCTTCTTTAGGTCCTTACAACATAAATGAAGAGGAGTCAATCAGAAGAAAAAAATAGAAGCCCAGTCCAAGAAGGAAATCTCACCTTATTAAATCGCGGATGATGACAAGAGAAATAGTTCACAACCATCTGTCGCAAAGAGTGAAAATGACGCATTATTAACTTAGAGTGCTAACGGTTATTAGTTTGAAAGGTTGCAAATCAACTTATGGCAAGTATGGTAAGCAACACACGTATTTTGGTAAAAGTAGGAGGAAAGGGAAGTTTTGGGTACTCTGACTCAGGAAACAAGCAATCTCCAAATAAACGACCTCATCCCCTTCTCTAGACACCTCAATGTTTAGACTCTGTATTGGAGCCTCATCAGCTGTCACCTGCAAACTAGAAATTCAAGATATTAGCATCAAAAAAAGGGTTCATAGAAGAAATAGTAGGAAGTGGATATACCAAATGGGTCATAAGGCGTAGAAGATAAGCCGTATGATCATCATTGTGGTCTACACAATCGATAAAATGAATACCCTCATTTATCTTGACTTATCTTTAAGGATGAGAGTTCTGATATATTACATAGATTGCGGTGGGTCCTATAGAACAAATGGAGGACACGGGTTCACAATTTAGGGAGTAGATGGCTCACCCAAGTGTTAGGCAAAGCTAAAAGGTCCTTTTATAAGGACCCTATGCTAGGTTTAGAATTAAGTATCTTCAACCTCAGAAGGGAGAACATGGTTCCTCTATGGATGAATGTTGGACAACAAAAAGAGGAGTTTAAAAGAAGAAAACACTTCCATTCGGTCATTTTGAAATAAAAATGACCTTACAGTTTCTAGTGCATTAATAGCTCATGGAAGCGCTAAAGATCTCCTGAGTTCTCAGTGAAAGGACTGAGAAGTGCCCCTAAAACCAAAGCAGTACAAAACGATACTAAGAGCCAAGCATTGTAAAAAACAAAAGACATAAAAGAAAAAGAAGTACCCGACCTCAATGACCCTCGACAAACCCAAAGGGGTATGCTTATATGTTATTCCCCTCGAGTGCGCTCCGTTTTTCTACACCACTTGTTGTATTCTACGGATTAAGGTGAAATACATGGGAATTCTCTAATTCAAGTATCTTAACCTATTTAGGTTAACTAAGTTAACTAAATAATAAAAGTTACAACGGTTGCCATGCTTGGCAAAGATGCTCACGCCAAGAAAATGAGTAAGAATTAGTTGGGACTATTTATTAGGGTTGTGCCAGAATCGTTGCTCATCATTATGCATCAAATCGACGAGGATATTGTAGGTGAAATAATCTCTAGAGGAATAGATCCCATGATTGGCCTGAAGAGGTTGAGGAGTTAATCACGACTAGTGTGGAAATCCTCTTGATACACTAATTGCTTTCATGTGAAACCAAGACCCGTTAGTGCTGCAAAATCAAAAGGAGTTATAGTCATCTCAATAAAGGGAAGGTGAAAGGTGCTAGTGGCATTCTAAAATCTCTCAGGTACTTCGCAAGTAATAAAGCGATCAGTTAGGTATACTACTCTACTTAATACAGAATAGAAGGCATCGAATCCTACATTCTCTATAAGGGCCTGAATCTGAGCTTTCCGAGGGCTTAGCTCCATTATGAATAGAGCCGATAAAAAAACATGTACCCATCTAGAACCCACAAAACTTGCCCCAATGGTATGGGTATGGGAGGTGAAAATGGAAAAAAAAAAAAAATGGTGTTGGGCGGGTATTGATGACATGGATATATGTATGGGTATTGGGTACAGGTCCTACCCGCCCCATACCTGTTTTATCAATACCCACCCCATACCTACCCTATATCCTCCCTATATAAAACTCATACGTGTTTGTTTAAAGTTCTAATTTGTTGCTTATACTTGGATATTTTGCGAGTTTTTTTAAGTTGTATGGTATTCAAGACTTCATTGAAACATTTTATTAGAAACTATAACTGTCAAATGCTAATTTATTGCTTTGATTTGCAAATGCTTAGTTAAATTCGATATGATATGATATGTTATTAAAAGCTTGCAGTTAATGTGACATATTGGCTGTTTGATGTCAAATATTGGTAAAAAATAGTTTCAATTCTTTTTTGTCTATATGTACCAAAATAAAACCCGTACACCCACTGTACCTAGTGGGTATGAGTGTAGATATAGTGCACAACACCCAGTGGATATGGGTATTGGTATGGATATGGGTATTAATTTTGAAAATAAGTATGGGTATAAATTTTGAAAATGGGCATGGGTAAAGGTGCGGCTAACCCGCCCCATGCCCAACCCATTATCACCCCTAATCATGAACTTGCTAGGGGCACCGACACCCTTTATTTGAAAAACCATAGCAAAACCACATTAGATGGAAAAAGGGAAATAAGTAGTGAGAAGAAGAACACTTACAGCATGGTTGGATGCATGGCGATCAGCATCTAGTAAATGGTCATGCCCATCCTAAGCATCGACATGCCTCCATTCTCTTTCAATAAAATAGTCTTGAGGAAGCCTTAGTTCCTTATATGGAGGATGAGCTCTTTTCATGACTTTTTTAAAACACAATTATGAGATAAATGAGAAAGTGGAAGAAAGCAACAACACATTTAAAAGTAAGACAGGAGGACTTTGTGAGCTATCCAAGGCCAAAGGGGACTATTTATAGAAGCAGAAGGCCAGCTGAGGGAGGTCGAAACTAGTCGGGTTCCACATAAAGGTACTTTGCCAAAGCGCATGCAAATAAAACACTCAAAAGCAAGAGAAAGCAAGAAAATAAAAGAAGAGCCACACCTAGGGAAACTGGCTGACATCTATATGAAGGGGAAGAATACAAAACTTCACCACCCAATGAGCATAAAAACAAAGAAAAGCAAAGTTGCTAATGTGGGGACCCGGCCGAGACCCTTACCCATGCATCCAAGCTTTGGGTAATTCAATTGATAAGAATCTAAGATAAAAAAGAGCAAAAAAACATGACCTTCAGATTCGACTGGTTCCATAAAGGGTATCTTGCACGTGCATTGTTTAGTCAAAAGAGAAATAAATAATGAAGAAAAAGAAAGTGCTGGTCAAGGGAGGAATGGTCAATTTATCAACTTATGCCAAGCAAAGAAATTATTCAAGCATACATTAGGTTGGATAAGAATTAAAATAGATGGAATGTCAAGCAATAATTAGGTAGGAGTAGCTAAAAAGACCATAAATCATCAGTTTGTTAAGATCGACAAAAGGTCTGCTCTAGCAAAAGGACAAATTCATCATTAGTTTGGTTGACCGGCTAAAGGTTCGCTGCTTCAACGATAAGGAAATCTGCTAATCCGACGAAGGGTTGAAATCATCGATTTAAACATTCATCTCTATTCTGATGAGAGTGGATAAACATCGAACTTCAGATCTATAAGTGGTTAAGTTCATACATTTTAACATTCGCCTCTATCCCTACGATAATGGATAGACATGGGCTTTTAGATCCCATAGCGGTCAAAGTTTAGGCATTTCAACATTCGCTCTATCCTAACGAGAGTGGATAGGCGTTGAACTTTCAAACCAATAGCGATTAAAGTTTAGACATTTCAAACATTCGACTCTATCCTGATGAGAGTGGATAGGCATTGGACTTTTAGATCTAGTAGCAATCAAGATTCATATATTTTAACATTTGTCTCTATCCTATAGAAACTGAATATACGCTAACACTCCAGGTCCATCAATCTTCCAAGTCAAGGAAACATTTTAAGCACTTACTTTGACCTTCACCTCACCTAAGGTCGATCAAAGTGAGGCTAAGTGTAGATGTCTAAAAATGGCAGCTATATTTTAGTTGCCCAACAATGAAGAAAACTGTTCTGCATGCCCAAAGAAGTGATTAATAAAAATAAACATAAAAGTCTAAGTAGGAGGAATGGCGTGCAATTAAAACAGACTCAAAGTAGAATTCCTAAAGTTATTTAGATTAACTCTAACATGACTGGGAGTTGGTATATTTTTCCTAGGCTAAGTCGGTCCAATTACCAACTATAAAAAAATGAGTGCACCAATGGGTTGAGGGCATCAAGTTGATTTGAGAGATCAGTCCCACATTAGAAAAAAACAATAGTAGTTAAGAGATCACCTGAGAGATCATGAGGAGATTTTTACCATTGTGGTCAAGTCTCGAGTCTCCCCTCTAGTATTTAAGAGCAATCACTTCATTGGGTTCCCCAAGTAATCAGGTGGGTTGTTCTAAGGGAAAAGTTTTTATCTTTTCTACCTTTGTTCTTCTTATTATACTTTTATAATCAATAAAGATGTAATCTTTAGGTAGTTCTTACTCGCTGTAAATTATTTATTTTATTTTTGCCATGGCTAGACTAAAAATAATACTTTTGCATGATTTTGTGATAACATAATTAAAATTTTAGATTTTCCATATTGAATAGTAGAGGCCATTAGTGATGATAGGCGGTGACGTGATGCATCCCATCACATTATCGTATCTTTGTCCCCTGAATCTGGATCCTCAGTTCAAGACTAAAGAATCAAAATTGATCCACACACTAGGGATTGCTTCGGAGGCTTTCCAAAAATCGTTTTGGAGTAGAATCAGTTTGTCCCTTTGATGCGGTTTACTTCGAAAAGAGATGTGGTGTGTAAGTTTCCCTAAAAACTCACTGGAGACTCTTTAAATTGTATAATTGTTATTACTTTTTTTTATCCTTTTCTTATATCATATTCTTTCTTTTCTTACTTTTTCTATTTTCAGTTGAACATTTTTGATCCTAGACAATGAGACTATATGAACTAGGAATTGGGCCTTGCTTTGGCCCAAGAACCAGTCGAGTTCCTGGATCAGGCAATAATAACTGTTAAGGATTAGGATCTGGTAGTTGGGCCTGATCTTAGCCTAAGAACCAACCGATTCCTAGATCAAGGTCTAGAACAAGTTTCTAAATCCAGCCCTATAAGTCTTCTGACTTCATGTTTTATAAAAACATATAATTAACAGGTCATTTCAAAACAAATAAAAAACAATAAAAGACCTCAGCAAAGCGATAGTTGAACCTTTCATGAGGCATTGCACATGTAGGGAGGTGGATTCTTACAGCTACAATGATGTTTTATGTTGATTGTGTTAATTAAGTTTTGTTTTAAATTAGTTTAATTAATTATACTTAGATTAGGATTAGTTAGTAATCAGATTAATTAATTAATATTACCTCTTTTGGTCATAATTGCAGCTAGAATGATAAGTGACTCTATTTTAACAGCTTCCTAGAGGATGAAAACCTTTCCACCCTACTCTGTAAAAACTAGCCTACAAATTGGTGCAGTTGCTGGAGATGGTGGTGCGAAATTAAGTCATTGCTTGTAAATATGCCCCATTTTCATTCATTATGTGCTCGTATATGTTCTTTTATGGTTATTTTGTTTTACTTTTTGAGTTATAGAGTTGTTACTTCTTTTGATGTCATTAAAAAATACCAAAAAATGAGAAAATGTGAAAAGTCTATGAAATTTGAAAAAATTAAAAAACCTAAAATTTGCGGTTCATTGCATGTAAATGATGTGGTTGGGGCTGCTATAAATCGTGATGTGATCAATGTTGAGCTCAAGTCCACTGAATTTGATAAGCCTATTCTTGAAAAAATGGAACCTAGTGTACCACGCTCATTGAAAGATCACTTCTATCCTACCCAAAATTCCCTAAGATCTTGTTTTGATCTCCCCATCCCTTGTGATGTGCAATTTGAGCTTAACCAGGATTGTGTTAACATGCTTCCCAAATTTACCGACTTCGAGGATCCTTATTTAGTTATTCATGTGTTGAGGAAGTATGTTTGTTGATTCATATGCCTAGGGTACCTAATGATGTTGTAAGCATGAAATTCATTTGCTTTGTCCTTAAAGATGATGCTAAGAGGTGAATGTATGCTCTTAAAGTTGGTTCAATAAAATATAAGGATTCTTTTGTTGATATCTTCCTTAAGAGATACTTTCTCACTAACAAGACCATTGGGCTTCGATTGAAGTCATCTCTTTTGTCCAACTTGAATATGAGCCCTTTTGGGGATACATGAATAGGTTCAAGGAGTTGCTCCCCAGTGCCTTTACCATGGTTTAGACAAATGGAATTTGTGCTAAACATCATATGAGAGTTTGGATGTGATTACTAGGACAATGGTTGAATCTATATCCGGGGGAAGGTTTCTTTATAACACTTCCAGTGAGGCTTGGGATTTTCTCGAGGATTTTAGTGGTAAGACTTATGAGTGGGAGACAATTAGGGAGGCCTCCAGCCTTGGTTCTTTGATTTCTATTACTAATAGGGGAAAGTTACCTAATGATGTTGGTGTCTGTGAGGAGACCATGGTTAATTATGGGAGTCAACATAGAGTTCCTTCTTTTCATCCCCTTCAATCTTATGATTATGTCACTTCTTCATGTGTTTATAATCATTTTTTAAACTATGGTGTTAGCTCTTGCATTCCTTCTCATGATCAATTTTCTCACGAGGATGAGAGTGACTTTTCTTTGCCCCTTTTAGCACTATTTCTTTCTTTTGAGACTTACATGTAGGGGGATTGTCTAGAGGGTAATATGATTGTTAATACTCATCCACCACTTCCGTTAACTTCCTTTAGAGAGTTTGATAAGAGTGAGAAACTATTGGGTAAGGCTAGTTATGATCTTGAGTATGACACAATTGTGGATTTTGAGGATACCTTGGTTGAAGAGGAAGATTTTCTTGAGGAAACCCTTTTAGATGAGTCTTATGATGTGGGCTTTATTAAGGTTATGCCTTGTGAGATGGAGTTTGTTAATCCCATCTCTATTAAGTCTCCTGATAAGCCCACCCCTACCTTTATTATCTTACCCCTTCTTCCTCTTGTATTGTTTCACACTTTCATCAATCCCTCAAAGTCCACCTTACTTTAGGCCAAGACTTATGTGATAGATTGCCCTAATTTAGGCTAGAATCATGAGCACAATGTAACTAAAGGACTTGAGGATTGGATAGACAATTTAGGATTCATGCCTTGTTTATGCGTGTGCATAGTTTTTGTAAAGCTTCTAAGCCCTTATCCTCTACATTGAGTCATGTCTTGCATATGTACAATTGTTATGATTGGGCTTAAATCTTTAATAAGTTTAGAAGAGCTCCCACTTTCATTGTGAGGTGCTTTCTTTGGAACATCCTTCTTATTACTAATGATTTTTTACTTTTTAAAGGATTGTTCAAGTTCATTTAATAAATTGCTTCAGGCTTTGATGGGGATTGATATAAGTGGCGACATGATGATATGATTGTGTGGTTGATGCTCCTCGAACCTGACAATGACATCATCTTAGGGAGGTGTAATTTGGGTATATTTTGTACTCAACCTGGTATAATCGCTCCCACTCTAGTCTCTTTTCCTTTCTCTTTTGTTTGTTTCTCTTTTGTACATAGTTATGGATATGTAGGATTGTGATTTTCCATAAGTTATCGCTTTTGAGTAGAAATATGGGATTTATTGAGCATAGGTGGGCATGATTACTCTTATTTGTTTTATATGTTTTGTTTTATGTATGGTTGGTGGTGGTGTATTTTGTTTTGCAAATATTTATTAACATTTTTGGTTTTGTGTTTTCTTTGGTGGTGTCATGGATTTATTTATATTTGTTGGATTAGTGTTAGTTTTGTAGTTGTATTGCTTATGTTATCGCTTTTTGGCATCTTAGCTCCCACAATGAGGATGCTGTGAAGTATTGGTATAGGGGTAAGGTGCCCACTTGTATTTATTTTTAAAACAATTTCAAAAAGATTTTTATTTTTCTTTGGAGACTTATATGCTTTCTTAGGTGATTGTGATCTCATATTGCTAGGTTGTTGAGTTATATGTAAATAGAGTTTGCATAATGAGATATCCAGTCCAGAATGTAGTCCTAGTTTGTTATAATAACCATGTCTTATACATAAGATTTTGTATCTATCTTACTCAGTTGACCGTTAATTCTTTGAGTCTTATTGTTAAGTTGGCATGTAAACCTTTTATTTATCGAGTTACATTTAAGATCTTTAAAAAAATGCAGAAAGGAGGAAAAAGAGGGAAAAAGTAATTAAAAATCCGGGCACCAATGTTCAAAGCTACTATCTTTATTTCATATCTTTAATTAGATTAATATGTGCTATTTTACTTTTATTTGTGCAATGAAATAAGGGTTTTGTACAATCTTATAAGATCTCCTTTTAAAGAAGACCTAAATATTTGCAAGTCATGTGAGTACTATTCTTCAAAAAAAAGGCAGGGGAAAGAGCTAAGAAGTCAATTGGGGAAGGAAATAAGGATCATGTCACTTTTAGCAACTTGACTCGTAAGGATCAATAGACATTTACACATGCACAAACTGTACATATTATTGCGTGCAATTGTGTGGGGTGAAAAAAAGGAGTTGGGATGCATCTTATGGCTTATATATCTTTTGAGAGTACGTTCTATTTGTATATAATTTGGTGACTTGGTTACTAGGGTGATGCAACTGCCCAAGTTGTGTACATAATCTCTTAGTACTTAGATATAAGGCTATGCTTTTGAAAAATGCAAAAATATTTCAAAGATTTTGTGGATATATCTTCCACAAACCTTTGTGAGCCCTCACTCATCCACTTCAGGGAACAAAAAGGTTTAAAGGGCTTGTTGCATACGTTAAATGCAACCATGATTCTTGCAAAAATAAGTTATGTCTTAGTTGTTTTGTTTACTTTTGCTCTTGGACAAGCACAAAGTCTCAATGTGGGGGCATTTTTTTTGGCGCTATAAGCATGAATTTAATATCTTATTCTACTTAGATTTGCCTTATAATATCGTGGTAAATTAGGTTGTTCATTAGTGTTTTGTTAGTTTTTTAGATAATAAATACAAAGCACGAATGGCAGATAATGTGTGCAAATGCGGTAAAAGTTGGGCCCTTTAACTTGGGATAACCATAAAGCAAAGTCAAGCCAATGAGTGCAAAAACTATGGGAGAAATAAGGAAAAAGAACCATGCAAAAATTTAGCACCTAATGCCTATATCAAAACCTTGTTTTACTCTATTCTTGCTCCAAAAGCTAGCACTATAGCACGATTTGCCCTTGTCACAGGGTACGACTATGCCAAATTTATTTAGTTGGGGTCTGTATAAACTCCCCTTCCCTATTTATGAAATGGCATAGGTTTTTATGTAGGGTTTTAACTAAGATTTTAGGGTTCCCAAGGTAGTGCCAAGGAGTATGTTAGTGCTTAATTTAGCTAATGCAGCCACATTTCAAACATTAATTTTAAGTATTTGATTCTCTTTTAATGTCACTGACTTTTAAAGATCTTTAATTGAATGGTTAACTTGCTAAATCTCTCTGCTTGACTCTTCTCCTTTAAGTATTCAAACCTTCTTGTTTTGGGTTAATATCATGCTTTTTTGTCAACAAGTAATGCAATTACTAGAACTAGTTGGGAAAACTCCACTTTTAAGTTAGCGTCGCTAGCTTGTAAGCTCCAAAACTAGCAATCTATTAGCCTCAAAACACACACACAGTTAAAGTTAGATATAAAATATGAGCAACTCAACATGATAACATTAGAGGAGCCGCGTGCGACATGTGCAAGCAATTAAGTAGTTCTGCAAAGTCTGTCAAAATTTCAATTGTTGTCCACCTAGATCAATGAGCTAATAACATTGCCTGCTACAGAGCCAGTGCTTCCCCAGAATGGTGTCCTCAGTTACCATCAAAATTGATAAATCATTCACTCTGGAAAGTCCTCTATACACATCCACCTCTACACCCCCTCAAGCCCTTTTTATTTCTAGAACCCATCGATAATCATTGTAATATCAATCCTAGATTGGGTTCCTAAAGTCTACAAACAAGGATGTGCCACTGCCTTTTGATTCCTAGCCCCACATTCAGCTCGTTTTGCCTTGGTCCACTTCAAATGCTCTACTTAGCAATACAACACCCAATTTCTTAGAAACTGCGAATAAACTCTTTGGCTCTGGTCTGCATCCCTCAAATATGCACTTATTCTGGAAACAATAGATAGACTAAAGAAAACACACAAATTAACCAAGTGGCCTATCAATATGTTTGTCATGTTTTGCCAGATAACCACACTAGTCCCTAGCCACTCCTATAACCCTCTACTCCCTGCTTTGTCACCCTGACTACCTAAATTTGAAAAAAAGCTAAATATGAGCCATAAAAGGGTAGCCTCTAAATAAGTGCTCCTTCGTTTCTTCCTCCTCTAAATAGAAAGAGCACAAGAAGTACAACCCAAGCACTCTCTTCCTTTGATTAAGCCCTAATAGAAGTGCATAATGACATGTTTTCCAAAGAAATAGCTTCCACTTACAAGGGATGTTTAGACTCCATGATAGCTTCCATATCCTTTGGAATTGATAATTTAGATGATGTTTTAGGCCACTCATTTGTTCTAGATCCCTCATTAAATTTTGTGCTTTAATCATGTTGTTTACTTTTAAATCTTATTTTCTTTCCTTTCTCTACGTATAGTCTCTGTCATTCGTAAGTCAAATCTCCATTTTCGTCTCCTCCTCTTCATTTAAGTTAAGGTTTGAAAATCCACTTTTGAAAAGTTGAACATTTGGTTAGTTATGGGTTAGATTAGAATTAGCTATGGTAGATTACTGAGAATAACTGAAAGTTAAATCACAAATTCCATGCGCTTGCTCCAACAATGGAGGCCAACCTCCATTGTTTAGATTTTAGAGCTTTTGAGTTATTATATTTTCTTCCTCTTGTCCTAGCTAGCAGATTTAATGCTTTCCCAGTTAAATGAGATATTCTGTTACTTTTTGCTACTTGTTATAATGATGTTTTATGTTAACAATTGTGCTTTCTTAGATTAGTTTAGTTAACTATGTTTAGAATAGATTAGTGAATAATTACTTTAATTAATCACATTTATTCATATTTCTTACCTTTCTTAGTTTAGAATTGGGAGTAGAATAACAATTGGCTTGATTTGAATAGCGTCTTCGAGGATGACAAACTTCCCACCCTACTCTGCAAAAACTATCCAACAGTTAATTTTTAGAAATGTTGGAATGTGTGCACGTGATGATTAGCACCATTTACAGTAGCAATAAATAAAGGTGAAATTGTAATTCTATCATGTTTCACCCCTTTTCCTAGTGATCAAGAGATTTGTTAGTCCAAAATATGTGTGAAGTCCTTTATGTGTGGCTTATCTCATTCAAGATGTTGAAGTGGCAGATAATGCTGCAAGAGCCATTGACTTTGCCGCATCATTCAACCTTGTACAATTTACTTTTGCGTATCCTAAGGCAGGCATGCAAAATGTGGATAAATGATATCCTCATCTTCCTAATGACCTTGGCTAGTAAAAATGGGGTAAGTATTGAAGTTGTAAGTTTTGCTTTTCACTTTTGTGAGAATGATCTTTCTTTTGCTTAAAACTTATGGAATGAACGGCGGCATCTTTGACAATGTTCAAGTTTTGCAAGCTAAGTGGTGAGCCATACTCTAACACGTAGGCTTTTTATTACCTACTACAAAAGCCCATGTCACCCTTTCAAGAAGGCTAAGGTACAAGAGTATGCATACTAAATAGGAACTTTAGAGCTCATTCTGGGAGTCTTATTTGCTTCCATCCTTCTACAGCGATCTGTGCTAGGGTCATCTATACTGGTGTTGCTTAGGACTTAGTGATGGCACTAGAGAAGTATGCATAGTATTAGTTTGGGGTTTGGTTGGATTCACATACTAATGGGGTAGCCCAGTCCCATGAGGGGCAGGAGGCTTAGAGACTCATCATCTATGAGGATGAAGATATCATTAGTTTCATGCTCATCCGCTTCCCCACCTGAGGAAGACTAGTCCATAGAGGAAGACTGGTCTAGTGCTTTAGTATTATAGGAGCATGATTTATCGTAGTAGGAGTCATGTAGCTCTCATGTAATCGTCTTGTTTTAATGGTATTAATGATTCAATGAAGTCAAATTATTTGGCATAAGTCATCTAGCCTTGTTTCTTTTTTATTTACTCATATTGTTACCTTGCCTTCAGCCACTTAAGGCTAAGGAAAGGTGGTGAGACCGAGCCTTTAACAAGGCAAGAGGACCTGTGCAATAATTTTAATAGCCATCCCTAACTCTTTGGCCTATTTTAACTCGTTGGATGTGGAGTTCAAATGTTCAAAGTGGAAGAATAGGAGTGTAGGGGACCCTACAGTTAAGTGGTGGAAGCTTACTAAGGAGAACGTTATGAAATTATCAGAGAGGATTACTGAAAAAGGAGCTTGGAGGTAGGTAGAGGATGCAAATACAATGTGGGAGACAATGGCAGAATGTATTCGAAGGTAGCTTAAGGAAATCCTAGGGACATCTAGGAGAGGTGGAATCAAAATGAAGGGAGCCTGGTGACAAAATGAGGAGGTAAAGGAGAAAGTCGAGGAGAAAAAAGAGGCATATGCTGCTTTCATTACAGTAGAATGGATGAAAAGAAAGAGATTAGTAGAGTTAGATGTGAAGCAGCAAAAAAGATAGCCAAGAAAGCTGTCGCTGTAGCTAAGAGCATGGCTTATGATAGGCTATATCAAAAAATGGAGACCAAGGAAGGTGAGAAGGAAGTCTTTAAACTGGCAAGGGCTAGGGAAAGAAGCATTAGGGACTTGGGTGTAGTGAGGTGCATCAAAGATGAAAATGGTAAGGTATTATCTGAGGATGTGGAGATCAAATAGAGATGGCAAAGGTATTTTTCCAAACTCCTCAATAAGGAAGTAATGGAAGATTTTTGAAGTAGGGAAAGAAAGAGTAGTGAGAGGTGTCCCGATCCTCATTTATGCAAACCTATCAGTAAGGATGAGATTAGAGAGACCCTAAAGAAGATGGTCAATAGGAAGGTAGAGGGACCAGATCAGATTCCTGTGGAAATGTGGAAGTGTTTGGGTGAAGAAGGATTAGAGTGGCTAACACAGCTTTTCAATATTATTTATAGGACAGCTAAGACACCCAGAGAATGGAGGTTTAGAACAGACATTCCATTGTACAAGAATAAAGGTGATATTCAGGATTGTAATAATTATAGGGTTATAAAATTGTTCAGTCACACTATGAAGTTGTAAGAGAGGGTGATTGAGAGAAGGTTGCAGAAGGATATTTCGATATCAGAGAACCAATTTGATTTTTCGCCTAGCAGATCAACCATAGGGGCCATTTTACCTCCTTAGAAGGCTCATGGGCTTGTACAGAGAAAGAAAAGTAGATCTTCATATAGTGTTTATCGACTTGGAGAAAGCATATGATAGAGATCTGCGTGAAGTGCTATGGAGTTGCTTGGAAAAGAAAGGAGTGTCTGCTGTGTATATTCGACTTATTCAGGATATGTACGAAGGAGAAAGGATATGCACGAGGGAGGTAGGACGAGTGTTATGACGCCAAGAGGACCTACCTATGACTTCTACGTTGGTATGGGCCTGTATCAGCGTTTCGCTTTAAGCCCTTTTCTTTTTACTCTAGTTATGGATGAACTTACAAATGGGATTCAAGATGAGTTACCATGGTATATGTTATTCACAGATGACATTATTCTTGTTAGTGAGTCCAGACAGGGAGTTAATGACAAGTTAGAGCGATGGAGACATACACTAGAGTCTAGAGGTTTTAGAGTAAGTAGATCCAAAACTGAATACCTATATTGTTGTTTCAGTGAAAGGGAAGATGCGGGGGAGAAGCCACCATTAACGGGATGGCAATACCAAAGGTCGAGAAGTTTAAATATCCAAGCTTGATCATTCAACAGAATAGAGATATTGACGAAGATACTAACCAGCGCATAAAAGTGGATTGACAAAAATAGAAGTATCCTTCAGATGTGCTGTGTGATAAAGGATATCTGTAGCTTTAAAAGGCAGAGTTTATCATATGGTAGTTAGACCAGCTATACTATATGGATCTGAGTGTTGGCCTATAAAAAAGATATACGTCCACAAGTTGATGGTAGCAGAGATGAGAATAATTAGCTGGATGTTGGTTATACGAGATTCAATAGGATTAGGAATGGGGAAATTAGAGATTTAGTTAAGTGGCTACCGTAGAAGATAAGATGAGAGAAACCAGACTTAGATAGTTTGGCCATGAGAAATAGAGTGTGAACGCTCTAATGAAAAGATGTGAGAGGATTAACATCCCCGCAGGTAAAAGAGGGAAGAGACAACTAAAGAAGAGCTTAAACGAGGTGATTAGAGAGGATTTGAAAGTTGCAGGATTGACGAAGGAGTTAGCTGAGGATAGGAGATTACGGCAGGATAGGATTAGGATCTTAGATCACAGAGAATTGGCCACCTAATTTGGTTAAGTTTTTGTTTGTCGTGTTTTTTTTTTCCGGTTATAGTAGGATAGGTTTTATATGTCGTGCTTGTATACAGGTACTACATACATCTAGGAAGAGACATTGTTTGCATAGCGCTATTTGTTAAAGTATAGTACATTCTTCTGCTTTGTTGTACTTATGTTGTATGCTTACTTACATAGTTATGGTCACTTGATTTATTAGTATTTCCTAGTTCACTCTCTGTTGAGTATTCTTAGTTTTTCTTTTTAATGTTTTCACAAAATTCTTCTTCTATAAAATGTTTTCACAAACTCTTATTTTATTAGGTCTCTTGGATTCAGCTTCTCTACGGGCAGGGATATCAGTAGAGGTAAGATTGTCCATATCTGCATCTCCCCAAACCCAGCGAAAGCGGGACCCACACTGGGAGGAGGTGTTGTTGTTGATGTCTTTCACAATTCACTTTTTACCCCCATCTACCTCTTGGAGGTAGAATGTTAGGGATGGAAAGCTTTTTCTTAGGATTACATATTTAACTCTTGCTCCTTCATCTTCAATGAAACATCATCAAATATTCAAATGTCTTTGAAGTAAGTCAACCTTCCTTCAATTTTCAACAAAGCCTCTTACAATAATGTAAAGCAGGTCACGATGTTCAACTTACTCCACAATGTGAATCCCTTGATCCAAGTGGTTATAATCATGACTCAAAGAGCTAGGGCCTTAGGAGTTTATCATCTAAGGTCCTTGTTAACTAGGCGAATTTGAAGGGGTCTAACCAAGTGAAAGAGGGTGGCAAAGTAATTCATAGACACAAATAAGAAGCTTAGGTATTTTCCTCAAAACCATTTATGCACTTTCCAATTTCAGCAAAGAAATTTTCTTCAACATCTAGCTCAATTTTGAGTGAGCAAATTTAGCCCAATTTTTATGAGTTTTATACGCATGGATAGTAGGGAAAAGTTTTAGAAAAGATGAAAGAATTATCTCCACAGATAGCCTGGGAAATTCCTAAAGCTACCAATCTTAGTCCCTAACAAAACCCACTTCACTTTCATAGGCTTTATTTAAGTCAATGACAATTACACATCTAGGAGAGATTCCATTTCTGTCTAAAGTATTTTTAAATCTTCACTAAGCATAGTTTACATATAACTAATTTGTTTTCAATAAAATCAATTTAGTTATATATTATTAAATAACTTCATATAATGCTTCATGTATTTATATTTATCAATAGTGCTTTGAGTATACTAAAACAACCTATAATTTTAGACCTTGGTAAGACAAGTGCGGCAAAACTCAAAGGGTATTGTAAATAAAATATGGTAATGTTTCAAAATCAAAGTCAAGAGAGAGGAAATGATCTCATGAATATAACAACCAAAAAAGGTGGAGCAATATTGATAAATGTGGCATCAAATCACGATGCTTACTTGTAGTATGCTCTATCAGGTTCTTATATGAAAATGTCACTAAAACTTTTGTTTTTATAGCATGACACTCTGCCTTTTCTTAACATGGCCATGTTTTTTTTGCGGTTTAATGAACCCAACCCACTCATTTCCCCGCTTTCCGACATCCTTCCACACTTTAAAAAAAAAATATACCACTCCTTCCCACTTTCATCCGCTCCTTTCCACTCCTACCTATGACTATTATTTTTTATATTTTGAAACTTTTATAATTTATGTAATTGTGTGTATGAATAGTCTGATAACAACTATGAAAAGTTTATTTTTTTCCGATCTTATGGAAATATTTGTTAGTCGTGCCGGAAAATGTAGATGACATAATTTTTGTTATATATTAAAGAAATAATTTTTTTAAAGCTTTGTTAAGCAAATGTTAGTTTTTTGTGACTAGTAGATATTTTGGGTTTGATTCTGTATGTAGAAGAGATGCTTAAATTTTATTTATTTATTTGCTTGCATTGGTTATGAAATATTTATTATAGGTCACCAAAGCGTGGATGGTTGCTATATGTGTAATAGATTTACTTTTCGTTCATCGTAATTTGGGACCAAATTTGCAGATGTTTTTTTCGGCACAATGAAAGAATGTGTAAAGTTTTTTGACGTTATTTGTAATTCGTCACAGGAAATGCAGATATATTGTATGTGTATTTTGAGCAGATATTATTTTTCATGTGCATTAGTAACAAAATATTGAAAGTTCTTCACACAAATTGTAGATGATTGCTTTTCGTGTACTGAGTGCATATTCTTTGTATTGGAAAATATAAGTTGGTAAATTGATCAAATTGGTTGAAATTGATGGAAGTGAATTAAAGTAAGTTGAAGTGGGTATCAATTGAAGTTGGTTTAGGTTGGTTTAAGTTGATTGAATTTTTTCTTTTTTGTATAATGGGTAGAAGTTGGTGAAAATAGTGAAAAATGGGTTGAAATGGGCTGAAGTAGATTAAAGTTGGTTGAAATTGGTATTTTTTTATTGAAATTTATGAAGTGGGTTGATATGGGTTAAAGTTGATTGAGGTTGGTAAATTTGAATTTACCAATAAAAAGAACAAGGACTGAACATATGTATATTTTTTTCGTTGTTTATATTTGGTTAATATATGAACAAAAGATATATCCGTAATTTGTTTTACGAATAATAAAAATTATAATTTTTTGGGGGGCAACAACAGCCAAGATTCAATATTTCGTATTTGAGTCAACACAAAAAAATATTTTTTCAGCCTAAAAATTTTTTTTATCATCGGTAATTACTATCACAAATAAAACATTAAATTAAAAATATGAAATGCGTAACTTACATCAACTCTCCTACTTCATTCAACTCCTTCTCACTCCTTCTCCCCCTTTCTCACACTTTAAAAAAATACCACTCCTACCCACTCCCACCCACTCCTTCCCCCCTTTCCCACTCCCATCCATCCCACACCTACAATTTCCCAACGAAAAGAACAGGGCCTTAACTCACTTGTTAATCCAAATGGTGGCGAATTAGAGAAAAAATGTTTGAAAATATTATGGTGATTTAGGTATAATGCTAACACTGTGGCACTAAGTAAAATATTAACATCATCATCATCATCATCATCATCGGTGTTGTCCTCGCCATCATTATTGTAGGAAATTGGAAAAACATGTACGAAGGTAGTGGCATTTTATCCAAGAACTTGTGCTCTATCAACCATGCCATAAAGCCCATTGATGATGGATAAGGATGTGCTTGGCTATTAACTTTGTAGACGCATTCTTGCCTAATATTATCTTTCTAAGTCCAAGTTAGGTATTGGACCCAATCATACAACCAATTTTTTTTTTGTAAAATGGCTTTTCAAAATAGTCTTTTTGTATAAAAAGTTAATTGAATAAGCGAAAATCGTAATATTTGTAGAACTATCTTTTTAAACATAAGTTTTTTGTCTCACATATTACTCAAAAATAGCTAAACACCTTATTGAGAAATAGCTTATGCAAACAATTAACAACTAACATGTATATACAAGAACACACCTAAAGTCATTCTGCACTAAATAGCATGCAAACCTGATGTCTTAAATTACTGCAAGTGCACGGTGCCAATTGTAGTTAGCAACAGCAAGTACGAGTCATATTCTATAGGAAACTTGGTTCTAGCAACCAGATTGACTTTAACACTCAATTCAAGCAAAACAGATTTAGATTGATGGGAACTGAACACTACTAAAACTATTTAATTCAATAATAACAAAGTTCCTATATTAGGATTCACCACACTATTATACTATTTGAAGTTTGAATTAGATCATGCAAACCTGCCCACGCAAATGACTGAAATGGAATGGTTACAAATTGAAATGCGTCTACCCTATTTTCGAAGGTCATTAGATTGGCTAATTAATCCTAGTTATCTATTATTATGAAACTAGAGCCAACAACGCCACAAGATTGAGTAACCCACAATTCCCAATTGAAACCCTAACTATCTTCGTCTTAAGAGATCAGTCGCTTAAAAAATAGCTCTAAGTAGAGGATTTAACTCTTGTAGATCACCAAAACCCTAACTAAGAACATGAATACATCCCTCTCAGACAATTCATGAACACATGGCGTACTAGGTGAGAATTCAATCATAAACATGGGCATTCATTCACAAAAACCTAGAACATGATTCCAAATAGCATAATAGGAGCTAATCCCAATCTAGGATAAGGGATTTAGCCTCTAAAGATCACAATAGTCACAATCACAAATAGGGTCTTGAAGAACATAGTGAAAGTTACAAACTTCATTAGAAATCGCAAGAGAGAGAGAAAAGGAAACGTACTTCAATCTATTGCAATAATGAATTCACAATTAGAATCTGTAATTAAAACGCTCAAATTGAATCTAGATTAATCTATGAAGTACTGACAAAGAAGACCGAAAAATCGCTCTCCAAAGTGATCTCTAAGTAAAAACATGCCCCCTAGAACCATCCCCGCAAAAGAATTAAGTCGCGGAAATTTAAGGGCGGCACAGTCGTCCCGCCTAGCATGGGTACCCCGTGTCATATCTCTGGAGGGACTCCCTTTGCTTCAGGGCAGGCACGCGTGTGCCCAATGGCACAAGCAGCACAGGGTGCCCATGCAAAGTCCCTAGCATGACTCTTGAACTTTATGCAAACTCTTCTTTATCTCGAAGCTCGTCTCCATCGCTTTCCTTTCTACCAACATCAGCTAGCCTCTCGTTTCTCCAGTAGAAACTGCTAAATGTACGAAAAACCATAACATGAGCACAAATTAAACCAAAGATGGCTAATTTGACCATTCCTCATCAAGATTAAACATGAAAACAATGGAAAAATGGGTCATCAAAGGGGTAAAAAGAGGTTAAGATAGAGGTTTATCAAAACCATAAAATAAAATGAAATGAAGAAACTCTCATGTTGCAAACCTCATAGGCCGTCTCTATGAATGTAGAGGTATGATTCAATGCCACAGTAGTGGCCAAAGAAATTTGTTAGCCATCTAGAGAGAATGAAGAGTTACATGACTACATTGAGGTCAGCAAAGGTTACTACTCACTAGTGAGTAAGACAACAAGGAGAGAAGGAGCTTTTTGATTAGTAGTATGAATGCTAAGATTAGTGAAGATATTGTTGCCAAAGATCTGCCATCATAAAAGAAGTATAGACAAATTACAGAGTATAAAGAAGATGTTCTTATCATATATATGGAGTACATAGAACAATTGGTTGGAAAGCATAGAAGGAAGTTAGCAACAAAGGATATTAGGAGGGTTCAATGCTTGAATAATGAATAAAGATTAGAAAGATAGATTTTTTAAAAAATTTGAATTTTCTTCTTTTCAATTTTAGTTTTCGTTTTGGAAGAAGGGGATTAATGAATTATAGCAAGCAAACAATCCATGAAAACAGTTTGTCCTTTCAATCTGGTCTACTTTGAATTAGATCAAAGTTAACGGGAGGGTTAAATCCTATTCAATTATAATTTTAAAAATTAAATTTCAATTTAAAATTTTAAAATTTGGAAAATATGAAACACCATAACCTGTCCCCGCAATATAGTGGCCATACCCCTCTATTATCTCTTTCTTAGTCTTTTTCTATCTCTACTTCGTGTCTCCCTGAAATCCATGCCATTCTACTTGGCCACCCCCCTCTATCTCTCACATGCAAAATCGAATGTGTTGTACATAAGCAAAAATGGACAACATCATTCAATATTATAGCACAAAGAGCCCTAACATTTTATTTCTATTCCCTTACTGGGAAAAAGGAGCTGACTCTAATAAAATTCCTAAAGGGCCGACCTTACAAGGTCATAGAATGAGGGTTAATAGATCTATCCTTGAATGATTGATACTTTGAGCATCTATGGTTTGAGGGGGCAAAACCCTCTAAGTAATATCTCTAATAATGACTTTTTTAGCCAAAACTCTATTCATGCTTGTTCTTTTGAGAAGATGATGTTATTAGGAAGTGAAGAAGGAGTAGACCACCTTAAGATCAATTTAGGGACCTTAAAATCGAAGTTTCTAAATTTGAGGGGAGTTCTAATCCATATTTATTCCTTTACTGGCTTAATAAAGTTATGGGATATTTGAGATCAGGAGGTACAATGATAGGAAGTGCTTTAAGGTTTAAGCTCAAGAAATATGCTTCCTTTTGGCATGAAAATCTCAATCAATTAAGGGCAAGATATTAAAAGTCCAAGATTAAATCTTCAGCTAAGCCCATAGGGCATAGGCAAAAGAGGTTCCTACCTTAAAACCACAGGGAGAATTTGTATCTTAAATTTATTTACCTTAGCCAATAGAGTTACTCTAAATCAAGAGTGACTTACAAATAGAGAGAGATCTCAGTGTAACTTGCTTTCCTAAGGGGATGAACTCTCTTATGTTCGACAAGTTTGAATCGCTCCCAATTTGAACCTTTGAATATGTGTGCAAGATAAATCTTATGGAGAAGCAACTCAAGGGTAAAGAGCCTTCCTAGGTACCTCATGATCTGGCTCTTGTTTGAGGCCCCTAAATACACTAAAGGCTGAAGTCAGCAAACAAGGGAAAAGACATTCTCTAAGAGCCTCCTAAGAAGCTTAATGGCAAGAAAAGCTTTAAATGTCATGGCATGATCACTTCCAAGTCAATTACCCTGATAAAAGATGTTTAACTATCAAGTAGGTTGAAGAGATTAATGAAATCCAATTAATAGTAAAGAGGAACCTGAGGATGAGCATAATCTTGTTACGCCTGAGTAAGGGGGACTGCTCATGGTCAAAGGCATTCTTTAAACTCAAGAGTTCTCAAAGAAAGACTATGTATTACCATGAGCAAATCTTCATTCAATGTGCTTGGCCAATGAATAACATTGCAATCTTAGTATTGATAATTCAATAGTGGAAATGCGCTATTGTTGCTTCAAAGGTGTTAGTTAACAAATTAAAGCTACCCACAATTCCTTATACTATGCCTCGTTCTCCTTAATGGATTCAATAAAGACATGAGATAAGAATCTCCCGTCAAACACTTATTATTTTTTCTATAGGTAAATTACATGATGAGGTGCCATATAATATATTACCTATGGATTCATGTCCATGGCAATATGATAAGAATGCTATATATGATGGTGTTGTTAATACCTATGAGATTAAAAATAAAGCCCAAAGGGTTAACTTAAACCCCTATTGGCATCCTTGACTCCTGGACACAAAACTAAGGTAGCAAGTGAGAAACCAGTCATTAGTAGTGAAACACTAGTCGATAGAGGCACTAGTAAGAATAAACTTTTTTTGCCGTATTCTTGGTTGAAATAAACATGGTAGAAGAAGTTATACCGTTACATTGTTTATCCTAAGGTCGCTTACATAACTTCGATGATGTGTTTTAGGAAAAAAAAAACTTGCCTCCAAGTTTGCCAGCTCTAAGGGGCATCAAGCAGCAAATTGGACTAATTTCATAAGCCTTTTTGTGTGATAAGATCACATGTAGATGAGACTCAACCCAAACTAAGGAACTATGAAGGCAAGTCCAAGAGATACTTGACTAGGGGTGTAATAGTCCTATCATGAGTCCACATATGTGTGCAGATAACAGAGCCATAAGAAACTTTATTATCAATTATTGATATCATATCCCATGTCTTCATCATATGCTAGATGAATTCTACAGCTCATGTCCCTTTTCAAAAACTACTAAAAATCTACTTTTTTCTATGGATATCTCCAACGGATTTACTATCAGACGGAATCCCCGACAGAGTTCAGGCAGAATACAACTTATCCATGTATATTCTGACAAAATAGCCAACGGAAGCCTAGTATAGACGGAATTTTTGACGGACTTCTATTGGAAAAGGACATATTTAATGGTAGTCCAATGGAACGTTAAAAAAGAGAAAAAAACTTGCTTGATATGCGTTGACTTTCAGGGAAAAAATTTTGAAATTTTTTGGGTTTTTGATGGACCTTTTCTTCAGAAATCCACTGGAATAATAATTGCGAAGGTCTTCCAATGGAAGATTCCATCGAAAGCTTAAATAAAGTTTTCAGATCTAGCTCTGCATTCTTATTTCACAATTTTTGCTCAAAGTTTAGAAACAGAGAAATGATATTGAGGACAACTCCTCTGTGCTCCCCTACCATCGCTCTTCTGCCACGAACTGTCCTTTGGTAGCCTCCGACGCCGCTTACCCCTGCCACCAAGCTTCTACTACCATTTTTGGCCAAATTTGTTTGAACTTTTCAAGTAAGTTAATTATACCTAATTTTGTAGTGGATTTAGTTGTAGGTTTTTGAAATTTGGGATATAGTTTGGCTGTTTTCTGCTATTTAAGCAGAAATTAAGCATATATGTTAAATAACTTATGAAAACATGTTCAAGGATATATGTAAGTAATGATTGTCAAAAATGTGAAGTGTAAAACGTGTTATTAGTTAGTTAGCTTGTAGTTAATTAGTTATTTAATATGTTATTTGTTGACTTTGATTTATGAATTTGAAAGTTTGCATGTAATTTCTTAGTTAACTGCTAAGTATTAAAAATGTTGAAGAGTACATTTTTTAATTGATGCTATATATTAGCTAAATTTTATTTGCATAGAATTTAATGTTAACGATGAAACGATGAATGATAATGTTTTAGTCAAATAATAGTTTGAATTACAATATGGCTCGATTAGGTAGTGAATAATTAAAAAACTAATTAGATTATTATGTTGTAAATGTTGAAGTGTTTTATATTGTTACATATGATTTGAATAATGAAAATATATGCAATATTCATATTTTAAGCTGTAATATTTGTATATGAACAACACGAAGGAAATTGGTCATGAGAGAAAACATATAGCGAAAGCGAACAAACACATTACTGTTGATGTGATTGTCGTTATTGTCATGTTGAATGTCACAAGTTTGGACTACAATTTCACTTATTCAAACAAGTTTGAATCCTAACCTAATTGTCATAATATATTATTCTTCTTCATCATACATTGAATAAAGTACATGATGAAATAGTATAATTATAAATAAGCCATTTATCTATTAAGTGAAACGTAATAATTATGTACATGATTATAGATAAACCATTTACTTATAGTTATATTTGATGCTGAATAGTGGATAATAGGATGGACTAACCCATAAAAGGGTACAGGCAAGAATTTTTAGAAGGTGTTGAATTATTTGATTAATTTACAAGACATCAAATGGAATTCATAAATAATGGTATTATAGATGGCCTTGTGCCAAATGTCAAAATAGAGCTTATAGAGAATCTGATGATGTTAAAGTACAATTGTATCAAAATAGTTTTTTCAAAAGCTATTGGTATTGTACGTCTCATTGGGAGATAGAGTCTCCTAAACAAGGCAATGTTGGAAATAGAAATCCACAGAACTTGTATGAGCATAGGGTTTCAAGTCCTCTGCACTTTGATAACACTAACCATTTGTGGCTTGTGTTATAGCAATGTTGAATGATGTCATGATTGCTAATGAAGTTAATGCAAGTGAGCAACCAAATACACAAGCTCAGGCACCCTATGATATGCTTAAAGTGACTCAAAGGCCTTTACGGGATGAATGTAGTAACCAAATTGAATTATCAAATGCCACCAAATTGATGAGTGCTAAATGCCGCTATAACATGCCTCAAAATTGTTTCAATGAGATGATACAGTTAATGCATGAGAGTTATCCGCCAAACAATTGTCTGCCAAAAAATTACTCAAAGTTGAAAAGGAAGGTTCGAAGTTTGGGACTAGATGTGCAAACAATTGATTGTTGCCATAATGGTTACATGCTTCACTTTAAGGAAGATTCAGCACTTGCGAAATCTAAGTTCTGTGATTTACCAAGGTGGAAGCCAAATAAGCCAGACAATGATAGGAAGAAGCCAAATTCATATGTGAAAGTATTCTACTTCACTTCGACACCTAGGTTACAACACCTTTATACCTCAAGAAACACAAGTGAACACATAAGGTGACATTATAACAATAGGCATCAGGATGTTGTTCTTTGTCATCATTCAGATGGAGACGCATGGAAACATTTTGATCATATATACTTAGATTTCGCTATTGAGCCTTGCAATGTTAGACTTGATTTATGTGCTAATGGGTTTAGCCCATTTTCACAATCTACACGGCCTTATTCAATTTGACATATAGTTGTGATGCCTTACAACCTTCCTCCAGATATGTGCATGACAACACCATACATGCTCCTAACTTGCATTATACCTAGTCCAACAAATCCTAAGAATAAAATAGGTGTGTACCTACTACCTTTGATTAATAAGCTCAAAAGTCTATGGGATGGTGTTCAAACTTATGACATTCCAATGACGTAAAACCTATTGATGAGAGCTGCATTAATGTACGTGGAAAGTAAATGACCACCCAACTCTTAGAATGTTATTTGGATGGAGTACTCATGGTATTTTGAGTTGTCCTATTTGTGTGGAAAAGTTAAAGACAATGGATTTGAAACATGGGGTAAAGCACCCTAGTTTTATTGCCACCGTTGATACCTACCCAAACATCATGCATTTTAAAAAAATCAAACTGTATTTTATAAGGGAAAAGTCATAAAAAATGGCCTTATATGTACGAAAAATAGAGAGGCACTACACCATTCATGGAGATTTCATAATGTTGAGTTTTAAGAAACACTTACATAACTAGACCAAGCAAAGCATCTTCTAGGAATTTCCCTATTGGAGAGACCACTTGCTGCATCATAACTTAGACGTGATGCACATTGTGATAACATCATTACCACTGTCATGGATGCTCCTGGGAAAACAGAAGATAATGTTAAGACAAGGATAGATATAGTAGATATGTGTGATCGAAGTGAGCTCAATCTAAAGCATGATGCTCATGGAAGAACACTAAAACCAAAGGTTTCATTCGCTCTTTCTTTGGATAAAAGAAAGCAGGTGTGTGAGTGGGCATAAGAGCTACCAATGTCTTATGCTCATTGCTCTAAAATCAAAAACTGCGTAGATATGAAGTCTGCAAAGTTTTGAAACATAAAGAATCATAATTGTCACATGTTTGGGTAGAAATTTATGGCAATAGCATCCCGTGCCTTGCCAAATAATGTATTGGAAGCAATTGTGGAGCTAAGTGAATACTTCAACAATCTTTGCTCAGCAGTGTAAAAGTCAATAGCTAAAGAAATGCTATGCAATATAAGTATCATATTTAGTAAATTGGAGAGGCTATTTCCTACAGAACTCTTCAATGACGTGGAACACTTACCTATACATTGGGCCGAAGAACCACACCTAGGGTTCTAATGTAATATCGATGGATGCATCCATTTGAAAGGTAAATAAGAATAGTAAAATTTGATCACACATTTAAGACTTGAGTTACATTGAAATACTTACGTAAAATACTTTCGTTTAGGTACTTTTGGTGGTTGAAGAAGAAGATAAAAAACAAAGCATATTCTAAAGGGCCAATGGCCGAAGCTTACCTGGTTTTTTAGATATCATAATTTTCTTCATATCACTTTGACTCTAGCGTTCCTTCAATGCATATAAGACATCAATGTAATGAGGATTATAATGAGCAGCCACAAAATTAACCAACTTTCTTAGTTTTTAAGTCACAAGGTACTTCAGTGGGAAGTCGTCAACATAGGTAACTAAATGATCAAGAGTTGCACATTGCACACCTACGCATTTTGTTAAATTATGATAAAGTTCAACCTCATATTAACTAAGTTACCTCCATATGTAATAAAATTGACAGCTTATTATACACACTTAGCTAATTGACACCATCTATATAGCTTATTCAAACAACAAAAAGTAGAGGAAATCCAATAGCAATGAAGATCGAAGTTGATGCTATGATTGAGGCCTAGTTATTTGGTAGGTTTAAAAAAGCAGTAAGACTTTATAGTATATATTTAGCTAATTAATAACGTCTTATATGATATTGTTTTCATGTTGATGAACTTTTTTAAGATATATGTGGGTTGAAATGCTATAAACCTTTAATGATGAATGCCAAATATGCATATATCATTTAGCTTAACTACTTTTACATCTTGGTTCGCATTTATAGTCAATGGATTTCTAGTTTACACACAAAAATGGTGTGGAGGGAAAAAGACTTATAATTGTGGTGTTTGTGTGAAAGAGAGTGGAGAAGGTGGATTTGAGGATAATGATTACAGAATTTTCCAAGAGGTTATTCGTATTGAATATCTTGGAGAACCACTTAAACAATTGTTTAGGTGTGACTTGTTTGATAATACTCCTTGAGGTACACAATGCCCCAAACGATGCCCCTTTGTAGAGGTCAATGGCACACGAAGATATAAAAGGTATGACCCTTTCACATTTTCTACTTTTGCAACTCAAGTGGTGCATATGAGGTGCTAGAATGGAATAAGAGATAAGCCTAATTGGTGGGTTGTCGTGCCAAACAAACTTAGACATAAAGTGAATAACAAATTCACTTTATTAGTTGCATTCCAAGATGAATCTGTGTCCCATATGGCACTATTGAACGAACAATTACTGCAACTTTGTTGAATGAAGAAGAAGACATTGAAGAGGATAATAGAGACAATGCAAATAAGGGAACTAAAGAGTAGGAATAGGATGATAACTATGAAGATACTAATGATGAAATAGGTTTCCACCTTGAAGAGTTGATAATGAAATCGATGATGATGGCTGGATTAACACCTATCAAATTGTATACTAAGTCAGTTTAAGTAATTTCACACTGTATGCTATGGTAGTTCTTCAATGCTGATATTTTTAGTGCTTTAGTATAATTATCATGGTTTAATTTGTTGAACTTATTTGTTTATTTTTGCTTGTAGCATTTGATCACTATGCATTGTACTTTTATTTCAAAGATGTCAGGTGTGCAATGTGTGTGTAGTAAAGGACGTAGTAGAAATCAGGAGAGAGGTCGTATCAATCAAAAGATGATTTTCAAGGATGGAAAAATACTATCAGATTGCCTTCAACCTTTTTGTTGACCCTAATAAGATTCTAAGCATGTAGTTTACCTAAAATATCCTTCAAAGTTCTATGTTCCAAAATGTTGGCATGAATTGGTTTCACAACCAAAGGCCTGCTGCCACTCAGCCTGTAGGAGCATTTATGGACCAATTCGACTCCTGTATTCCTATAGCATTACTCATTCTAACTTATAATGGAGAATATCAAAGTAAAGATGCTTTAAGTCATGGGAGCATGACAAGAGATGCTAATTAAGCTAGATGGTAAGAGTAAGTAGTTAAACTTTCCCATCTATATATTATGAACAAAAATATCAAACTGTAACTTTGTTATTTGCAAGCTTCTATCCATATGATGTGGTGTTTGAAATTATAAAGATACTTGTAAGAAAGTCTCCTGAGCCTTGGCCATCATGGGGTAAAGTTCCCAAATCACAGTGGGATTTATGGGTTGGCGCGTTCAAGCTAAGATAGATTACATAGTTTGGTATAACTATAAATATATATTCTGTGATAACATTATATTTGTTTTGGCAATTTTTATTTTTACAGTAGCATTTCTATTGGGATCCAGAGCATGACTTCCAGATTAGGAAAAATTTTGAGGAAAACGGAGTTAGTAGATTGAAGGACACATTTTGGGAGTTAAGAAGGAAGAATCAAAGGTCGGATTAGTTGTTTGACAGCACTTAGAAGTCACTTAATGAATATTAAGCTTCTGAAAAATTCCTCAAGATAAGTGCATAAGCAAAGAAGAATCAAAACAGTGACCAAGATGGCTTAGGTCCTTTATTACATACTTGTGGTTTGATCCCATTTAGTCAGCAAAAGAGACATTTGGTAAGTGGTCAATTAATTTTTGCATTAGCTATTTACTAATATTGAAAACTCTTTTCAACTTCTTGGTACAACATATAGGCCAAAAAGCTTAATAGGGAGCCAACAATGGTAGAACATTTTAAAGACACCTTTCAACATGAGAAGGACAAAGCACATGGGTTGATAAAAAATCTTTACAAAATAAGTTTTATTTACTTTTTTAATGTTTATGAATCATTTTATTTTTGCAATTTTCATGCTATAGTTTTAATGGATAATCTTTTGAATCTTATTTTATAGGAGGAGCATCAACAGAAATGAGAACAAATCCAGAATTCCTAATGTTTAATAGATCCTAGCTTCGGTCCATCTAAAATTCCATCAGAGACAGAGCTTTAGATTTGAGGAAATTTAAACAAAAAGGTCGTGTTTGTGGGGCGAGGCTTAGAACGGGTGAAACTGAGGCATGTTTTCAAGTCTAAAGCAACCTCCAATAGTAGTCGAAATCAGGAGCCTGACGTGCGAGAGACAGTCACTCTATTGAACAATGAACTGACTTCAATGGAGGAGAAAAATGGTAGAATGGAAGATAGAAACTGCCATTTGTAAGAGAAAGTCATGATGTTGAGGAAACAACTTAGTGCGGTACAAAACACACTAAATGAGTTCATCTACTTTCAACAAGCATCTGGCTCTAGATTTTTCATGTCGCCTTCTTCGTGCCCTCGACATCGATGTTGGTCTACTCCTTATGCCCTTCCTCTTCCCCCTGAGTCTAAATGCCATGATGATGATGACGACGACGATGACAATGATGATGATGATGATGATGATGGTTATGATGATCGTAACAATGGGCCTAATTCAGGTAACGAGAATCTTGGATATGATTAGGACCCTACCTATAAGTATTTCAACTATTAGAGTTTACCAGATTTGGCTATGCTAAGCATGGGAGTTTGTTAGCTTGTTATGTTGTTGGATTGGTATAGTTTTTTTGAACTTTGTAGTTGTCGTTTTCTTATGAATTTGAACTTGAAGTTTGGGGTCATTGTGTTAAACTGGTGTTTGTGGTCGTTGTATGAAATTTACCACATGTGGTGGTTGTTGTAATCATAGCAATTTTAAGTTTTGCTAATGTAGGAACATTATCAAATGATTGTACAATTAGGTACTTTAGTTTAGCAAATTGTATGTTTAAATAAAACAAATTTCGATGTATTCCTTAGAATCTGGTGAAATTTTAAAATTGTTTCGGTAAAAAAATTGAAAACATTTATCTATCAATTCGTCAGAAAGTTTTCTGGTGGTTTTTACTATTAGTGTTCAGTCAGAACAGGGGTTCGGTAAAAGCCAGATATCCACCAGATGTTGTTTGATGGAATATGTCAGTCCGTTAAAACACCTTCTCGACGGGTTGTATTCTGACGGACACTGTACATTAAAATATACGTTAGAAAATTCTTTTTCTGATGAAAATAGTCATTTTTCTAGCGAAAATTTTATTATAATGACGCTGTTATTTAGTAGTGAAAGATTGACCTAATGAGGGATATCATCAAATCTGGTGAAAGCAGGAAATTAGTGGAAGACAACCTTTGGTACCAAACATGGTATGTATGAGTTGATCATCATTATGCTCTTTGGTATTTAAATTTCCCTTATACCTTTATGAGACTCATGAATGGAGCCCTTAGGCCTACATTGGACATATAATGTGGAGTATTTTGATCATATACATGTGTATTGCCAAAATGAGCATGATCATATTAAGCATTTAAAACAAATCTTTTAAACTATTAGGGATCGAAAGCTACATGACAAACTTGAGAAGTGTGACCTCCCCCCCCCCCCCCCAAGGTGGTATCTCTTGGTTATGTTGTGTCAAATGATAGGATCTATGTGGACGAATCAAAAGTGACTACCATTAAGACTTGGCATATCCTTCATGGAAGTATAAACCTTTTATAGTTCCACTTTAGTTTACATAACATTTATAAAGGACATTTGGATTATCAAAGTCTACTTAGAGGGCTATTAAGCTATAACATCTCAGCTTAATTACCTTCTATTATTAAGTATTATGTGTCAGTGGACTGCGGTATCAAGCTAGGGCATTACACCTACCTGTAGGGAGAAGGCTACATATAAAGATATAGAGTCAACCAGATAAGTAACATCTGCCAGTTACAATAATTACGCCTAATAAGGTCTAAGATTGTTATTAAACATTTCAAAATAGGCATCACACCATGATTTAATCACATGCATAAGGGATTTACATTTAATGAGGCTGCACACGTGCTCAAACCATAAGTGGTTTTCCAAGCCCTTAAAATGACTAGTTAAGGTCGTGGATCACCAATCACTGCTCTGGCCCACTTTTCCTGGGCCCTGAACTCTGTAGGTTCCTGCTTTTGCTTTAAGCTACTTCTTCTTCCCTAAAACAGCTTGGAGAACACAAACAGTGAAAAAATAAGCTATAGCTCAATATGTTACCCTTGTATAGTCAATAACTATTTACAAGGAGTCAGTAAGAAAGTGCGCAATTTTAAAATTTTGCTTGTTAAACATCCTTTAAGGAACACTGCATTTAACATTAGCTATGAAATTAATTATTTCTCAGCCTAGATGGGGACCCAAACATATGAACTATAGCCATGGCATAATGAACAATGAAGTATGAATTTTTCGTTTAACCGGAAGGGCCCAAACTGTGAATTTTGCTAGTAAAAACTGTGAATAATGAACATTGAACATTGCATTGAAAGATAAATAATGAAATGGGTCCATAAGGTTCTAGCGACTGTGTTAAACTTGGTAATGTTAGGAAATGTAAATATAGACATCTCTGAAGGGTACAACTAATAATGTATCTTTGGCATTTATTTATACTTCTCTTTTTTTTTTTTTTTGGTTCCTCCTTTAGGATGTCTTTCTTAAAAATAGATTCAGTAACACTCTGTATTGATTAAGAGAATTAATGCTCGTAAGTCTTAAGTCATTTCTAGTCATAATATTAGGCTTTTGATTTTAAAACCGGAGGCACCACACATGCTACATTACAAAACTTTACTAACGCAACACTTTTAGCTAGTGGGATTTTCTTTCAAGGCAAGATCCCAATCCAGCCTCCTTTTTTTCCCTCTCTTTTTCAAAAAGGCATGACTTAGCTCTAATATCCTGAACATAACTAACAGACTTATCTTGTTATATATTTTTATTAGAATTTCTCATGACTATAATGGACTTGTTAAAACCGTATATCAATAGGTAAATTGATTACTCAGTATCTAATTACTTCAACCATAAAGCTAATTGCATAAATTACATCCTAATTTCCCAAGCACTAACCACATAGTCCTTATGACTACTTGAATTTTCTTCCCACTTCCAATTATGTCACATAACACCTTTACTTAGCAACAAAAACAATTAATAACCATTTATATCTATATTACTTGAGCATACCATGGCTTTGCTTGAACAATTAAACACCATCTAGACCATTGTTCTCTTATGCAGATTTTTTCCGCCAAATTTCTTGCAATCATACCTACACACCCATATTATGACTATTGCTAATTAGTTGTCATGTCTTCCTATGCATGAATTCACTGTATTCACCCCCGACAATCACATAATCAAAATATAACAATTCATCCCAACATTCACATAAATCATCATTAACATACGAGCTTGAATATAATGAAAGTGGGAAATTTAATTACCTTCCAAAAGACTAGAGGTGGAGATGGGTGCAACCTAGGGTTGTGAAGAGGATGAGACAATAGGTTTGAGCTGAATTGACAGCTTGGGGCAACAGTGAAGTTAGACGTCGAGGACCGACAACTGCTATTGGTCAGAGGCGTGTCACACGTGGGAGAGGGAAGAGGGACGGTTGGCTCTCTTGGGTGGCTTATTTCAAAAACCCACATGCCATTTATTCCATTTAAATAACCATCCCTCTCTGCATTAGTAAGGCTCTTTTTATTACTTTTCCTTTTTTTTCTTTGTTTGGATAATTGCTTTGTCACATCATAATTAATACAAGCTTATCACCTTGTCATATCATAATTAATACAAGCTTATTACTTTGTCACATCATAATTAATGCGCGAGCTTATCACTTTATCATGTCATAATTGGTGCTAGCTTATATCAATTTCTTTTCCTTTCCACATGACTCGAGATTAGTCATACATATGGCAAGCAAAAATTTGCTAATTCTATTCCTTTCCTTAGCAATTACAACATTATCATGGCTTGATAAATTCCCGACCTCACTCAGGTACAAATACGTATTTGCAAGAAATTGTATACTCCTGCATAATTATTTGAGATTTTATAAATTTGGAAGAAATTCCATGATATCACAGTTCTTTAAATCAAGCATTGCTTTCTTTGACAATAAAAAATGCACGTCTTACTACTCCTATTAATCATAACCATGTAATCGATGCAAGAATTAAAACTAATGAAATATGATTAAGTAACGGGGTATTACATAAGCTGATCAAAGAAAAACTATGTCCGAGTCCTTTACTTGCTTTATCTAACTTTGACGATCTTTTCAAGGTTGAATGTGATGCGAGGGGAGGTGCTGTTGGAGCTTTTCTTGCTCAATCCAAGCACCCTATTGCATATTTTACTAAGAAGCTGGATGCCTGACAACTCAGCTATTCCATCTATGACAAGGATTCTATGCATCATCAATGCCATTGAGCATTGGAGCCATTATCTCATGCCAAAGTCCTTTGTCCTACACTAATATCACAAGGCGCTTTTAGTAGTCAATTAGCAACATAAGTAGAATAATAGACACACTAAGAGGGTGGAGTTCTTATAGTTATTCACTTTCTCTTGTGAGCATAATGAGGGGGGGGGGGAAGGACGTGGGGGTAGATGCATTCTCAAGGAAATATATACTAGAAGACAAGTTTTCACTCAATCAAGGGGCTCTATAAGGAGAATGAAGAATTATAAGAGTTGACACAAGGGCGTCATACTCATAGCCCTTTCAATTACAAGATAGGTTCTTTTAAAAGCATAACAAACTGTGAATTCCAAAATGTTCTCCAAGGGACCTCATTGCCATGGAAGCTCATAGAGAAGCTTTAGCTGGTCACTCTGGTATCAACGAGGCCCTTAATGTTCTTAAGAATACTTCTATTCACCAAAGATGGGAAGTAATGCTCACGAGGTGAGTTAAGGATATGCAATTTGCCATGCAGCCAAGAGTTAATTTCACTAAGGTGTATAAATATGTTGATGGTTCCTACAAAGGGCTTGATATGATACTGGTATGGATTTTATTGTGGCCCTGCCTAGAACTCAACGAGTTCTGGATGTCATGATAGTGGTATTAGAACGCTTCTTAAATATGGCTTACTTTGTTGCATTCCAAGAAAGTGATGATGCATCCTATATTGCCCATGTTTTTAAAGAGAAATTATAAGGCTTCATGGGTACTAATATTTATTGTTTCAATCTTTTAGATAGGAACGCCAAATTGGAGTACCTCAAAGAAAGTTAATGGGGACTAAGCTACTCTTAAGTACTGGTTATCATCTATCAATGGAAGGATAAGCAAAGGTGAGTAGTTATATTCTCAATCCCTTGTTAGGGGTTATGGTGAGTAAGAAGCAAAAGTATTTGGATACTGAGCCTGCCTATGCTGAATTTGCTTATAGTCAAGCCCCCACCTATACCACCCCACACTTTTCTTTTGAGGTTTGTTACATCCTTATCTCCTTCCCTCCCATTAATCTCACTCTCATACCTCAACAGTCCAAAGTAAACTTTGAAGTAAAGCTTAAAGCCAACAAAATGAAGAAATTGCACATATTGAGAATGGCACTGAACAATACACGTATTCAAAAGCCAACAAGCACTGCACTTGCCTTGAATTTCAATTGGGTGATCTTGTGTAGCTATGTTTGAGGAAGGTTAGATTTCCATTAGAAAGGAAAAAAAAATATACTTATGGTAAGAGGAGATGGTCTATACAAGGTGGTGCGAGGATCAGAGAGAATGCCTACATGATTGATTCCAGGGACATATACCCATATCAACTACTTTTAATGTTAGAGACATCACTCTATACTGTGAAGATTAATATCAGGCCACTCTTTAGGAGTTAAGGACGAATCCTTCTTAAAAGGGGGTGACTGAAGTAGAGCTACATGCCATAATGCCCTTAGGTAAGCCCAAGTTCAACTTCTTGCATAATGTCAAAACCCTCATACCAGTATCTCCATTTTTCACAACTCTTCAAAGGGCCCTGAAGATTCTCATAGAGGTAACTAGTAGCCTTAGGTAAGGAGTTGTGGCTAATTTCTTCACTGTTCAATTTATTTTTTAGAAGGTTGCATCAACTTTAACTTAGTTGTGACATCCCAAATGAACTCTAAATAAGCATGCTAGGTATTCTTGGAACACTCCATGAGTCTAGTTCTAACTCTATAAATAACTTTTGTAGTTACAAACAATTATAGAGAAATTTAGCGAATAAGGTAGGCTGCCAAAAATTCAGACTTGCAGTGGTCAGTCTTGCAAAGGCGAATGAAAAACTAGATCTAGGGACTGTATATTTTCCTAGGGAAGTAGGACATGTCAAGAGAAAATCATGCCAAAGAAATTCATTCCTTAAACCGAAGGTTTGAAGAGGCTTTCTTTTTTTACAGCTCAGATGCAACCCAAATTTTAACACAAAATGGATAATAAATATTGGTATTATTTATACTATTTTCTTTCAAATTTGAATATGTCTATATATTATAGCATTCTCATTAGTTTATAGGAGTGAGGAAATGTTGTCTCACTCCTACTATGTAATTTTTGTTGTTTATCTTCCATTAGTCGTAGTAGGGAATTTTACTTATTTTTCTATTGGTTAAGGTAGTAATTTTCCCATTGGGTAATTCCTTGCTTAGGAAATAATCAATGAGTCTTTGTGAGCCTATAAATAGGCATATTTTCTCTCTTCTAAGCAGACTTAGTGAGTGATATATGACGCAACTTATTGTTATTTCTCCCACAAAAATCTTTCATTCTTTGGTCCAGTTTGACAATCAACTATTAGTTGTTAGCTGTTAGTTATTTTTATTAGCTGTTTGATATTAGCTGTTTGAATTGTCTGTTTACATTAACAATTTGAATCAACTGTTTCTAGAAAAAATATTTGGTAAAATTAGCTGTTTCTAAAAAGGTTGTTTGTTAAGATCCCATTTATACCATTTCTCAACATTACTTTGTAGTTGAACATAATTTTTTATTTATTGGCCATTTTATTTTCTTTTCAAAAGTAATTAAATTTATGTCATATGTAAAAATTAATTCAATGCTTGAACCTTATTTTCATATTAATTCTGCATATTTTGTATCCATTATTTATCTTATTTCTTTTCAATTCATATGTATTGATGTGATACCTACGTCTTATAACCTTATTTTATTATTCCTTTAAGGATTTTTCTTTTGTGAATTGAAATTTATATGATTTTTTTATCTTTTTCTTTGTCTTTTCAAGATCTTTTTCTTTGTCTTTTACAAATTAAAATTTGTCTGAATTTCAAATGCTTTGATATTCATTAAATTATATTCAAATAAACATAATAGCAAAAGTCACTATTAACTCGAAATTAATCCGAAAAGCTACTTATGGTATGCCTTGTAATTTTAAATAACTAGAATTAGGATTTTTGATTTCTCTAATGGCATGTCTTATAATTTTAATAAAACATTGGCCATTTTTATCATTTATACAAATAGCCATTTACAAAAAGCTATTCATCTTAACTTTTTGAAAATTGACTTTTCGGGCTAACATAGCCATTAAAAAAAGCTATTTACCAAATATTAAATTGGTTTTTTTGACCAGGTCAAACCAGCCAAAAGCCTCTAAGAAGCCATTTCGTATCAAAAGTCCAATGAAAAAGCCAACAACCAAATATACCCTTTGTTTGATTTTCTGATGGTATTTTAGAGTCTAACTTTATCGATTCTTGGAGATTTAATCTTCAGAGGACTAAGTGGTGTACATCTCCCCTAAAAGTAGTGCAAGAAATGGCAAAACTGGGCTCCAGTCTCTATTAGAGACTAAATGTTGAAAACAGTCTCTATCAGATACCAAATGTTGAAAACAGTCTCAAATTGAGACGGTCAAAATTTGGTCTCTAACAGAGACTAAGTATGTTGGTCTCTAACGAAGACGAGGGCTTTTGGTCTCTAACCGAGATCGAAATGGCCCATACTCTAATACAATCCAAAAAAACTTGCTCTCAAAGTTCGGTCTCAGTTGGAGACTTATGTACACAGTTCGGTCTCCAATTTTAAATTGTGACCAGGGTTTTGGAGACTAGTAGTTCCGGATCTCTGTTCGGTTTCAAAACTTAAATTGAGCCTGTTTTTTATGTGGGACTAGAAAATTCGGTCTATTGGACCGGATTCTTATAGTGTCTAGAGTTATATGTTTCCCTTTGTTTTAGTTCTCCAATCATATAACACCTCAAAGCCTTGAATTGTGCTCAATTCTTTGAATTGTGCTCAATTCTAGTCAAGACATTCGATATAGACTCTAACCTTCAATCGTTCAACCACCCCGATCCTCACCTTGAATATTTACTCCGCATCACCCCTCATCGTAAGAGGCAAAAATTAATGAGCGTTGAACTTGGAAGTGCATATATCTCATCGGAATTTGATTTGTTGCCATCCATACTATGACAGGTAAGTCCCATAATAAGCTTACAATTCGAATTTTTCAAAATGACAATCGATGACTTCAGTTTTGCCAAAACAAAAAAATAAAATTCTATATTTGCCCAGAAAAGTAGGACATGTCAAGACAAAATTCTATCAAAGAAATTCATTACCTAAGCCAAAGGTTTGAAAAAGCTTCCTTTTTACAACTAAGATGCAGCCCAAATTTTAACACAGAAAGGCAAGAAAGATTGGTATTATTTGTAATATTTTCTTTCAAATTTGAATACGTCTATGTATTATAGCATTTTCATTAGTTTGCAGGAGTGAGAAAATGTTGCCTCACTCCTACCGACTACGTAATTTTTGTTGTTTATCTTCCATTGATCCTACCTGGGAATTTTACTTGTTTTTTTATTGGTTAACGTAGTAATTTTCCCATTAGCTAATTCCTTGCTTGGGAAACAAACAATGAGTCCCTATAAGCCTATACATGGGCATATTTTCTCTCTTCTAAGCGGACTTAGTGAGTGACATATGACATAACTTATTGTTATTCCTCCCACAAAATTCTCTGACTCTTCGTCTGATTTTCTGATGGTGTTTTAGAGTCTAGTTATTAGTTTCTTAATCTTTAGAGGAGTAAATGGTGTGTATACTGTATCCCCTCTAAAAGTAGCGGAAGAAATTTCATTATCGTAGACTTATATTTTCCTCTTTATTTTAGTTTAAATTGGGCTTAATTCCAGTAAAGACGTTGGATGCAGACTCTAACCTTCAATCGTTCAACCACCCTGATTGTCACCTGGAATATTTACTCTGCATCATCCCCTCATTGTAAGAGGTAAGAATTAATGAGTTTTGAACTTGGAAGTACATGTATCTTATCCGAAATCGAGTTGTGGCCATCCATGACGTGATCAGTAATTCCCTTAATAAGCTTACAGTTTGAATTTTCCAAAATAACCACCGACGACTTTAATTTTGCCCCAAAAAAAAGATGCCCTCTAAATGAAATTTTCAAATTACTTTTTGTTTTTTTTTTCCCTTTTTTTTTGGGGCGGGAAGAGGGAGAATAAGAGGGTGTGAACTGGAAGAACCCTAGAAGGTTTCATCCTTAAGATTTTTGCTCTTTTGCAAGTGAATTGCATTTGCTGAAATATAACATGAATGGGATAAGTTGATGACTTAAATGGCTGAAAAGCAACAAGAAACAATTGAAATCATATTGACCTGCTAATTATTTGTTGTCAACCCCAACTGTGAAATGAATCACACACGTATATCTAACTGGTCTCTCCAGGAGTCTAAAGAATTTGATTCATGTATCTTCGGAGGAGCATGCTAACGAGCGCCTGATAGCCTTTTTCAGTGGGATGGTAACTGTCCCAGAACACGTACTTGCTGGCATCTGGACATACTGGGTCTAGCTTATTGCACAGTAAGCTAGTCACCTCTATCAGCCCTGTTCCGCAACAGCCTTTGGTCACTTCTTCGAACCCTGTTTAAAAATTTCACCAATTAAATTAAATTAAATCAAGTGGTTCTAAATTTTTAATCAAAATAAATGCAAGAAAATCTTAATTATAAGAGAATAATGAAACATAATTTATTATATACTATAATGAACAGGGTAATATATCTATAATGATGAGACGAGTACCATATTTGGCAGGGTTTGTGATGAGTTCATCCAAAGCACTGTAAATGTCAATGTAGACGATCCTGGAGTTTGCATTTTTGCGATGAAGCTTGTTAAGTTCAGCAGAGAGCTTGGAATTGAATAGTTGGGCAACTTCGTTATATTTGCCTGCACATGCCCTGACAATTCCTCCTGCAAGAGTCCTCTGTGATGGAACGCACCCAATTGGTGGCGCACCAAACACTGCGAGCCTCCTTGCCCCAAGATTGTACAAATCCTGAAAATTTCAAATGTACATTATGCGAGCTATAAATAAAGATAAATCTTATATGGCATACCAAAATACAAAACCAAAGTAATCATGGAAATTTTTATCTTCACTTAGTCTACTTATTTACATATGACGCTTTTAAATGACGGGAAAATGGCTGCTATGATGGCATAGGAGTTTAAATAATTGTCGCTGTATCAAATTATTATATAACGTATTTTTATGATTAGAAAAATGACATGTATGATTATAATTTCATAGTTATGGTTCACATATTAGGATGTCTTTTGCATCAATAGGTGTAGTTGATGGATTCTTCAACTCAAAAACCAAAATGGGCTAGAAATAGACCATCAATTCTGCTACGAATAAAATTTACCTTCTTGCCTCAAGCTAAACTGATTATACTCTTGGTTAATACAAGAAAGTTATCGGGTTAAGTTACCTGAACAAAAGCAGAAGCAGAGTGGAGCATAAGGTCAGTATAAGAGTTAGGATCGTAGTTCTTCCTGAAAGGGGTGTCAAAATAGGTGTTTGCAATGTCATCACTGCCAGCCACGACCAGGAAGACGGCATTCTTGAGGATGTACATGGTCCGTTCTTCTCCAACCAGATGGGTCACTTTCTGTATGTACTCTTTGAAATAATCCAATTGTTGTGACAGCGGTATCACTGACTGCATTCATTCATGCAACCAACATAATTTATTAATTAGGTCACCCACTAAATATGACAACTGAAGCAAAGGCATATGAATTGGGTATTTTTGGATTTGTAAACCTACCAGTGAAAAAGTGCAATTTAACTAGGAATTTTGTTTCGTCATTTTATCCCTAGTCTTCATGACTACAAATATGATACAGGTCTTCATAAAAACCCCCAAACAAGATTGTTTATTTAGTTAGTTTGATGCGTCATGTATTAAAGTAATATAATGAACAAAGAAGGATCGAATTATAAGCATATGTAGTTTACTGACAACATCATATGGTCTGCAATTGTCCTCTGTTACAAAATTAGAAACTGTAGCCATTTCCTAATACTTGATAAGGCTTATCTGTGAAAGTATGAAACTACCAATATATAAGGTTTAGACAACAAGGTTGGAAGAACAATAATACCGCAACAGTAGATGTCAATGGGTCATATCCAGAAGCACCAGAAGCGAAGCTCACGCCAGTGAGGAGATCTTGTGGTCCAACAGTTGGATCCAAATATGCTGGCACATATTGTTTAACTGAGACTTCCTCCGCTGCAATATGAAAATCAAACTCAAAATTATATCATAATCATGTTCGAGAAACTATTACCGAACTTTATGAAGTTTTCTTCAGTATCTTCTTTCGTTAGTGGCCATTGGCTAAGAATTTTTATGCTACTACCCTTTTCAGTTAGTCATTGAAGCGTCTATTAATGATTCTCTTAATAGAGGTATACTTTTGTTTGATTAACTGTTCCCCAAATGAAAGTGTATTTTTTTCCGATAAATGATAGAACCACGAGAAATATATATATATATCTATATATATATATATATATTGAGTTGGTAAGTTAGCTCATTCACTAGCCCCTTTCTAAAGGGTGTGAGTTCAGGAGGTTTGCGAGCAGGGGCACAATCATCAGACTACATCTAACATATGCTTGGCCTTGTTAGCAAACCCACAAGAGGGCTCCAAGAGCACGCAATTTCCAACGAAATTGTTGTCATCAAGATTTGAACCCTCTTGGCGAGTTTGGAACCCCTAGGCCCCTGCATTGCGCTACAAAGCTCTTGACAGTAGAGATATTTATATGTACAAATGTAAAATATTATATTGAGGTTGACTATGTACTCAACTTATTTTGTAGCTTCCCATCAATTAGCCTACCTACTTAAAAGTTTCATGGAACTTTTAAACCCTTGGCTCTATGTTTGGTTGTTATCCTAATGTATTAAAGTCCTTTATAAAACCCGAGCAGAATAATGTGATCCAACATCCAAAATAGTTATGTAGCATTTGGTTGAAAGTAATGCAACCACTGTGTAATGGAATCAACCATGCAATGCAATTGTGAGCGTAATGGAATAGGATAATAATTACATTACAAAGTTTGGTTACAAAGTTTTTACAATTGCAATGGAATGAACTCATTTACAAATAATACTTAATTTTACACATGGGGTGAAGTATTTGCAATTCAATTCGTATTTTATTTTGCTTACTTTAATTATTTGTATCTTGGTTGATAATTATTATCCAATATCTTATCATCATGATTATGATATTTCATATGAGACTTGACTCTATTTCTTCTAAATTACAAATTTACAATAATATAATATTGTTCAAGTTTAGCAACTAGAGAGAAAAGATGATAGTGATAATGTGAGAGAGAGATGGGGGGCGGGGAGGGGAGAGATGATGCCTAGAACATACAAAAATACAATTACAATAATGTGATCTTGGTTTGAGTTAAACTTTATCTAATATGGAGAGGAGAAAGAAGGGGGTGGGGGGCTTCAAACACTTAAAAATATGGTGTTATAGTCTTAATATATGGGAAGCAGAGAAGCGATAATGTAGAGAAAAGAGAGAAAGTACCCAAATATAATAGCTTATGGTTGGTTAGACTTTGATTCAAAGGTCTGCAATCACAATAGCTTAGGAAAAGCCAAGTAATTGTATTTATATAGATTAAGGTAAAAGTAATTACAATGCAATCTTGATTACATTCCCTTAATAGTAACCAAACATGGTAATAGAATCATCATCACCATTTTGATTGTATTACCAATTTGATTATACAGAACCAAACGAGTCATTAGTCTAATATGAATTAAAATTCAAAAATAACAAGGAATCGAACGTAACCTAAATATTTTCCATCAAAGTTATCTTTTTGAACGAGAGAAGTTTATTGAATCATATATCAATCAACTTGAAATCAACTAAAATGAAAAGCGTTTCAACCCGAAATTAAAATTGAATTGAAGCTTAATGATATGAACATCATATGTTTCGAAGTCAACTCAAGCCAAAGCTAAATTGAATGATCCATTCTCTATATCTACATAAAATGGCAGACACTTAGAGCGAAGTTTATTTTGACTTCATTACCTCGTATTTATTTATGTTTTTAAGTTGTAAAAGCTACAAAAGGCAAATACAGCATTCGAACAGTCACTAATACATACCCACTAGCAGAGACTTAGCTAGCCCCGCGAACTCCTTCCATCAGTAGAGATTACAAATTCGATCTATTGGCTAACACCCACTGATCAGATGATAAAATCGAGGGTCCAACTTGTGCAAACAGGCTAAAGTCTCGCCTCCGAAGACACCAAAGTTTTGAGGCATTAACGACGATTTCCTCAGACTTAAAGCTCAATTTTAATTTTTTCCCTTTTTCTTTTTTTGATGGGGGTGTGAGGGTGGCATGTTGTGGTTGGTTAGGAATTGAAATTCAGGAGTTAGTTGAGATGATTTGAGAGGGCCCTTGTCGAGACAACAGGACAATCAATTGTTAGGGATGGGCCGGGTAGACCTGAATTATATGGACAAGAGAGAGAATACAGGAAACTTCGCAATTGGGTAATATACAATGAAAATTCATGAATGAGGAAAACGGATATCTCCATCTTTCACATTTATTAGTCTCACTTCCATTTATATTTTCACATGAAAGCAACCTATTCGTTTATATGAACACCAATCAAATAAATTTGTTTAGTTAAATTAGGTCTGACAAGATATCAACCTAACTGAAATGTAAAAAAAATCATTAAAGGCATATAAATAAATTCTACTAAGGCATTGGAGGTGAGAGGGTAAAGAAGAGACAACATTTCCTATCAGACAGTCGTAATCCTTCAAACTCAATCACAACGTCTACCCCTTTAATTTGTTTCGATTGAGGGTAAAGAGAGCAGGTGGACGAGAGAAAGATATTATTTGACTCACCTAACCCTTTGCTGGAGAAATTAAGAGGGAAGGGATGGGAGGGGAGGGCGACAATTGATATCCATGATTACACGTACAACACTGCTTTTATTGACGCTTCAATTGAACCTAACAACCATTCACTGTGAATAAATTAATACTTAAGTAGTATCAATCTAGGCTGCAGCCTGCAGCCCGTGAAAAGACGGAAAAGGCGAGCAATAGTGTGTCCCAAATCTGGTTCGGACCGTCTTAACTAACCACTTGGCAAACAGCGAACCCAGCAAAAATGGAGCGTCGGGTACGCAGAAATAAATATATTATGTGATGAAAAAATATAAAACGTTTTATGCTCTTAACTTTTATGAGAAATGAACAAATATATATGCTAAAAACTTGTCTATTTATTTACTTATTTATTTCATTTTTTTTTTCTTAAGAAGGAGTTGAGGAGTTTAGAATGCAAATCTAATCCAATGGATTTATGGGCATAAAATGGCTTCATGTGCTGTTGAACATGTCTACAAGAAGTCAGAGTTTGACCCACATAGTGAAATCCTAAAGCCCCCTAAATATCCTATTAAAAATACATAAATTCACAAAAGTTTTGCCACGATAAGTTTAATAGAAAATTAATGTGGTTTATTATAATAAGAATATAAATGGTTGTAACTCTAACGTTTTAAAATAAATATTCTTTTTTGGAAGCGGTCTTCAAGAGGAACACAAACCAATTTTTCCTCCACAAAGCTAATTCTTTAAAATTGGAAAAACAAACAATGAATCAACGTCAAATGCTTATATTGATTCATGACAAGTTAATGCTAAAACTGAAGCACCCAAAATGAAAAAGAAGAACACCCCCCCCCCCCCCCCCCCAAGGATAAAAAAACTTTAGGAAGCTCTCACTCACCAACGCTGACTTGAACTTCCCAAGTCAAACATGGGAAAGTTTTCTCCTTTATTTACTTCGTGCCATGATTGACCAAATGTTCCGCTGAAATGAGTTCATTCCTTCCGTAAGGTGGATTCCTTTTAAGTTTTCACCAAAATATTGATATATTTGCTCTATATACTTCAACATTCTTTACACTAGTAACTCATTTAAAACAAATGAATGAAAGACTTTTTTTAACAGTTTTCCTATTATAATTTAGCGCTTTAATCGAAGGAAGACACTGATTTTTTACATACTAATGCTAAGGATATAAAATTAGCCATCCAAGTAGTTAATTGAATGGCCTATTGTCTACTGCCCCAAAAAAAAAAAGAAAAAAGAAAAGAAGGATCTATCCAAGGAGGTAAACAACATGATTGAAAGACAAATGATACGGCGGTTGGTTAACGTGGTCAAGTTTAGGGCTCCGAGGGGTGGCCGGATAGTAGATGGTAAGCTTAAGATGTTGCCTGTTGGTCTACGGAAATCTCCCATCTCCGGACACCACACTGATCGTACAACATTAACTATCGATTATGCAAGTTGACTATTTATCGGTGACTTTATGCGCTTAGCATCAATTGCTCACCTAAAAAACTAAGGGTGTAGAATCTAGACATATGAGATCGGTTGACTAGAAACATATGATGTCTTTTTATTTTTTGTTTTTATTATTACTTTTTCGTTCCTAAGTTGTAACTTTTTTCGGAAAAAATCTACAAGAACTTGTTATCATTGTAGAGATCTTATAAGATAACATAGTGTATGGTATACAAAATTAATTAGAAACTTAATTAGGAAAGATAAATATATTATGATTTCATACTAATAATCTTTTCTAAATTCCTTATATGAGGAAGAAAACTTTACATTAAAAATTTATAAAGTTTCAATACATAAAGTCACATACCACAATTGTCATTGATCAAAAGAAATAGTTATCTCAAGCCAAATAACTTTCTTTAAATAATAAGTGCATAGTATGACTCCTTTCGCTAATCATTCATTGACTTTTGGTTTGGAGTAGGGTGTGAGGGTCAAATTTATGGTACAATTCTACTCTTGATGTAGAGAGGTTGTTTTTTTTTTAAAGGCTCATCCTTAAAAAGCACCGGTTGGTGGAAAGAATATTCATTGGTAGTATAAGAAATAGATGGAGGGTGGGCTTATTCTTAGGTGGGGTACGCGTAAGAACAAGCCATACTTAAATCTAGGATTTTTTATAATAATTGTCAAATTATTGATTGACCTAACCAACACGAGCAAAAGTAGAGAAAAAACCACAATTTTTTTTTTAAAAAAATGTAGAGAGCCATGCATTAACTAATAATCTACATCAGACTAATTTGAACAAAAACTAATAATTAGTTAAAAATTAAAAAACAAAGTAGACAGCCATGCATTGACTAAAAATCTACGTTAAACTAAACAGAACAACTCAGCCAGATTGTATTCATACCTATAAGATCGGTCGGAATCCTGCCATTGCTGAACCTTCCAGTAGGAATTCCACCCATGAAATCCTTGCCATAAGGGGGGTGATTACACTTGATTATTGTCTTGATGCCGTTGTTGTTTCCCGGATCAATGATCGAATCCCCGAACCCTATGACTGCTGTCACCGTCACGTTCGGAGGGAGCGGAATCGCCCCAGTAGTCATGACAGCGAGTAGTAGAGAGAAAAGCAAACATTGTAAGCGTATCCTTGAAGAAGAAGAAGAAGAAGAAAAAGAAGAAGTATGCATGGTGGTTGTGTTTGAAGAGTTTTATGTAGAAGTACCAATGATATTCCTTTCGGATGTAGAACTGAGGTTAGAAGAGAGCGAGGATAAAGTGAAATGCCTTTACAAGCTCTTTTTCATGTATCTCATGAAGCTTGGCATAAATGTCTCGCTCAGCCATTTATATAGGAAATGAAAACACCATCCAGACATGCCTTCTACAATGTTTTCAATATTTTTTAAGGGATATGCCAAATATTTTGCCAATTTTTATGTGAACAAGAAGCCGCTTAAGGATTCCAACCCAAGAGACTGCATAGTTAAGGATTTTTCATAGCAACATTACCTAACAGTTAGAACTTGCAGGAAGGGTCTTATGTTTCGAAAGTCTCAGAAGTTCTTATTTTTTTCATTTACTTATTTTTTAAATTTTGTGCAACCGATTCTCTATAACGTAACCAACAATGTAATGGCTTTTATACAAAAAATAAATAAATAAATAACACAAGTAATATAATCAATCTCAGCTTATGAGGGATATAATCTTTTCAAACAGTTTTTTTTTCATTTTAAAAACTCCAATTTAAGAACTTACTTGGGAAGAAGAAAATATTAGAGTAATTAAACTGTTTGGAGAATTTTTTTGTGCCAACTTTTTCCTTGATTGTTGAAGATATGAAAATCTAAATTTTTAGTTAAATTACTAATTAGTGATCCACTATCTCTTTGTAAATTTTTCGGGTGGGTGAGGCCTATGAAATTAAGCTATAAATTAAGGCTACTATTCTACGATCGTTGCTGGCTATTATATCCTCATTTAATGCTACAAAATTCTCCTGTTTCAATTAAAATTAGCAATGAAGATACAATAAAGGTAGTATATTTGTGTTCAACCAACATGTCACAGTTTTTTAAAAATTATCATAAAATTAATTAGGATTAATATTTAATTCCAAAAAATGATATTCAAAAGAAACTATTGGTAAGTGATAATAGTGATTTATTGAGAAATAATCATAGAATAGAATCCTATTAGCCTTCTCTTACACAAAATACTCAAATATCGGCCCTCTAGGTGTTGAAAGATGCTACATGCATTGACCATTTTTGTTGACAGCAAGTTCTGGTTTGAACAATATTTATGTTAGTTATTAATTTAATTATAGTTTTCTTCTGATAAAATCGACCTATTTATCAAAGATTACTTTTCACCCGTTTATTGTGGATTATTTTAGTTTCTCTTTTTTATATAAAAATTGTGATTAATTTACCTAGTTTAAAACATGAGAAAAAGTTTGACGTAAAATCATCGTATCGTGGATTATGAGGGTTTTAAAGTTAAGAGTTTAGTATGACTATAGGATTTTCTAGTATACTTTTAAATTTTTTTTGCTTTATATTCTGATTTGAATTTGCTGATCTTTCTATTCCGCACTTATCCGTTTGTAACTCTTTTTGCTTTTGCTCTTAATTTCCATTGAGTAGAAGGTAATAACAATGCAACTGTATATTCACAACGGTTAGCCACATGTTTATAGGAAATAACTTAAGATATTCATAATCAACTAATTTCAAAACTCAATCTAGTTCATCTATCATATATTCACAACGGTTAGCCATATGTTTGTATCGTTTTAATTTGTAGGTCTAAACTCACTGCTGCGTTGCTATATGCGCTCTGGGACTCGATACTAGATTGGGAACCACAAATGGAACACAGGCAAAGACCTCAATCAAACCAGTTGCATGTAGGGCATGGCGTCAACAGAAGGTGCTATTTCCATAAATAGATATTACAGCGCTTCTCGCTATTGAATGAAAAGACAACTCCACTTCTAAAAACTACAAATGAAAAAAAAATAAAAAACAAAAATAAAAACTACGTGATACAGCAGAAACGTATCCCAATCCCATGACACCACATTGGCCGTAAAACTGTAAAAAGGTGCCCATCACGCTGAGTATCTTAATAAATGGCCATTGCTTTCTTGTGCAGTAGTTATTGTCATTAAATTTGCAAAACTTTTATGCCATCTGTGATAAGATAATGACATATGACCAATAATCACAACCACCTGTGCTGATACTTATTAAAGTGACAATCTCATATCCTGAACTGTCACACGCAGACATAACAGGTGTTGTAAGAATTACCTGAATTTCAAAACTAATATGAAGTTCAACCCTTTCTTTTATGTACCTGGATAATCCTAGTTGCAAATTACTACAATTATACTACCTTTCATTTAGTGGGTTCTACTTTGCTCAATAATAACCGACTTCTTAGCTGTTCATTCACTTATTATTTGTTTGGAAATTAAGTGGAAAGAAATAAAAGCAAATTAATAAGAAAAATGGTCCTATGTATTCATCTTTGGAATTTTTCTCCATAAATACATGTAAGTAACTAGTGACATTTTTTTTTATATCGGATGTCTTAAGATATACCGTTCTTACACTTTTAGAATTATTTTTTTCACTCTTAAATTGGGTGTGTGAAAGAAAGCAAATTATATTTTCTCTTGCTCATAATCATTTAGTAAATGTTGAGCTAAATAAAAATGTGCTCAATGTAAATTCTTACCCCAATATAATTAAACACTTATTTGCCTTATCCCACACACAAAAAACAAAAGGAAAGTCATTAGAAAAATGAAGATAAGGAAAAAGCTAGCTATGAGAATATGGAGAATTATGGGAATAGAAGCATTGATTTCCTATTCAATTAACAGCGTTATAGAAACCTCATTTATGAACTTAACTCTCACTTAAACCCCCTAAAGTATGAACCATGCAACATCCTTAAAATTATACAATCCATTTTGTTATACATGCATAGAGCAATTAATAGGTAAGAACGAAGGTCAATTCACAATTGATTCTCATATCAGTAAATCACTCTGCAAAATAAGAGTGTGAATCCAAAAACAACTGAAAAAGAAGAATTTGGAGTCAATTACAATAATAGGTAACAGCCAAAAATAATAATAATTTTCCATAGGCCAGTTGCCAAACAAAAGGAAATTGAAGAAATTAAAATTGTTCACACATAGAGTCAAGGGATTTTGAATACAAATATGCAATACAGTCTGGATTTGTCCGAAGTTAGCTAGCACCTCAATTTCATGGCTGTTGAAACAAGTAACCTAAAACTTGGAAGAAAGTACACAGACTTTCAATTCACAAGCATTTAGTATAGCAATACAGCTCTCTTTTGCAACAAATTAACAAGGTCCCTAATGTCAAGAATTCAGGCATAATGCATAGAGAAAAATCTGTTGTGCTAATCAGAACTTGTAAATGGCTCATTTATGTTAAATAAACGAACTTGCAGCACAATACAACACATATTTATCCCAAAATAACAAAATTATATTTTATCAAATTACAGAAAATTACAACTATAATCAATGATTTGATGCCAAAGCCTTTCATAACAATAATGTTTAAAATAGAAAAAGAATAGCATAAACATTGGACTATTTTGCATGATGTTTGTACATTATGCTGTCATGTGGACGAGTTCGTATATTTATATACAAAACCTAGTTGATAGAGCGTTGAGTTCTTAAAACATGTCGGTGCCATATATACAGGTTATTTCCGCTATTTCTATTAAAAAAAAAAAAGACTCAAAAGTCAATATTAAGTGATCTTTCATTTGAGTCAAAATTTGAGCTGATGCTTCACGGTAAATATATGATGAACTAGATTCTACAATGTAATTTTCCACTAATAGATAGAGAAGGTTAGATTTGAAGTTAGATAGGTGTAATTTCCCTATTTATAGTAGATGCAGCCGTACAGAGTGAATTGAAAGCTAGAACATGTCATAGGTGCTGAGCGAGAAGCTTTTATTTCTTGGACATCATCAGTATAGGTCTAAAGCCGTATTGAGCAGAGACATGTAGATGTAGTAGGACGGTAAGGGACAGAGGAGGATGGAAATATGTAATATACAAACCAGTGCATATAGTTACATGCACATGATGAACTTTTAAACGTCTACTAATTCATGTTTTCCATTGTTCTACTTTTAGTTATACATGTCATGTACCTACAAATACATTATGTTGATGAAGAGGAACATTTACTTTGGAACCAAATGTCAAAATGTGTTTTTTCTCCTTCAAGCATTAAGATCATATTCAAAATAGAAAAATTTCAAGACACTATTATCGGTTAGTTTTTATATTAATTTAATTGAATCTATGTTCACACGCAGTGGACATTTCGAGATTTTTACTAAACCATCACTAATTCATGTATTCTGGAACCCGTTGATTAATTAAATACGAGCTTCTTAAAAGCAAACAATACAAAGTGTATGAAAAATAAATTTGATGTTGGATCCTCCATTTTACTAAAATCGAAATACTGTTAGCCCAAAAAGAGATACAACTCTTCTATCATAGATTTTATCAATTCACAAGACTTGAATCCGAAAATTTACTTAACGGAAATAAGTGTGAAACTACTTGAACCAACCTGTGTTTGTAATTTAGATAAGTTTTTGTGTCATGATGTATATATCTTCCTAACAAAAATTATTATCTTGATAATATTTACAATTTTACATTGACATTTGTCTCGATTAATGCTGAAACCTAGTTTTAAAGCATATTTTGTATCAATCATATGCTTCTCGCTTATATTTTATAGCTTGAATATATAATGACTCTTCTAAATTGAATGAATTTAAATTTTGAGTTCTAAATGTTTTAGGTTTGAATCACAAGCCTTAATTCAACCTATATCTAATGAGCCTTTAACCTCGGAATGATGAACTTTTTAATATTTCCAATGATGAACCTCTTTTTCTATATAAGCAACAAACAAATAATAACTCTTGGCCTAGATTCACTTATGCGATATCTATATAGATTTATATGTAGACAGTCTTACGTCTTCAGGTATCTCTACTGTAAACCTCTTCTTCTATATGATTAATCTTCTCAGTGTCCATACCTACCACCGCAGACACATATGTACCGTAGAGGCGTAGACTCTATTGGTGATGATTGATGCATACATTTGTATCATAAAATTTCCATGAAATTATAAGATAGAAAAGGAAATAATCCACCCTAGAGTACAAGGATTTTACATACACCAATGGCAATTTCCAACAAAAAGGTGTTGCGTTCTAATCTCACGAGAGGCGTAGAAAAATTCCGTTGCCCTTGTTCCCCCTGCCTTTCCCTATTTCTGGGGTTGTAATGAAATCAAACCAATTCACTGACCTCTCAGGCTCAAGCCAACGAGCTCGAGCCTAGCCTAAGTTGTCTTGAAAGCATATTGAATTGTGCCGAGCACAGCAAGGCTCAACTTGTCTTAGCTGGGCTTGGCTCACTATAGCTTAGTTTTTTTTGTTGTTTTCATAAACACTTGTGTGGAGAGAAAATTACCATTATGATCAATAAAATTTTATTTGAACTCTTATTTTTTAAATCCAACGTAAAAATCTAAAATTTAACTTAAATTTACCATTGGATTTGCAAACTTCTTAAAAAAAAAAAAAGAATTAAAAAAAAACATTGAGCGAAGCTCGAGTAGAGTACACAACTAATCAAGCCAAGCTTGAGCTTGGCCAACTCAGGTTTGGCTTTGCTCAGTTTCACCCCTATTCCTTCCCATATTAGTGTGCTCTCATGAAATACGCCTCAAGGGCCTATTCTTTTTGTTGGTAAATTCGCTTTTACCAATATCTACCAACTGTAACTAATTTTTCCTAACTTTCATCAACGTTTACAAAATAATTCCAATCCTTTCCAATTCTAACAAATTTTTTCAACTCTAACCAACTTCTATTCACTTCTACTAATCTCATTCAAAATTTTCCCACTCATATGCATTTCTCACTAACGTCTATGTACCAACTTCTACTAATTCCTACCAGCTTCTTCCAATCTTTTCTAACTTTAATCAATTCTTATGTGCAATCATCCCAACAAAATACCAACTTCTTCCAACTCTCATCCTTTTTGTAATCAATCTTTACCAATTTCACAATTTACCAACCCATGTTTATCAATGAATAGAACAGGCCGTGGGTCAGCAAGCTCACCAATGTCTAAAACATAATTTAAAACAAAAAGCTTTCCACAAATTAGTTTGAATCCCAAATTTTCAAAAATATCCTTAATTTCTATAAGTTTCGAAGTGTCAATGCTTCAAGGATAAAATAAAATTTGCACTGAGATTAGAAGAATGTTAAGAAAAACAAAATTAGGAAAATGAAATGTTCAAATTTTTTTATGAAAAAACCATCTCAAACGTAGAAAAAATAAATTCAGAATAAGAAAATTAGATATAAGTTATTTAAGGAAGTATATAAACAAAATGAGATTATTAAACTTTAATAACTGGTAGAAAAAGATAATATACAAAATTTTTTGAGTTATGTTGATTTTATAGAATCTCAACATGCGATCAAGTTTGAATTGCCCATTTTTTATTTTAAAAAATATCATAATATAATAATTTTACACTGAATAAGAAAAATTTGACTGAACTATACATGTAAATCAATTTTGTATCTAGATAAGTAAAATGATAAATGTCTTACCACAATACACTTTATAAGTGTCATATTTTGACTTAAAAATCATACTATCATGTTTTAAATTTAAAATAAATGATATGATCGAATAATGAAAGCATATTATAACTTATAAATTGTATAGCATAATCTTTTTATTCATAATTTACAACAATTCTAAGATACGCATATCACATGTCCTCGAGGACAAAGTTAATCCGATTAGAGTGCCATTTAATACTATGTCTGCGTAGCCAATAAATATTTAAGGTTAGTAATTTATAATTAAGTGTAATAATTGAAATTTTGGTAATTCTAAATCACAAGATATATTAATCTAAGATGAGATAAGAGTGTTTTGTTACAAGATATATATCACTACCCATTCAGATAATAGACACACAGGGACACAAACTTAGCTTGGAAGGGTGGGAGAATTTAGTTAAGAGCATTCTCAATGGTGATTCAGTTTTTTGGCCTACCAATGGAGGCCTACCTCTGTCGCACCAACTTATGAGCTAACTTTTTTCTTTACAATCCTCCCTTTCTTCAATGTAAAGCTCAACACTCTGGCTCACCAAATAAAATAATACCTGTGGACTCACTCTATAACACACAATTTAATTTTAGAATTGAAAAAAAGAAAAACTAATTAAAAGTATTTAAAAAATAAAAAAAAGGAAAAAAGGCCCGCAAGCCGGCTCATAGCCCCTAGCCTCCTTGCAAGCAGCAAGCCGTTAGTCAACTGATGCAGTTATTCTCCCACCTTACTCACCCCCTTTCTCTCTCCTCCTTTTTATCTCACGGGTCATGCATTGCATGTGCTCTAGTGAACCCCAAACACCGCCTCCCCCTCAAAGAAAAAAAAAAGAGAATAAATGGAAAATAAAGGAAAATGGACAAATGCTAGGCTTATGGCTAACCACGCCGGACACCAATTAGAAGTATTTTTACTTGGTGGTAAAATCATGTCATGTGTGAAAATGATATCTCATTGTTCCTAATCTTCTACACTCAGCTACTTGTACCCTCTATCGACGTGGAAATAGGTAAGCCAGCGCCCACAATTATTCCAGAGGGTGTTAGCAGTTGACAGTTGGGGATTGGACGACTAAATGACGATAATTAATCATCCAGTGGACCAGAAATACGTTCTCAATAATCTCTGTTATTGCAAGTAGCGTTTATCCCAAAAGTACATATAATTCTGATGATTCGAGATTTGGTTGCTCACATTCATGCCTGCAAGAATAGGCAAACTTCCATCAACATCAACCAAAAAAGAAAAAAAACAAACAATTGCTTCTAAATATTTATTTCGTTCGCAAAATATACCAAACGCCAAGTGTCAAACAACATGTACATTCCTTTATTAGTAGTAGCTTTGTTAGCTCAACGACATTTGCCGGTCACCAACAAAATGAATGAAGCGTGCATGATGAAGCCTGTTGCACTGCTGCATACTTTACATGTTTATAATCTTGCACAGCTCGCATATGATATGCCTTTCTTTATGGAATGGGTTTTTCAGGTGGGTATTATCTCCTTTAGTTTTTATATATGTGCATTAGAAGCTTCATTATTTTGGAAAAAACAATTATCTCTATATTTGTTTATGTGGATAACGATGGATATTAAATTTGATTCACTAAGGCCCTGTTCTTTTTGTGGTTAAATCAAACCTTCTCACTCGTTTTCACTCCTTTTTACTTCTTTCCACTCGTATTCACTCTTTCCCACACCTTAAAATAAATACCACTTCTTCCCACTCATGCCTACTTTTACCTACTTTTATTATGATTTTTATTGGTAATATCAGTAACTAATATTGTTGGAATTATTATTATCAACTATTATCAATATTAATATTAATTATTACAACGATTAATTATTAACTTATTATTAATTAATCATTATTGTTAATTTATTATTCTAATTAATCATTATTATTATGATTGCTTATTTTATTATTAATTAATTATTAATAGTTATTATATTAATGATTACTTTTATTAATTACTATTATTAATACTATTAACACGTGTTATGATTCTTAGTATTCTTAATTATTATTTCTATTAATATTTATTATTAACAACTAGTAATTTTTAATTATTAATATTAATATTTATAATTATTATTTTTTATAGTAGTAATAATAAATAATTATTATTCCCATGAATAGTAATTATTATTGTAATTATTACTAATTTTCACTAATAATAATATTTATTACAATAATAATAATTATTGATTATTAATATCAACGTTATTGTTAATAATAATAACAACTATTATTAATAGTTATTATGATAACAACTATTAATATTAATAAGAATTATTGTTGCAATCATTATTTTTAATTACTATTAATATTAATAATATTTAATTACTTTTTATCATTTTAATTATTAATCAGTAATTGCCATTATTATAACAATTGTTAATAATAATTATTAGTAATTATTATTAGCTAATAATAATATTAATAATATTTTGTTATCAACATTAACATTAAAAGTTATTATTCTTATTAGCAACAATAATATTAATACAATAATTGTTATAGCAATAATTATTATTGATTATCAACATTAATATTAATATTACTAACTATCATTAATATTAATAATTATTATGATAGCAATGATCAATATTAATTAGAATTATTGTTGTAATTCTTATTGCTAATTATTGTTAATGTTAATAATTTTTTGTTATAAGTTTCTATTTTTATTACTGATTAATAATTACCATACTTATAAAAATTAATAATAATTATTATTAATAGTAATTACCAAATAATAATAATATTAATTATATTTGTTATTAATATTAAAATTAATAATCATTGCTGTTATTAGCAGCAATAACAATAATTATTATTAATATTAATATTAATTATTATCTTAATTATCACTAATATTTGTTTATAATAATTATTATTATTACAATAACTATAATCATAATAACAATTATAAGTGTTATTATTGATAATAATAATGACTATTGCTATTAATATTACTTTTAATTTAATTTTAAAAAGCTATTATTACTGTTATTACTATTCTAAATATGAGTAATTACTTTTAATTATTAATTTATATTAATCAATAATTATTATTATAATAATTATTGTTAATTGTTGATTATTTTTGTTTTTAATTATTATCAATTAATAACAACATTAGCACTAATTATTTTGAATATTAAAAATAAGAATAATAATTAATTACTATTAATTAATTAATTTTCAAATAATACTTATGAATATTAATAATTATTAATAACAATTATTATTATTAATATTATTAATAAATATATTTATTATTATTAATAATGTTGTTAATTATTATATTAAATATTACTAGTTATTATTAGTTTTACTAATTAATAATTTTTATAATTGTATTATTCATTAATATAAATAATTAATAACAATTATCAATGTTACTATTAATATTAATATTAATAATTATTATTAATACTAATAACGAGCATAATTATTATTAAGAATATTATTAATTGTTATTGTGAGTATTATCAATATTCATTAATAATAATAACTGTTATAATAATTATAATTATTATTGTTATTATTATCATTAGTATTAATTTTAGTATTAATGACTATTGTTATTAATATTAGCAATTATTATCACTACAATTATTAAGTATAATCATTATTGTTATTATTGTTATTATTATAATAATTATTATTAATGAATATTATCATTTTTATTATTAAGGGTCTGTTCTTTTCGTTGGTAAATTAAGATTGGCAAAAGGATGAAGTTGTTTGAGGTAGGTTGAAGTGGGTTGAGACTCGTATTTTTTGTTGAGATGGATTGAAGTAGGTTGAAGTGGTTTAAAATTAGTATATTTTCACAAGATGGGTTGAAGTTGGTTAAAATAATGAGAATAAAATTTTGAACGAGGTGGGTTGAAGTGAGTTAAAGTAGATTGAAGTTAATTGAAGTGAGTTGAAGTGGGCTAAAGTTGGTATTTTTTATTAAAATGGGTTGAAGAGGGTTGATATGAGTTTAAGGAGGTTGAAGTTGATAAATTAGAAAAAACAAACGAAAAGAACAGACTCTAATTTATAATTGTTATTATCATAATAATTACTATGAATTAATAATAATATTAATAGTAATTATTTTTAACATCTAAATAATAATTATTATTTTGTATTTATAATAATTAATTAATTTTTAAATAATACTTACGATTTAATAATTACTATTAATATTAATTATAATTATTATTAATGTAAATAATAATTTTTATTGTTCTTCTTAAGATTATTGACTATTATTTTTATAATTAATAATAATTATTAATATCACTAGTTAGTGATTTTTATTATTAGCGATATTAACATTAATTATTTTTATTGTTATTAAAAGTGATGACAATAATTAATATTAATTATAATTATTATCATACTTATTACGAATATTCGTTAGTAATAATAATCCTTACAATAAGTATAATTGTAACAGTTATTATTAATATTAATAATTAATAAAAATTAGTGCTATTGCTGTTAATATTAATATTATTAATAATAGTAATTATTGTAAATGTTAATAATTATTTTCATTATTATTAGTTATCAATATTAACAGGAATTATTATTACAATTACTATTGTTAATTGTTAGTATTACTATTAATAATGATTATTATTAATGATTCATTATTATTTTTGTTACTAATTAAAAATTTTTATTATTATAATTATTTGTTAATTATTATTATTTATTATTACTACTTTTTAAAAGTGCAATAGTAATTATTTTTATAATTATTATTATTACGATTATTTAAAAAATTAATTATTAGTTAATTATTATTATTTACTGTTATAATTAATAATAGTTATAATAATGATTACTATTCTTAATATTCTTAATTATTATTTTTATTATAACTAATTATTATTAATATTAGTAGTTAGTTATTTTTATTATTATCAATATTAATATTAATAGCAATTGTTATTTATACCAATAATAATAATAATAATTGTTAATATCAATAGTAATTATTTTTGTAATTATTACTGATATTCATTTCTAATAATAATTGTTATTATAATAGAAATTATTGCTACTAATATTAATAAAATAATAATTATTGGTATTAATATTGTTCTAGTTATTAATATTAATATCAATGATTATTATTATTGATATTAATAAGAATTATTATTGTAGTTATTATTATTATTAGTTATTATTATTAGTTATTATTATGATTAATTATTATTTTTATTATTAAGTAATAGTTATTATTATTAATTATTGTGTTACAGAATTTGTTAACATTACTAACATCAATACTTCCACTCCTTCCTACTCCTACATCCGATAAATCACTCATGTTCACTCCCACCTACTTCTTCTCAATTCTACCCGCTCTCACCCATTTCCTTTCACTCCTTGCCACTCACACCTGTTCCATGCCTATAATATACCCACGAAAAGAACAGGGTATAATATGTGGAAAACGAAGGGCCCAACCTTCTTTTGATTGGATGCATGAAAGTGAGAAATAATTATAGATATGTGTCGATCATATGTCCTACAACTAGTTAGAATGTTGATATCATTGCTCCAGCAGTTAAGCACTTTGTATCCATGAGTAATGTTTTAGATTCGACTTACAGGCATTAGGAAAAATTATGAGGAGAAACTCTATGATTTATAGATCAATAATAGCTCAACTTTAGTAAAAGTGAAGGCCAAAAAATAAGTAGTTATAATGTTAATATCTCTTGTATATGTGGATTTTTTGTTTGTTTAGCTAATAGTTCATTTTGTAGAGATGTACTGGTCCAACAAGCCAATTTTCAGTTTAGGATTTCAAAATGTTAGGCGACAATTTATCGTATTTTACTTGCCTCTTTTACCTAATTTCAGCTCCTATAATAATATAATCTTTAGGATTTTTATTTATTTTATTTGTTTTTGTAGGTAATAACTTCAATCAAGCGAACATCGCAAAAAAGGGCGAAGATGGACAAGAAAAGCAAAAGAAGGCAAGGAGGGATGACAGGAGGCTGCGTACGGTGCTAGAAATATGGCACGGTTGTGCGCTAGCCTCCGCTTGCTCGCTCGCCCGATTTTCTATTTAAACCCCTTTCAGCTGTTTTAGTTTGGCGAGCTACCCGAGCTCTCCTTCAGCGATTTTTTAGGAGTTCTTAGTTTAAGTTTAGTCAATAAAAACCTCAACAGGAGAATTAGATTAAGTTTGTTTTGGGTATAATTTGTACAAGACATTTGATTTTAAGATTCAATGACTAAGTTTCTCTTATTCCCTTCTCTTTAATTTCATGCTTCTTGTTTTGTTTTCTAGCTTGTTAACTCTTGCCTTGAATTGCTTATAGATGTTTAGTTTCAATTAAGTTTGTGACGTTTGATTGTAATTAGCCTCTTGATGGCTAATTGATTGTTGTTAGGCCTTTGCCCATCTTGTTTATACTAGAATTTAGAGTTTTCTTTTATGCCCGCCAGGTGTTCGACAAAATGCTTGAAAGAGGATTCGTTCGTGTTTTAGGGACATTCAACCTATGCTGAGAGGTGAGGTTGATTGTTTAGTGCGGGTAGAGAGAATAATTAGGATTCGAACATGAAAATAGTCTCGATCGCTAGTTAGGTCATGAGTTATCAATCTTGTAGTTTAATTATGCTAATCCCATGAAAATAGGAGGTTAGAACAATTAGACTAGCTCATGACCCTTGAGAGAGGGCTTGGATGGTCCTTAATGATGCAACCGATGATATCTAAATACTAGCATAACTTGGGAAGGTTAAGGTTTGACTTAATTAGTTGGTTTATCTCAACGTTAATCATAATCGAAACCTTTGTTTTTATTTTAGTAGTTTAGTTTTGTTTTCTATCCCTTCTCTCTTGCCTAGCTTGAGATGCTTTAGTTAGTTCTAGTACTTAGAAGCCCAACTCCCTGTGGACAACACCTCAAGTACTCAACGATGAACCTTACACTGGGTTTATAAATATTAAAACATTTTCCTAACAAGTTTTTAGCGCCGTTTTCGGGAAGTTGACGTTTTCTAATATTAGAGCTTACTTAGGCATTCGAGAGTAGGCTTTTATTTAAAAAAAATTAAATAAAATGTCTTTTTCCCACTTTCTTCAATATGAGCATGAATTGTTTTAGAAATACTATGATAGATTACATGCTTTTCTTACTCATTCCGATTATTATTTAGAAAAGTGGGAAATTTTGAATACAGTCTATGAGGGTGTGAATTGTGAGACCCGTGCTCTTTTAAAGTATTGGAATTTTTGTGCTAAAAATGTTGATGAAGCTTGGGATTTTCTTGATTGGTTGGCTCAGGATACTTATGAATATGAGAATAGTTGCGCTAATTCATACATCCCACCCCTTTGCGTCCCTGATTATACTCCTCTTATGTGTGAAATTTGCCACTGTTCTTATCATGATAGTAATTCTTATCCCTATTATATTTTTGATGAGGGCTTCGCTAGACTTAGCAATATGATAGAGATAATGAATGAGCAACAAATTGAGTTCGCTAATAAAATGCGGGAGTATGACTTATCACCTGAGACTGACCTTAGGTTTAGTTCTCCTCAACTTGATGTCAATCTGTGTGATGATGGGGCGTCTTTCCCTCCCCTAGAGTTCAGACTAGAGGAAGTACTCGACTCTCCCTTGATTACTCTACTCACAGTTGCTCCATCGTTTCCTAATACCCTTAGGGACAACACTGCATTCGTCATGACCTTTCTTGATACACCTTCTCCTTTAGCTCAGTCGATGGAGTTCGAGGTAGGTGAGACCGTTCGTATTAGCGCTAGTATTGATGAGGACGATACTGAATCCTAGGCAGGTAATGTTTTTATTGAGGTTCCTGATCTTCATGAGACTCCCACAGGGACTTCATGTGTGGATATTGTGGCTGTGAGGTCAGCGAGTCCTGATATTGTTGATAACATATCCCCCAACCCTCTCAATTCATTCCATGCTTCTCCTTCATGTTCACCACCTTTCCCTTCCCTTGCGTGTTGTGATATGTTATTTGTTGATTTTCATGCGATACTTGAGGAGAATGAGGTTGACTGTTTCGAGTCTGAGTCCCTAGGTACCATTAAGGGTTATGACCCCTCCCTTGATCCTTATAGTCTGTACCTAGAGGACATGCCTGGAACAATTATGTTAACTATTATGTTTGATTATTCTACTGATTTCTCCAAAGCATTTGATAAGTTTAGAAGAGTACTTGCTATCATTCCTAGATTTATGTTTGGGAGCTCTTATATACATCCATTTGCATTACATGCTCAGGTGTTCGATAAGCTCCTGCAAGCTTTGATGGCATCTGAATTGGTAGCTTGGATCTTAAGAGATAAGGAGTATCTGATGCTCCTTGAGCCTCTCCTTGCACCATTTTAGTGAGGCTTAGTTTGGGTACAATCAGTACTAACCTGGAATAGTCGCTCTAACTCTTCTCCTTTCTTTTTATTTTCTTTCTTTTCTTTTGTTTACTTGTGGATATTAGATTGCGTAGTTGTAGATATTAGGTTGTACTTTTGTGATGATCATTTTGAGGTGACACTTGGGAATTTGTTAAGCCAGTTGATGGCTACGATCACCTTTTGTGTGCCTTTGTACATAGTTGTGGTTTTTGTGTATTTTAGTTTTTTTTTGTTATACATATATATTTTGTTGATGTGGTAGCTTCTCGGCTCCCAATGAGGATATTGTGAGATCTAGGTGTAAGGGAGAAGAAGCCAAACTTCAATCTTTTGAAAAAGGAAAAGAGAGGAAATATTTTCAAAAAATATAAAATTTTTTTTTTCCTGACTTGTTTTTGGGGAATCCTGTACTATTTTGACTGACTTGATCTTTTATACCTTAGCTATTAGCTTGTAAATAAATAAGTTATTCACGATAGATCTTTATCCTAGGTCCGTCATTTCTTGGTCCCAATTCTAACCCCAATAGTTTGTTATAACTGTGTAATCCAGCACTTTGTGTACACTTCATCATTATCTTATGGTTTTTATAACATCCCGAGTGTGGCTTAAAAAGGATCGAAGGAATTGCTTACATCGCCAAAGGTGCACCTTTCTTTTCGGGAAGCCCACTCTTAAGAACTCTACAGTTAAGCGTGCTTGCTGGGAGCAATCTTAGGGTGGGTAATCTCCTGGGAAGCTTCTCAGGCAGCGTGTCAATAAGGGCAAAGTGTGCTGGAAAAACTTGTGGTGATTTGTGTGGCCAGTCAACGATCCTTGAAGCCGTTATTAGTAAGACCTGCGACCGAGAGGGGTCGGGGTATTACAGATGGTATTAGAGCCGACCCGCGACCGTAAGCTACGCCAGTGGATGAAGAGCCCATAGGCAGTCACCTAATGAAGCAAAGACACTGGGTGTGGACCTCTGGTCAAGAGGACTCGTAAGTCGATCAATTAATGAGGCACAACGAGGACGTTGTGCACTTCAAGTGGTGGTGATTATAACACCCCGAGTATGGCTTAAAAAAGATCGAAGTGACTACTTATATTACAAAAGGTGTACCTTTCTTTTGGGGAAGCCCACTCTTAAGAACTCCATAGTTAAGCATGCTTGCTGGGGAGCAATCTGGGGATGGGTGATCTCTTCGGAAGCTTCTTAGGTAGCGTGTGACCGGGGACGAAATACACCAGAAATGCTTGTAGAGTGATTTGTGAGGCCAGTTAATGATCTTTGAAGTCATTATTGGTAAGATCCGCGACAGAGAGGGGTCGGGGCATTACAATTTTAGTCTCCTATGATTGGCTCTCCCACTTGTTTTTGTACACAACCACTTTTGTTTCCTTTTTTTTTTTTTTGCTTCACATTCAAAAAACAAGAGAGAGACAAAAGAGAAAAAGAAAAAAAATAAAATTTGGAGTGACAAGTATTTCCCTTTAAGGCATGTGCTATTGGGTGTTATCCTTTGAGACAATACTATTACTGGAAAAGCTTGCTTCCCTTGTTAATAAGTCAATAATGTAGCATATGTCAGTCAGGTGAGAACGAGTTTAATTTTGGTAAGCTTAAGTCTTAGGATGATGATACACTTACACACCAAGTACTAGGATGGATTCCAGGTTTTGATGTACATTGGGGTGAAAAGTTGGTGCTTTGATGTCATATATGTGGATAAAGAGTCTTGATATGTACACTCTATTTATATACAGGATAATATCTTTGTTGCATTGATGATTTGGTTGGTTAGAATGTGTATAGTTTTTCCCCTTGTATAGATACTTGTGCCTTGTTTTTATATCTATTTTGTTTTCTTTGTTTTCCTTTCTCCTTTTTCACTTACTTTTCTTTTTCAAGATTTTGTGGGTATGTCTTCTGCAAACCCTCACGAGACCTCGCTCGTCCATTTGGGGGAACCAAGGGTTTAAAAGGCTTGTTGTATACGCTAAATGCAATCGTGATTCCTACGAAAGTGAGTTAGGTTCTTAGTTTAGTTTTTCATTTGTTTTGCTCGAGGATGAGCAAAAGATACGTATGGGGGTATTTGTTAGGTAATAATTTGTCATATTCTACGTGCCTCTTTTACTTAATTTTAGCTCGTATAATAATATAATCTTTAAGATTTTTACTTATTTTATTTGTTTTTGTAGGTAATAATTTCAATCGAGCAAACATTGCGAAAAAGGATGAAGACGGACAAGAAAAGAAAAACAGGGAAAGAAGGGACGAGAGAAGGCCATGCCATCGTGCCAGAAATATGGCATGGTGTGGCCGTGCCACATGGCATGGTCGTGTGCCAGCGTTAGCTTGCTCGCTTACTTGCCCGATTTTCTATTCCCCTTTTGGGCGTTTTAGTTTGGCAGGCTCCCCAGGCTCCCCTTCTACTACTTTTTGGGAGTTTTTAGTTTAGGTTTAGCAAATAACAATCTCAATAGGAGAATTAGATTATGTTAGCTTTGGGTATAATTTATACAAGATGTTTGATTTCAAGATTCAATGACTAAGTTTCTCTTCTTCGCTTCTCTTTAATTTCATGCTTCTTGTTTTGTTTTCTAGCTTGTTAACTTTTTCCTTGAATAGCTTATAGATGTTTAGTTTCAATTATGTTTGTGATGTTTGATTGTAATTAGCCTCTTAACGGCTAATTGATTATTCTTAGGCCTTTACCCATCTTATTTATACTGGAATTTAGAGTTTTCTTTCATGCCCGCCAAGTGTTCGGCGAAATGCTTCAAAGAGCTTTCGTCCATGTTTCAAGGACATTCAACTTATGTTGAGAGGTGAGGTTGATTGTCTAGTTTGGGTAGACAGAATAGCTAGGATTCGAACATGAAAATAGTCTCGGTCCCTAGCTAGGTCAAAGGCTGTCAATATTATAGTTTAATTGCACTAATCCCATGAAAATAGGAGGTTAGAATACTTAGACTAGTTCATGACCCTTGAGAGAGGGCTTGGGTGGTCTTTAATGATGCAACCGATCATCTCTAAATACTAGCATAACTTGGGAAGGTTAAGGTTTGACTTGATTAGTTGGTTTATCTCAAGTTTAATCATAATCGAAGTCTTTGTTTTTGTTTTAATAGTTTAGTTTTGTTTTTTATCCCTTCTGTTTTTCCTAGCTTGAGACGCTTTAGTTAGTTCTGATACTAGAAAGCCCAACTCCCTGCGGACAACACCCCGAGTACTCAACAAGGCACCTTGCGCTTGTGGTTTATAAATATTAAAACTTTTTCCTAACATAAATTAACCATTAAAAACTTGCATGTGTATCCATAGAGAATTAGAACTAGGTGCAAAAACTCATATTTTGGTGCAACATTTATTTACTTATTTTTGAAACAAACAGAAAGAGGGGGAGATTATATTAATGAATCTTCGATGAAAGTATACATCTCTCTATTAGCCAGAGTAAGAATGTCATCTGGCACCTCTTCCACCCATATCCTCACATTGGAGACAATATGTTGAAAGTGGGCTAGTATATGAGTAACTACATTATCCCCCACGCTAACATGAACAAAGGAGATAAACTGAAAAGCAGAAGCTAAAAAAATAATGTCTTAAATAAAGAAACTAAGAGAATTATGAGGAGCTTCCTTCTTGCGTAATGTGGATACTAAAGCTAGGCAGTCACACTCTAAAATCGGTCAACCATAACCATGTCCTAGAACTTATTGCAGGGTAGAAAGACATGCTCAAGCGTCTTTGAATTCAACACCTATGAAGCTCTTACCTTGACAGGAACCCGCCATTAACACATCTCCCAAATGATCTCTCAACACAAAACCCCATCCATAGCTATCCTCTCCTAACTTTCCTATATCCTTATTTGCTTCACAAAGCCAATCTCAAGTGGTGTCCATACCACAACTCCTGTATACCCACTCTCCCTATCCTTCACTTCCATGCGCACATCTCTGAAGCTGTGAACAAAGGCTCAAGCATGATCTCTTACACTATGTAAATTTAGATGTTTTTCCCAAATAGGAACTAGTTATGAACATTCCAAGATTGCCAAAAAACCACTACATTACTACCCCAACACCTCTTTGCCTAGCGTATCCTTAGCCAACATAAGAATCCCCTCATTGAGGTAAAGTCCCCAGCCTAAAGCCTCTCCTTAAATTGACTATGGCTCCAAATCTCCACTGCCATGGGATAATACAGCAGAATATGTGTGTCTGACTCCTTCAATGCATTGCAAATGGCACATAACATTGAAAAATTAGGAATTCTTTGGTCTATCTTAGCTTTAGTGGGTAGGGCCGAAGCCCCCACCATCCATGTGAAAGCTTAGTTCTTGGCAGAATGTCCAAATTCCAAATCAAGTGCCAAAGGTCATATACACCATTAGAGCTGCTAGGAGCAAAGCTTAAAATTTCATAGAATTGACCAAATGATAAGCTGGGCAAACATAAAACATACCATTATTTGATTAGTGTCAAATTAGCTTATCAGATGACCACAAAGTACACAAATGAAAGTTAAGCACCACATCCGCGTTAATGGGCAGTAGCTGACGCCCACGATCTTCGCTGTAGACTCCCTCATCTTTGTCAATCAAGCATGAAACCACCTGATTTGTAGCAATAGTGTCCATGAGTAGGACCAGCTTAAACAAGGTTAGTCTAGGGATCCAATAGAAGCAGTCAATCCTAACCGATTCTCCATTGCCAATAACCCATTTAGACCCCTTGCAGAAGAGATCGAGCGGCCCCATAAGCTACGCTAAGTGTAGCTTGGTTTCAACCCTAACTCCATTTCAAGAATATCGTAACTAGGAAATTACCGAGCCTTTAAGACTCTGCAGCTCAAAGAGGAGTCATCATGTATCAACCTCCAAATCTACCTGGCAACCCAAGCATCGTTAAAAGCCTCAATGTCTCTAAAGACAAGCCCTACATCCTTCTTGCATTTGCACAACTGATAACTACTAACCCAGTACATCTTTCTATTATTGCTTCTGTAACTCCACCAAAACCTGTTAATGATCGATTAAACGGAACAACAAGTATCTATAGGAAATTTAAAGGCACTCATTGCATAGGTTGGGATTGCTTAGGCAACAACCTTCATCAGCACCTCCCTACTTGCCCCAAGAAACAAGTCTATCCATCCATCTTGCTAATCTCTTTCCAATCTTATCCTTAATAGGATGAAAAGCTCGCTTCTTAGACCTACAATATAATTTGGTAGTCTCAAATATTTTTTCCTAGAGCGAGCACCTCCCTAATATCAAGCTCCTAAACTATGTTGTCCCTTCTCTAATGGGGCACCTCCTTTCACGAAAAAGATATTGGACTTATCAAAATTTACCTATTGTCCCAAAGCAATACCATACAGTTCAATCACTGCTTTCACAGTTCTAGATTGATCAATGGAAGCTTTACAGAAGAAAATGGAGTCACTAACAAAGAGTATATGAGAGGCAGGTGGCACCCTTTGACATACCAAATGCCCCTAAACATACCCATTAGCTTCCTCTATTCACAACAAACTAATAAGACCCTCAGTTACAAATAGGAACAAATAAAGGGAAATAGGGTCCCCCTGACGCAAGCCTCTATTTGGTATCCCCAACCCGCTCAGGTCACCATTCAGCACGAAATAAAATGTGGCTGACTCAACACATCTCATAATCAATTGCACCTAAGAAATGTTGAAACCCAATCCCAGGATGACCGCTCTCAGGAAAGGCCACTCCACTTGATTGTACGCGTTGCTCATATCTCGTTTAATAGCCATCGACCTATTTCGACCAACCCATGACTGGATAGAGTGAAACACGCCATAGGATACAGGGATATTATCTGTAAAAAGGCATCTTGGCATAAGAGTACTATGCATAGGAGAAATAATTCTTGGCAGAATAGTCTTTAGCCTGTTTGTAATAACGTTAGAAGCCAGTTTGTAAATGACATTACACAAACTGAATGGTAAGAAACTGCTCAACTTAGAAGGATTAGCAACCTTTGGGATCAAGATGACAATGGTGCGGTTGAAATTTTAAGGAGGGTCACCTCCCTCAAAAAATCCAACACAACCCAAGACACATCCTTCCTCACTACATCCTACAATTGTTAGAAAAACAAGGAATTAAAGCCATTCGGTCCAGGAGCTTTATTGGGATGCATCATTTTAAGTGCTTCTAGGACCTCTGCCTCCTAGTACGGGGCATTCAAGTTGGCGTCCATATCTTGGTTATCCATAGGTTCCAAAACCTCATAAATATTAGAGGGATTTGACAAAGTGAATAGCTTGTCGAAATAATTAACGATAACTTCTTGAATATCATTCACCTCATACACTAATGACCCATCCTCATGCTCTAAAGAATTAATGGCATCAATTGCTTATCTCATGTTTACTCTAGCATGAAACCAACGTGTGTGTGAATCCCCGTACTGCAAGAAATCAACCTTTACTCTTTAAGCCCAAAAGAACTCCTCCTTGTGTTTGAGCTGCCCAACTTCATCAAGTATTCCATCACGTTCCCTAGCCTCGTGAGCAGCTACTAGCCAATTACCAAGATGATTACATTTGGATTTTAAGCCTTCAAACTATTCAACAAGCTACTTAGACAAGACATCACGAAAAGCTTGCATCTTCACCTAAAGCGCTACCCAGCTGTTGCCACTTATGGCCACCTCCCAACCACCCTCTAACACTCTCCTATACCTCTCCTTTGTCACCCACATATTCTCAAATTGAAACCTCTTCCTTCCTTGGGTCTACAGCTTTCTCACATCATTAAGCTTCAAGGGAATAGGTAAGTGAGCTGACAACTTCTCATTGAGATGAAACACCTTAACCTCCAAAAATAGGAACGACCACTCCATACTCATGTAATATCTATCTAGTCATTCTTCAACAGACTCCTCCTTGTCTTTTTTATTCCCCTATGTGAATTCATAACCTAAGAGCCCCAAGTCATAAACTTCACACTCTTCAAAAGGTGTTATAGAATGCTTGTAACACATGCTGACTTTTCACAGTTCATTCGGTCTTGTCAAAGTTATAAAAGACCTCATTTAAATCTCCCCTTGATAATCCGAAGAAGATTAGAGTTATTCTTGAGATTCTTTAACAACTCATTTTTTGCGAGGCCCATGGCCACCCATAAATCCCTGCAAACTGCCACTTACCCCTCCTACCAAACAACTCCACCTCTTCATTGATGTGATTTAAAAAGTTGGATAGAAGCAATACATTCAAAGTCTTGTGTCATAATAGTGCCAAAGCACCAGTATGTCCACGAGAGTCTGGATACTCTCCATCAAACTCCCCCAACTGAACTTTGACAACCATCATCTCCACCCGGGCAAGCTTGGTTTTGATAAGAAAAAACAAGTACGGTGACTCTCTTCATAAAAAACTATAGAGATTTTTAGTGGCTTGGGGGTCACCGAGCTCCTGATAGTTCAGGCATGGTGGACTCATTGGGATGGATAGAGTTGCATAACAACCTCTAACTGGCTAGTATGATCACTCCCACCATCAGTATGTTTACTATAACCCTTACCTTGTCATGTTTCGAGCATGTACTAATTTTCATTATCTTTCGCTTGATGGTGTCATTTGGGACCTCTATGGTTTATTCACCAATGTTCATGTTTTCTAAGGCTGCTCCACCTTTCTCCATGGTCGAATCCACCACACTGACAACCTTGATTTTTGCCTTATCAAAGCTCAACCTGGCCATCAAGAGTCGTTTCTCTTCTTACAACTCCATATATGCATTGCGCCTCTTCGACTTCAAAGGTACGGCCCTTAATTAGGGGCCATACTGAAGCTCTCTTTTGGGGACATTAGCATCAAATTGGGAGCCTTCCACATGCATTGTAGAAGTCATCAAGTTTGACGTATTTAAATGTTATCCAAATTTACTTGCCCTCAGACTTGATATGTACTCCTCTTTTTAGCGCTTTAATGATGTTGACATCCACCTGAAAATTGATCAAACGATCCACCCCCCAGTGATTTCTCATCGCATCCAATGAATGCCCCAATATTGTTTCCTAAGAATTTTGCAAAGGAACTCATTTGTTTTAGCCTCGAAACGTCATAAGCCTTCACCCGAAATCTAGCTGTATTAAATTTGACCTTCAACAACTGCTGCATCCCATTTATCTCCTTGAGTCGTAGGGTACAACTATTGAAAGCCCATGGCCCCTTGTACAACGCAAAATCCATGTCCAATCTTTAGAAAACTTGGAAGCTGGATAAAGTTTTATTAACCTCCATAATAATGATACCCTTATGAGGCCTCCACACATTCTTTAACACACTGTTAATCACCCCGACATTTAAAAAAGTCTCGGTGAATAATCTGCCCATCAAACACAGTGAAACCTTCTTTCGATGTTTCTCTGACGTCTCCTCAACATACACGACCACAACAGCCTCCTCTTTCATCAATAAAACACCCTTCAAAACCTCCTCCAACCCTGTTTCCATCAATTCTGCGTGGAAGCTTCAGGTCTAAGAAACCCACCCACAAACCCTAATTCTTAAGAGGGGATAAGGTTTGAGAAGAACAAGCAGAAAGGAAGCAAACTCATGTCAACCTTGTGACCAATCCGAAACTTACAATAAGGTGAACCAAATCAACAACCAGTGCCACACCCACAGCGAAGGCAAAAAGCTATGCACAAGAACTAGGGTTTTAGCCACCTAGTTCCGGAGAGGGTGCAACATTTATTATACATAAAATAAATCTAAACTGGTTAATTAACAAATACGATTGTTGAGACCTTACGCTCTTTATTGTTCAATTTTCGCATGAAATTATCCTTGTTTCTAGTGGAGCATTGAACTAACTTCCTTATTTCCTCCTTCCTTTCACTTATTAGGCATGATTGGATCTGAGCCTCAATTACAAGCAGCAAAGGTCTCTATCTTCTAATCAACAATGACTGGCTTTTGCTACTTGTCTATCCATTATTGAGTCATGTGACTAGACTTTACATGCTACGAGACATCAATAGGTAAATTTTTAGTCAAATCTTTTACAATGTTGATCAATTTTTACTTCTTTTATTATACGACTTGTTTAAAATGTTGAAAATGGATGTAATTAGGTTAGTAGCTTCAAAGCCATATCCAACATCGATTATCATGAATCAATGGAGATCAGGGTTTGGGTCGACAAATATGGGCAGAGGGGTAAGAGAGAATGGCACAAGTCCTTTCTATTCTTTTGAAATGTTGCTTTACTTATAAAAATGTGACACCTTTTCTTTTATGTGTATGATGGAAAAGATATGAAGGTCTAGCCTATGGCTTTGAAGTAAAGGAAATCACGGACAATGTGTTCTTATGTCAAATCTATCGCTTACATTATAAGGAGAAAGTGATTAATTGAACCAATATACTCTTTTGTGGATTCCTATGTATCCTTGGTTTCCCTTTTCCTCAAGCGCTTTTAGGAGAGCCCAAGGACAGTAAGAGTTATGGGTTAAGTCTGGCTTTTCTGAGTCAGATGTGTATTTTAAGCCTGATGAAAGGCACAAGTACAATTCTAATAAGAAGAAACATATCTTTGAGGAGAATTCTTTAGAGGAGCCATGTAAGGAGGATGTAGTTAAGGTATCACCTCACAGTTGTGAACATATAATACACATGTCCCCTACCTCTCTTGAGCTAGTTTGTGCAACCCATATTTGTTCACTACTTTCCCGTCCTATTCAATACATCATTTTGTACCCATTCATAATCTATTATTTGCTCAAAATAAATTAACAAATTAGAATTTTAATAATATGTTTGTTCATTCTATAGGGATTGAGAAATTTGGAAAAAAATGAATAAAGTTATCAATGTTTGGACTAAGAGAAGAGAGAAAAGAAACCAACGGCCCTGTCTGCAAGGCCCGTACTGAATCAGCCTAATTTGACTCTATCTCTTTTCTCCCATTCCTTTTCCTTCCCCCCTTCCAACTTTTCCTTTGCTAGGCCTGGCTCATACGTGTCTTACCCGGCCTCCTCTCTCCCTCTCTTCTTTTCCTTTCTTTCTTTTCCTCCTTGGGCCGGCCCAGTTATGCACTCATCCTTCTTCTCTCTTCTCCTCTTCTTTCTCTCACGTGTGGGACAGTCCAGGTGTTCTTGTAGTTACGTCCCAAAGCCTCCTGCCCTTACTGAGACGCTATTGGCGCGCGAAGCGTGTGCACCCAAAGCTTCATTCTTCTTCCCCCATCTTAGACTCTTTGAAGACCCATATGCCAAAAACCAGGCTTGTTGCTTCTCTAACGTCCCCATCGAAATGCCATGGCTCTCTCTCTCTCTCTCTCCTTATTCAATCAGCAACAGTCATTGCCATTACTCTCAGTGACGGTTACCCATCAGTTCCATCATTGTCACCATTATCAAGACAGTGGTTACAGGAGATGGAGGGACCAAGGGGGGCGTATGGAAGCATATATTCAATTTATGTATTTTTTTTCCCGGTCTAGTTTTTTTTCCTTCCTAGATTTTAGATTTAGGTTTTAGTTTTAAATTGGTGTAATTTGGTTTTGGATTTTGATTTCATTAGAATTCCGATTTAGTTCTGAAATACCACACTGTTGGCTTTGAATTTCTGGTTTAATTGTGTAATTTTGTCCCCTGTTCAATTGCTCTGTTTTAATCGCGTTATGGGTTTGTGGGGTAATCTCTGCTCGAGTTCTATTTGGTACTTTGTGAATCTAGGTGCTTAACAATGGTTTCGGTTGTTTCAATGGCCTTTTGCACTGTGGCTAATTGTCAGTTTGGTGCTGACCTTCCATTGCTTTAGTTGGGGTTTCAATGATAGCAATGCACTAATTTAAGTTACTCGTAATTTAATTCATTATTCATCCCTACGTATTCTCTTGTTAGGTCCATTGACATATGATTCTTGCCTTTATTTGAACCTTACTATAATGCCCAATCTCGTAATGACTAGGCTACCCTTAATGATCTTAACTTTAGTGGCTAATACCATGGAAGGATGAGCTCATGTTACTGTCATCCTAGAGAGGATAAGGCTTAATTAATTTATTTAACATAAACATTACAACACACTTTAACTTACATGAAGATGTATAATTTATGCATTTCCAAAGTCAATCAAAGTCTAACAACTCGTAAAGCTAACACTTCGATGACCCTTGACTTTATTATATGCCACTATGAGCTTATCTAGACTTTTTGGACTATCTACTTACTTATCCGGTGTTGTCAGGTAAGAACTTTATAATTTATTTACCTAAAAACAAAAAGCTCAAAAATATTCGAATAATGAGCCGAACCTCAATATGTTTACTCCTAACTATAAAGATAGAAATCTATTTTTTAGTGAATGCGCTTATTTCAATTAATTTTAGTTCGAAATGAGGGGGAGAGAGAATCATAGTAAAACTATACCGATTATTATCTGAAAGTGGAAACCCAATTGATGAGCTTATGTGTACAATGTAATCAGTGAATAAATGCACACTTGTTAGGCTGATTAGGAAGCTTGACCTAAAGCCTCGCAAGTGAATTAATGGGCCTAAGCCCTTATAATTGATGATTGGTGGGTCTACTTGATTATATGATAAGACAATGCTTGAAAATAATTCATTAAATGCTTGTATATTACGAGATTTTGATGTTTAAAATAACATATGAATGTTTGAAGGGTACATGTAGTAGACATACCTTATTTCTTGAAATATGCTCTCTCCCTTATGTATTGACTAGCTAATGGTTCAGTGATAATGGCCTCGTTTTTTGGTTCAAGAGACTTAGTATCTTTAATAAATATCATGGTGTTCATTTTGATAATTCTGGATGCACAACATACATGCACATTTATCGATGTGATATTTATACAATTAATAGGTTCAATTTCACTTGTCATAAGTAATAGGTTTTCTAACTTTAATGTATATTGTTGATGTTCTTATTATTACTATCTTTACCTAGAGAACATGCCTAGGATTACTATTTTGTTGACCTTGAATAATCATTCAGCTGATTGCTCCAAGGCATTTGTGAGCTAAATGGGGCATTACGCATTATTGCTATTTTTATATTTATGTTCTCTAACCTATACTTTTCTAAGATGTATATGAAGGAATATGGTAAGTTCCTCAAGCCTCACTTTGCATCCACTGAGAGAGGCATAGTCCAGGTAGATTTGGTACCTAACCTCGTAACATTATTTTTACCTATATGTAATTAAGTATATTGAGTAATGTCGTTCCTTTCTTCTTTTCTTTTTTCCTCTTTTGTCTTTGATTCCTTGAAGCTGGCACATTAGCTAATATTTGTGTGGGGACAAAGAATCCATGCTTGATAAATTTTTATAAAGAAACAAATGAGAGAAAATTTTTGAAAAAAAACTAAAACGTTTTTCTATTTTTGTGTGATTTTGGCAAATTGGACTCTTTTTGATTAACTTTGACACCATATAATTTATTGCTAGGTTGTATATAATAAGGTGCACATGATAGCACTTAATCCAAACTATATTGTACATGCTCCAATTCTGACCTTGCTAGTCCATTATAGCTATGGAGTCCATTCCTTATGTATCATTAATTTTTGTCCTGAGGTCTTAGGTTTTCATAGTTGATTATGTCACTTGTCTTCTTGTATAATTCTTTTTGCTTTTGTTTTCATTTTATATTAAAAAAACCAAAAAAAAAAGAAGGGGAGGGGGAAAGAAAAAGGAAAGGAAAAAAAAGGGAGTAGGAAAGAGTTATAGAGTCATGAATGAAAAATATCCTTTTAAAGCCTGCGCTACTGGGCGCTAGCTTTTAAGACAAAATCACTACTAGGAAAGCTTGCTTCCCAGGTAAGTGAGTTAATAAAGCAAGTTGTATTAGTCAAGCAGGATTGAGTGGGATGTTGGAAAACCTAACTCCTCGGATAATGCTACACTTGCACACTAAGCATTAGGATGTATCTATGTTTTCTTGCACTATAGGGTGAAGAGTTGGTGTTTGAATTTCATTATTAGGGACCAAGAGCCTTGATTATACGTTGTGCCTATGTATGAACTAAAACTTTAGTTACAAGGGTCATATGGTCAGTACGAGGGCATACAACTTTTCCTCTTAAGTACATTCATGTGTCATTTTGAAAATTGAAAAAGATTTTCCATTTTTCCTTCTCTTTTCCTTTTTCATTTTTGAGAATTGGTGAGTATATCTTTTGCAAATGCTCATGAGACCAGACTCATTCACTAGGGGGAACCTAATGGTTTAAAGGATTTTTACGTGTGCAATGTGCAATTATTATTCCTATGAAAGTTAGTTTGGTACCTTAGATAAAATTTTCTTTTCTTTTACTGAGGACAAGCAAACTCTAGTTGTGACGGTGTTTGTTTGGTTCCAAAAATGACTAGATATAAACCTCTAATCACTTAGTGTTTTTATTATATTTGAGAAAGTCTTGGTATTTCTTTAGTGTGTATGTGTTTGTACAGAGAATAATTTTGATGAGATATTATCAAATGATCGTAAAGATAGAAGAACCAAGAGACCATGGACAAACTAATACAGTTTGGCCAACCAAATTTAGCAATTTAAGTTAGTCTAGTAGCAATAATATCATGGCATGAGTTCTAAGACTCCAATTATATCACAATCTAACAAGTTTTCAATATTATACGAGTCTCATATGGTTCTTGGAGTGCAAGTCTTAATTGTAACAGATTTGGGTAATTTTGTATATTTTAGGTGCAATTTTAAAAAGTATGGGATGGTTAGTACTACTGTAAATAGAGAGTTTAGGTATTCATATAATCATCAATTGTTCATCATTTTAACTTAGTTAAGGTTTAGAAGTGGGTTTTATCTAGTTAATTCTCTTTAACTTTTGCTTAACCAGTTTAGTTGTAATTCATGTTTATGTTCTATTTGATTTGTTCAATTCTTATGTTAGTGTTCTCTCTCAATTCAATGTATACCGAGTAACTGATTCCTCATTTCTGTATCCTTTTCTTAATTGAAGTATACTACCTTATGATTCAATCTACTTATTTCCTTATTAGCAGTCATTTGGTTCATATGTTTGATCGAGTTTAGTTAGATTTAATTTCTACACGTTGACTGATTTTTTTCCTCTTGATTGCTTTCAAGTTAGTGACAATGGGTTAGACTTTGTTTCATTGACTTGAATTCAATCCCCCTATGTGGAAGCGATGCATAGATATTATGGCTAACAACTGTGTGTTTGCATTAGAGTGATATGTCCTTTTAGGATCATAAACATATCATATGTTTTGTCCCGATATTTAATTTTTTTCACTTATTATTATTTGTATTGGGCATTTTCAAAAAAAAAACTTGGACATCACCCTATTCGACCTTCTCTAAGGTCATTTAACTAGGTGAACCAACAATAAAATTTTTGATGTCAACGGGAGAAATACCTCTATGAATTGTTGGAAGATTTGACCCACCATAAAGCCAAGAGTGATTGTCCAAGAGCACCAATCACATAAGCCCAAGAAATGTAGAAGCCCACCAAAAGAAAACGATGTAACAGAAGAGGAACCAAACATCATACCGGTAGTGATCTTGGTCAATGACGGAGTTAGAATCCATGAGAAGAAGGAAGGGTTGTGTGCATGGTGGATAAGCATGACGTTTGAGGTGGTGGAGGTGGTCATGCGAACGCCATTATAGAGGCAAGTGAGTTGGAGTTGCTCACTATGATAGGCGATACACCACAAATTGTTATTGCAGTAGAAAAAGGTGGTCGTTCAGTCCCAACATTTCATCTTTTATACCCTCTTATATATATTTTTTGTATCGTGAAATAATAAAATTTTTGAATTTTTATTTGTTCTATTTACTATTATTGGTAATAAGTTGAGCTGAATAGGAATCAAGAAATTGGGCATAATTTGGAAAGTATGAAGCAATGGCTTGGACAAGAACAAATCAAGAAAGTTGGAAAGTAAGGTGTTGAATTCCAATTTGGAAGCTATGTGGAATTTGGAAAGTACAATGGTTTGGAAAATAAGATTCATGTATATGGTACACAATATTGTAGATTTCAAGTCGAATAAGTTTTCTCTTCCCTTTCTTCGTTTATCTCATGTTTATTAATTTGCTTATTGGATTAGTTTTCATTTCATTTATTTGCAGTCTTATGTTGATTAGTAGTTAACTTTAGTTGCTAATGAGTTCAAAATACCACAAGTGCATGGAGTGGATGTAACTAGCAACCGACAAGTACGAGTTGTATTCATGGGGAGTTGTGTTTTTAGGTACCAAAGCCAACTAAAGTATCTCAAGTTAGGCAGCACAAAGGGTAATAAAAGCAGAACTAAGCTACTAAAACAAACAAAAAGAACTTCGATTATGATTTAACCTAAAATAAACCGACTAATCAAGTCAAACTCTTACCTTCCTAAGTTATGCTAGCATTCAGAAATGATCCAGAATTAGAGTTCGACACAAATGCTCAATTACACTATCAAAGTTCGTCCAAGTCCACTTTCAAGAGTCAAAGGATAGTTTAATTGCTCTAACCATCTATTTTCAAGCCATTAGTCCAATTAAACTACGAAAATAGCAACCATGGAGCCAATAAGGATTTGAACTATTTTCATGTCCAAATACTAGCTATCTTCATACTCACACTAGACAATTAACCTCGCCTTCTTGCATAAGTCAGTTGCCCCAAAAAATGGATGAAAGCTTTAATTACAACTTTAATCTCAAGCATAAATAAGGTAGACAAGGTTTAAAGACAATCAATAGTCATCTCAAGGGCTAATCATAACCAAAGAACACAACTTTCATCACAACTAAACATAACACTAGCAAAATAATGAACTATTGAACTAGCAAACAAACTGAAAAGCATAAAATTAAAGAGAAAAATAGATGAGGAACTTAGTCTTTAATAATCCACAACCTTGTACATCATATATACTAATCTAACCTAAATTATGCTTCCCCTAATAAGGTGGCTAACATAAACCCTAGCCAAGCCTGGAAAGACCCAGCCAAAGGCTCTCCCTATTTCCCCCAAAAAGAAAGAGAGAGAAAAGAGTGCCTCCAGTTAATTTCATAATCTGCTTAAGTATCGCAAAAAAAAAGGGGGGAAAAAGCATGACCACGTAAAAAGTGCACTAGGACCAGCACCCGTGCACTTTTAAAACTGGCATACTTCATAACCGTGCACTTCTATATAGTTGCCTGTGCACAACTTTGGGAATCAAGACTAACATCTATAGGTTTCTGCATGGTTAAGGCAATGCACGACCATCCATGCACTTCTTCGTCTCTTCATTCTTCCTCCTTTTGACCTTCAAAACTTCATTTGGACCCCTTCTTCCTTGGAAAGCATCCAATAGCCTTCCTTTCTGCTAACACTTTTGAGTTTCTCATTTTCTTGGCAAAAAATCCTAAAAATAAGAAAAATGCCTCCATAAGAACAATATAAACTAAAAGAAGCTAAGTTGACCCTTTCCCATCGAGATCTAACATACAAATAAGGGTCAAAAAAAGAAGAAAAATGAAGTCAAAGTAGAGGTTTATTGAATACCCCTGACACCTAACTTTTGCTCATCCTCGAGAAAATCAAATAAAAACTAGCTAAAGTGCCTAACTCACTTTCACAGGAATCATAGTTGCATTTAGCGTATGTAACAAGTCCTTTAAACGCTTTGGTTCCCTCAAGTGGGCAAGTGAGGTCTCCTGAGAGTTTACAGAAGATATACCTACACAATCTTTAAAAAAAAAAAACGAAAAAGAAAAATGGAAAAGCATTTTGTGTTAACAAATAAAACACAAATATAAACAAACTGGGGAAAACTGTATGCAATTAAATCAACCATATGCCCTTGTAACCTAAGTATCGGTCTATGCATGAGCATTATATGCATGTTAAACTCTTGTTGCCCACTGTTGACATTCAAACACCAGCTTTTCACAGCACAACACACCAAAGTTGGGAATCTATTCCAGTGCTTGGTGTATAAGTTTGCCATCATTCTAGGGGTTAGAGTTACCAAAATCCAACTCAATCCCACTAGCTTGACACAAACGATATTATTGACTTACTAACTTAGGAAGCAAGCTTTCCCAATAGAATATTTTCTCAAAAGGTAGCACCTAATAGCTCAGGCCTCAAAGGGATAATTTGCATTCTAGACTCTAAGACTCTTTCTAAGTTTTTTTTTCTTCTCTTTCTTCTTTTTTCTTTTTTACTTTTTATTTTTCTGAATGAAAAATGAAAACAAAAACAAAATAACTGCGCACAAAGGCAAGTGAGATTCAAACATGGAAGGCTAAGACCCTAAGATGATGATGATGCATAAAAGAGGAATAGTTATGGAGCTATAATGGACTATTGGGAGTCAGAATTAGGGCCTAGAATGATATACTTGGAACAAAGATGTATCATACATATCATACTTATGTACAAGCTAATAGGCAAGGTACAAGGGATTAAAACCAATTAAAATAGCACAAAACTCCTAAAACCACTAAAAACATAATTTTTTTCAAAAATGTTTCTCCTTTTTCTTTCAAAAGTTTGAGGCGTGACTTATCCTCCCCACACCTAGATTTCACAATATCCTCATTGCGAGTAAAGGAGCCACCACACCAACAAAACACATAGACATATAAAATAAACCTACAATAATAAATAGACAAAATAAAAGACAAACAAGAAAAAGGAAAAAGATTTTTACAAGAAAAAAAAAAGAAAAAGAAAAGTCTGAACAAATTTACTAGGTCAAGTGTTGGGTACACCTAAAATGTCACCTACTCAAGACGATACTACAAGAGGTTAGAGGAGGATCAGCCACTTCTCTTCATCTCAATATCCAAGCCACAACTTTATGCTATCAAAGCTCACATGAGCTTATCGAACACCTGAGCATACAACTCAGATGAATGTAAGTAAGAGAACCCAAACATGAATCCAAAAAGAATAGTAAGTGCTCTCCTAAACTTATCAAGTGCTTGGAAAAATCAATAGAATGATCGAATGCAATTGCCAACATGATTTTCCTAGGCATGTCCTCTAGGCTCAGACTATAAGGATCAAAGAAGGGGTCATATTCTCTAAAGTTACCCGAGGACTCAAAGTAGCGAACCTCATTCTCCTCAAGCGCAACATGAGAATTAATAAATGACAAATCGCAATACTCTGGTAAGAGGAGGGTAGTGAACATGAATGAAAAACATGGAAAATATCAAAAGGATTGGAGGATACATGGTGAACAAGATAGGGAATAGGTGAAATCGTAACCATAACATCTACACATGACCTCCCTATAAGAGTCACGTCAAGATTGTACTCCTTAATAAAAACATTGCCTAATTCACAACATACTTCTTCCTAATTAACTCCAAATGTCTCACCTACCTCGTGCTTTGTTGACTGAGCCAAAGGGAAAGATGGATCATAAAATGTCATGAGAAACACAGTGTTGTCCCTGATGGTGCTAGGTAAGGATGAAACAACAAGGAGTAAAGTTGTCAAGGGAGGGTCAAGCACTTCCTCTAGTGATAAGTCGTGCACCCACATGATCAAACCAAATATAATATAGGCCAAGGGAGGCATTATAAGCACTAAAGTGTTCCACATAATCATTATACAAATTAACATGGTCTAGGGGGACTAAACTTAAGGTTGGTCTCTTGTGATAGGTCATACTCCTATATATAATTAGCGAACTCAATTTGCTTCTTATCCATTATCTCTATCATACTGGAAAGTCCAGCAAAACTATTAGCAGAAATATGATGGCGAGGATAATAGCAAATATCACACACAACAGAGGCGTAATTAGGGATGCAGGGGGATGGGCTATAAGATTTAGCAACTCCAATCTCAAATTAATAAATATCCCAAGCCAACCACTCAAGTAAATCCCAAGCTTCATTAATATTTCTAGTGTAAAAGTCCCAATGCTCCAAAACACCGTAGGTATCATAATTCATACCATCATAGACTATATTCAAAAATTTCTCACTCCTCTAAGCAATAAGCATAATGAGTAAGAAAAGCATGTAATCTATCATAATATCACTAAAATAATTCATGCTCATACTGAGGAAAGCGAAAAATTAGCTTTTTTCCAATTTTTTTTGGATTTTTCAAATAGAAGCCTAGTCTTAACTGCTTAAAAAAGCTCAGATATTGAAAGGAGTAACCCTTAGCCAACAACTCAAAAAACTTCATGGGTTAAAAATATCGTAAGTGCATGGAGTAGATGTAATTAGCAACTAGTAAGTATGAGTCGTATCTACAGGGAATTGTGTTTCCAAGTACCAAAGCCAACTACAACGTCTCAAGTAGGTAGAACAAAGGGTGATAAAGGTAGAACTAAACTACTAAAATAAACAAAAAGAACTTCGATTATGATTAATCTTAAGATAAACCAACTAATCAAATTAAACATTCGCCTTCTCAAGGTGTGCTAGCATTTAGAGATTATCACCATGAAAGCTATACCCAGGACCTCTTTCAAGTCCTAAAGGCTAGTTTAATTATTTTAGCCACCTATTTCCACTGGGTTAGCCTAACTAAACTACAAGAGTGGTAACCCTAGACCTAGTTAGGATTCAAACTATTTTCACATCCAAATACTAGCTATTCTGCCTACCAACACTAGGTAATTAGCCTTACCTTTCAACATAAGATAGCTATCCCAAGACATAAATGAAAACATTTCCAAGCATTTTGTTGAACATTTAGCGAGTGTGAAAGAAAACTCTAAATTCAAGCATAAACAAGGTAGACAAAGTCTAAACAAGATCAATAGTCATCTCAAGGGCTAACCATAACCAAAGAACACAACTTTAATTGCAACTAAACATAAAAACACAAGCAAAACAATGAACTATTGAAGTAGCAAATAAACTAAGAAGTATAAAATTAACTAGGGAAAGCGAAGAGGAACTTAATCTTCGATAGTAAAATCCACAATCTTGTAGATGATATCTATAAATTTAGCCTAACTATTCTCTTCCAAATTGGGTTTTAGGTGGCTAACATAAACCGTAGCCAAGATCCAAAAGACCCAAGCAAAACGTCCCCTAAAAGAGAGAGAGAGAGAGACAGTGAGAAGAGTCCCCTAAATTATTTGCAATCTACTTAATTATTGCAAAAATGAAAAAATGCATGGCCATGTAAAAAATTAAAAGTGCACCCGTGCACTTTTAAAATTGGTAGACTGTATAACCATGCACTTGTGCATAGCCATTGTGCTTAGTTTCAAAAATCAGGACTGAAATCTTCAAGTTTTTCCACGATTGTGCCTTAATGCACTGCCAATCGTACACTTCTCAGGCTTTTCATTCTTGCCTTTTTTAGCCCTCAAAACTTCATCGGACCTCCTTTCTTCCTTCGAAAACATCCTCATAGCTTTCTTTTCTGTTAATAGTTGTGGAGATCTCATTTTCTTCGCAAAGAATCCTAAAAATAATAAAAATGCCTCTATAAGCATAATATAAACCAAATAAATCTAATTTCACCCTTTCTCATCAGAATCCAACATGAAAGGAAAAAGGGGATAAATAAAGTAGCAAAATGAGGCTAAAGTGGAGGTTTATCAGTTGCTTTGGTTGTGCTTAATCTCTTTGATGACTAGTTGATCTTATCTAGGTCTCAAACACACCTAGTTTCTTACTTGTAATTTGGGATTTTCTCTTGCTTGCCAAGTATTCAATGAAACACTTAATGTTTTAATCCATATTCTGGGGCAATTTACTTATACTAAAAGGTGAGATCAATTTGCTAGCATGAGTAGGCAGAATGCCTACAATTTGCACATAAAAATAGTCTAAATTTTAGTTAGGTCTAGGATTGCAACTCTTGTAGTTTAACTGGGCTAACTGCTAACCTTATGAAAATAGGTAGTTAGAACAATTAAACTAGTCTTTGACCCTTGAAAGAGGGTTTGGGTGGTCATGGATGCTGCAACCGACCTTTCTAACTACTTGCATAGGCTTAGTTATCTTAGGTCTTGTCTAGATTAACTTGTTCATTAACTGGAAAAATTGCAACTCAAACCTTATTTTATTACTTTCTTAGTTAGTTTAGTTTTCAGTATTGTATCACTTTTATATGTCCTTAATTGGAGTACTTGAGATAGCTCTAGTTCTTGAAAATATAACTCTCTGTGTATACGACCTATACTTACCGGTTACTAGGTATAGTTGTACAGTCAACTTGTAGTTTTAACTCAATAAGTTCTTGACATTGTTACTAAGGAGTTGGTGCTTTCAATATTGGAGCTTGCTTGAGCATTCACGCATAGGATTTTAATTTTTTTAAAAAAAAGTTTAAAATTAAAAATTTGAAAGGAATGCATATTTTTCATTTACCCCAATTTGGGCATGATTCGTTTTTCCCTATTTATCTAGATTGAATGAGTATCGTGCCCAATATATGCATTTCATGCATGAAAAATGGAAAATATGCAAAGCTGTACTTCCGAGTGTAACTCATGAGAGTCAAACTATCCTAGAGTCCATGAGTGGTGGTGTTTGTGAATTGTATGTTGATGAGATGTAGGTCTTCTTTAAGTCTTTAGTTTGGCATCAATGGCTACCTGAAAATGCTCATGAATCTTTCGTGTGACCTACCTCCAATCCATATGATTTTCATGCTCAATATTCATGCATTGATCAATTTAGGGATTCTTATTATCAGCATCCTTATTATACTCATGCTATATGCTCTAAGTGCAATCTTCTGATCTTGATGTGAATTCTTATCCTCATTATCTAATTTTTAATGAAGATTTTGGTATATTAAATAGCTTGATAGAGACAATGAATGAACAAAATGCCAAGTTTAAAGATTAATTGTGAGCATCACCTGTCAAATGAGACCAACCTTAGCTTACTTTCTTCTAGACTTGAGGTCAGTTTGTTTGATAACAATGAATTTTCCTTTCCCTTAGAGTTTGATTTCATTGTTAACACATCCTTGACTGACTTAGGGGAAAGGATTGACACACTTTTAGCTCCATCGCTACTTTTTTCTCCATCCTTACCTAGGACACTAAGAGAGTCATAACCTTACATATTTTTTCCCTTCCTTCTTCTTAGTGCACGAGACTCGAGATAGGTGAGTTTTTGAGGGTTGATACTATTCTTCTTATTGTGGATGATTTAATTACTTGGTCGGAAGAACTTACCTTAATTGGTTTAGCAATATTTAGAGGAGATTCTTTTAGAGGAGCCACATGGTGATGATGTCATTGTTGGTGCCCCTTTGAGCTCTAAGTCTATGGACCACATTCTTGTTAAGGTCTATGACCTTACCCACATCCCATCTCCCTTACTTCCTATCACCCCTTCTTATTTACATAGATTAGATACATCCCTAGTTGATTTTCAGGGTAATGATCCCTCCGTTGACCCTTATTATGCATACCTAGAGGAGAAACCAAGGGGAATTGTGTGCCCATACCTATTCCATCACTTCATTGATTTTTATAAGGTTATCCTCAAGCTTAAGAGGAGAATACTTGCATTTGCTATGTTTTTACTAGTGTCTTCTTACTTAGCTTATTTTGAGATACATGCACCAGTACATGATAAGCTATTGAGAGCTTTATTAACATCTAAGATGGAGACATGAATGTTGATGTTGAGAAGAAGTCGTAAATGCTCCTCCCTTCTCCCATAGCATTGTCTTGGAATGTGAGAGTTTAGAGGTACCTGACACCTAAACTATTAAATTTGTTCCTTCTTTATTTTCATTATTTATATATGTCTTCCCTTTTTGCTATTTGTCACTTCTTGTTGTATATTTATTATTGTAGCTTTGTTTTATGTGTATATGTGTTTTGTTGGTGTGGTGGCTTATTGGCTTCCAATGAGGACATTGTGAGAACTAGGTGCAGGATAGGAGAAGCCACGCTTCATACTCTTGAAAAAATTTTTTTAAAAAGGAGAAATTTTTCTTTAAAAAACAAAAATTTTATGTTTTAGCATGTTTGGGAAGTATTGTATTATTTTGATTGACTTTGATCCCCTGTGACTTAGCTATTAATTTGTATACATATAGGATATGCATGATAGATCTTTGCCCTAAGGGTGTCATTTGAAGCCTCAATTCTAACCCTGATAATTCATTACAGTTGTAAAATCTAGTCCTTAATTATATATCATTATTGTTTTAGAGTCTTAGTTTTCCATGATTGACTCTTGCACTTGTTTTTGTTTTCAATTCATTCAGAAAAATAAAAACAAGACATGAAAACAAAACCAAAAAAAAAAAGAAATAAAAAGAGTTAGAAAGAGTCTTGAAGTTGGGAGTGACAAGCATCTGTTGGAGGCATGCGCTATTAAGCGCTACCCTTTTGAGACAATACTAATAATGGAAAAGTTTAATTTGTTCCTCAGTTAGTAAGTCATTAATGTAGTTCATGTCAGTCAAGTGGGTTGAGTCAGACTTTTGCCTAACCTAAGATGGTACGTTTACTCGTCGAACACTAGGATGATTCACAGTTTTGGTGTGCAGTGGGGTGAATAATGGGTGTTTGGATATCATTTTTGGGGACTAAAGGTCTTGATATGTATATTATACCTAGGTATAGACTAATACTTGGCATAAAGGGGTGATATGATTGATTTAGTTGTGTATAGCTTTTCCTGAGGTTGTGTATATTCGTATTCTATATTTAAACCCAAAACGGTTTTTTCTCTCCTCCTTTCTTATTTTCTTTTTATTTTTCAAGACTTTGTGGATGTATCTTTTGTAAAAAGCCTCATGACACCTTGCTTGGAGGGTTAATGGGTTTAAAGGACTTGTTACATACATTAAATGTATCTGTGATTGCTACGAAAGTGAGTTAATTTCTTATAATTATTTTTATTTTGTTTAACTCGAGGATGAGCAAAACCTAGGTGTGGACATATTTGTTCAGTCCAAATGTTCATCTTTTATACCCTCATTTATCTAGTTTTTGTCCCGTGAAATAATATAATTTTTCGATTTTCATTTGTTTTATTTACTTTTATAGGTCATAAGTTGAGTTGACCAGGAATTAGAGAATTAGCATAATTTGGAAAGTCATAAGCAATAGATTCTAGAAATCAAGAAACTTGGAAACCAAGGCGGTGAATTTCAATTTGGAAGCTAAGTGAAATTTAGAAAGTAGGATAACCTCGAAAATAAGATTTGTATAATTTGAAAAATTAAGGGGGTTATCTCTAATGTAAACAGAGGTCTTCAGCACTCTTTTCAAATCAACAATTCTTTCATTCTTTTCTAGGATAGAATCCCTAACAACCCATTGGGGAGAAATTTAATTAGATTATATTTATGTGAATCGTGTATAATATTGAGGATTTCAAGTCTCTTTGAACAAGTTTTCTCTTTTCTTTCTTCATTTATCTCATGTTTATTAATTTGCTTATTGGATTAGTTTTCTCTTTATTTATTTGTAGTCTTATGTTGATTAGTAGTTAAATTTGGCTGCTTTGGTTGTGCATAATTCCTTTTATGACTAATTAATCTTATCTAGGCCTTAAACACACCGAGTTTTATACCTATAATTTGGGATTTTCTCATGGTCGCCAAGTATTCAATGAAATACTTAAAAGAGTTTTCATTCATATTTCGGGGCAATTTACTTATGTTGAAAGGTGAGGTTAGTTTGCTAGCATGAGTAGAGAGAATAGCTAGAATTTGAATATGAAAATAGTCTAAATCCTAGTTTGGTCTAGGATTGCTACTCTTTTAATTTAATAGTGCTCAATCCGTAAAATAGATGGTTAGAGCAATTAAACTAATCTTTAACGCTTGAAAGATGTCTTGGGTGGTCTTGGATAGTGGAACCGACCATTCCTAAATACTTGCATAGTCTTGAGTATGTTAGGTCTTGTCTAGATTACACTAAGTGGTGAAATCACAATCCAAACTTCTTTTTATTATTTTTTTAATTAGTTTAGTTTTCACTATTATATCACTTTTAGGTTTGCCTAGCTTGAGTACTTGACATAACTCTGATTTTTGAAAACACAACTCCTTGTGAATATTACCCGTACTTGTCGGTTGCTGGCTATAGTTATGCTGAGCACTTGTGGTTTTAACTCAAAAGCAATGGAGTGGCCGGTGAAGACAAACCATCTGAATGATAAGGCCTGAAGGATCAAGGAGACAAACGAGATCACGACAAGGCTATCGCTAGCAAGAACTATAAGCAAGAAAGTATAACAAGATGGCAGAATCTAAGGTTTAGCCATAAGGAGTTTGACTAATAGAAGAGAGAGCACTTTTAACTAGACCTGACAAATTGATCATTCGGTTCGGATTCTATTCGAGTTATATTCAGATTGATCTATTTCGGTTCGAGTTCAGGTTCGATTCGGGTTAAGCTTGGTTTGCATTAAGTTGATGTTTATCGAATTCGGTTCAGGTTCAGGTATGGTTCGGGTGTAGTTCGAATCGGATCAACTTTGGGTAAAGCTTGTTCGGGTCAATTTGGGTGCGGGTTGGGTCAAAATTAGTTTAGTTAGGTTTCAGTTATGGGTTTGGGTTAATTGTAGGTTGGGTAGAAATTGGATTGGGTCACTTTGAGGCTGACTTGTATTTCAATTGGGTTAGTTTATGCAGTTTTAGTTTGATATCTTACATACCTATGTAAGCCATATCATTTTGGACAACTTAGAACAAGGTTATATGGCCATGAGTTTCATTAGCCTAGTTTTAGATTTTGTTCTAATTTGTCCAAGATTATATTTTAATTGTATTAGTTTTATCTTGCAGGAAAGAAAGTCATATTAATTTGAATTTGGGTCGGGTATAAATCCCCTCCTTCCAATTAGTCTAAAATTTAGTTTCAATTAGGTTATTCCTAATGCATTATATAGGGAAGTAATCAAGTAGATGAACAAATAGTGCTGTAGAACCCCTTCTCCCTAACCATCAAATCAAAGATTCAAAAAAAAAAAAAAATCAAAGAGTCATTCCCAATCATTATAAACTATAGATAACTTTAACTGCTTGATTCTATATTTTCATTTTTGTCACTCAAATGAGTCACATCCTTGTTAAGTCATTTCCTTCCAAAATTGCAAACGCATTATTTCATTTGTTCAAAGTTTTGTCATTTGGTTTCGACTTTTGCATGCTACATATCAAGTAAAGCTATATAGCTAGTATTATCACTCACTACTTTAAGTTTGAATTGGATCGGGTTAGAATCTTGTGGGGCCAAACTTGAATTTGGGTCGGTTTGGATTCTGGTCATATGAGTTCTGGTTAGATCGGTTCAGGAATGAATTGGTTCGGGTTTCATTTGGTTCGGGTCATTTTGTATTTCAGGTCAAATCAGGTAAATACATTTCAAGTTGGTTTGATTTTGGGTCAGTACAATTTCTAGTTTCCAGTTGAAATCAGTTCAATTCTTTCGAATGTCGGTTCAGGCCTGATTTTGAGTTGTTTAGCTCAGGCCATTCGAATTAGGTCAGTTTTATTACGTCTACTTTGACAACCAATTACTTTGTGGAAATAAGGCATAACGGCAAGATTATGCTGAAAATTTTACCATAATTGAATTTTTTTTCAACTATGATAATTGATAAATCTGAACTACTGATTAAATTTACACAAATCACAACCATTGATAATTAATACCTTCCACTGGTTCAGCAGGTAAATCTCCCTTCATCTCTTACAGCTCCCCCCTCCCCAGACCCAGTCTCTCCCTGCTGCCATTTTCTCTCTCCTGCTCCTCTGTTCTGCTCAACAATAGTCCCAGAATTTTTTTTCGAAAAAAGGAAAACAAGAAGATGGTGAAGAAATCTGACTCCATAGCTGATCCTCCAAGCTCTTAGCAGACACCATCATCATTTCTGACTTTTCGCTCCGCTCACTCCAACATCCGCTTTTCATTGTACTTCCAATTTTTTTATTGCTCTGTTCCTCAAAGAGAGAGAGATATTGCTTTGTTTCTTGTAATAAAGTAATATCTATTTGCTATGTTGTTCATGTGCCTGCTCATATTTTACCGTTACAATCAAGTGATGAGGACACCTCTACTGAGGAAGAGGAAGAAGTGATAAAATTGCAGAAGGAAAGAGCAGAATTTTTGAGGGATGAGGACTTTGGCCTCCAGACCAATGAGCAAGATGACAGTGATGAAGAGCCAACTGTAGGGGTGAGTTTGCGACTGCAGGCTTGTTGTTTATACTAATGATATAATGCAACAAGAGCATCAATTCTATGGTAATTTCTATAATAGAAAACTGAAGTGTAAATTTGATGTCTAAAATTTTTGGCATCCATAATTTCTTGTGTTGTGATTTATCTATATTTGGTGACTTCAGGAAATGATTGTCAAAGGTAAAAAACCACATCAAAATCTTCAGAAAATGAAAAAGCTGAACGTGATTCTGCCCCCCTTCATGAGCACGTCAAGAAAGACTTGAATGCTCTATCCAGGGATGAGCAGATGGATGTTCTGCACAGGTATGCATCTTTCATGAATTTGTTTATTTTTTAGTATTAACCCCATCATTTATGCTGTTTTTTCTTATTGTATGTATTCGGTATTTTGTTTGGAGGTCAACGCAATAGTGAGAAACTGAGAATGAATACAAGAAAAGGAAGTTTGCTATGTCTGTTGCTATCTGTGGAGCTTTGTGGTCCTCCTTGCATGTGATTGATATTTAAGTTCACATATTATGGATCTAAGAAAGAAGATTTCAGAGCACCTTGGTATTCTCTACTATGGTACCACACCATTGGCAACAAATTAGTGAGGAGATATGCAGAAGCAGAGAGCCAGCAATCGATGAGGCCAGAGATAGAAGAAGATAGCAGCGTCGTTGTGTGATAGAGAGATAGAGAGAGAAAGGGGGCAGTGGTTGTGAAAAAAGTAATCGGTTCTCTTAAATACTTGGGAGAGTGGGTGTCAAAAAAAGTAACTGATTCCCTTCAATATTTCAACAGTTGAGATTTTGTAAATAAAATCAAAGGCTTTTATTAATTTCAATTATGATAATTGGAAAAAAAAAGTTAACCATGGTAGAATCTTCAAGATTATGCACGTATTGTAACATAAATCACACAGAATATATCACGTGCTTTACTTTTATAAACATTTGATGAAATATCGGAGGAGTGCTTCCCTTTTAATAGGTTTTCAGCATAGAATATTTGCATGATAGGACGGGCTTCAATAATATAAGCATGAGAAATTTGGATATATATTTTTCTGTTTTTAACCATAATGATTCATTAAATTGACCAACATGGTCTAATTAATCCTAACATCCGAAGAGTATACAAATAAAACATACCTAATAACCAAACCACCACCGAAAGTGTCCCACAGATTTTGCAGTTGATGCTTAGACACCTTGTATTAGCATGCACTAAAATATAGTGATTTATCCTCATTGATATGGAGGACCATCTTTAGTTTTTCACTTATAAGTATGCTGTTTTGATTAATGAAAGATATCTTCATTAATATGAATTCACTATCTTGATTATTATTAATGTATATCTGATACATTTTGTTGTGACCTTTTCTTTTACTTTTACATTCTCTGGAAAAATACTTTTTTCCCTCCCCATATTCCTGTTAGAAGTACATCCAATTTATATCTTATCCCTATTCTTATAAGAAGTTATCGGAGACATCTGTATCTTATTTACAATCATCATTTAAAGCAGTTAGATTTTTACAACTAATTTATGATGTAGTTTAGGATTGTCTTTTACTAGCTTCTTACAAAAAGGCAAAAAACATAATAAAGATTAAAAAATAGTGGAACTTATCACTTGACAAAAGAAATTGGGAGTGTTTTCTACACCGAAGAGAAAAGGAGGACAGGAAGAGAATGCAACAGTTCAGCATTTTTTGCCCCCTTAAAAAAAGGATATCCGTTAACACCAATAACATGGAGCAAGAAACGGCGGACATCCAGTTCAACTGCCGAATTGTTCATCTCCCAAGGAAATGGATTCTGCTTAATATAATATCTTAATTAAATGGAAGAGAGTTACATAATCTCTCATAATCTAGTCTAGTCCGTTGGTATCTACTGCCTAAATCATGCGCTTTCGTGACCCCGTTTGAGGATGGGCGGTGTGGCTTCTGCTGTTAACATTAAGAATAAAAGTGCTTATAAATAATCATACTAGCCACTTGGATGCTTTTCTGGTGCTAAGACAACTATCCAAGTTGACTTTAATTAATTTGATACTCTTTTTCTTTCCTTTCTTTTGGTGGGCTGAGGTGTGTTCGCTATCCATTCACAAAGCTTATATCATAGTCTTGCATAAATAGTTTCTACAGTCATACAAATAAAAATATATTAAGTCCATTTGATAACCTATGCAGTTTATATTATATTCCTTAAAAAAAATGACACATTACATTAAATTTTAGTATTAGTTTTAACGTAACTTTTTTATTCCTGAGTTAAAAGTTCGGATACTGTATTTAGCAAAGTCTAATTTGATAAATTGGATGTAAATTTTGACACTTCTTCTTAAGTTCTATACATTTTTGTTTTCCTGAACACTTTTAAGTTGTGTACATTAGTCTTAAATGCGTGGCTATGTCTGTCTAATCTAGCAATACAATGGGGATCATATATGACTCCAAATTTTGGGGTGCTTGGTTGGTGGTTTTTCATTGGCTTTTTGATACAAAAATGCCCTTTGGGAGCTTTTGCCTTTTTCGACATGGTCAAAAAAGTCAAATTCATGTTTGGCAAACAACTTTTAGTAATAGCTATTTTATCCCAAATAGTCAATTTATAAAAAGCTAAGATGAGTAGCTTTTTGTAAATGAATATTTGTATAAATGACAAAAATGTCCAGTACTTCATTAAAATTAGAAGACATGCCATTAGTGAAATCAAAAGCCCTGTTTCTAGTCATTTAAAATTACAAGGCATGCCATGAGTACCTAAGATGAGTAGCTTTGGATTAACACAAATTAGCAATGACATTTAATATTATATTTATTTGACTATAATCTAATGAAGATCAAACATTTGATTTCATACAAATTTAGTGTGTAAAAACCAAAGAAAAAGATGTTGAAAACTTTAAATTAGATAAAAAAATTATATAAGTTTCAATTCACAAACCCCCAAAAAAAAAATTTCAAATGAATAACAAAATAAGGTTGCAAGATATAGGCATCACAAGAATACATATAAATCAAAAAGAAATAAGATAAATAATGAATACAAAATATGTAGAATTAGTATGAAAAAAGGCTCTAAGCATTGAATTAATTTTTACATATGGCATAAATTTAATTTTTTTGGAAAAGAAAATAAAATGGTTGATAAATAAAAAATCATGTTCAACTAAAAAGTAGTGTAGAAAAATGGAAAAAACGGAATTTTTACGAAGAATCTTTTTTCAGAAACAGCTAATTTTATCAAATATATATTTTTTAGAAACAGCTTATTTAAACAATTAATACAAATAATTAATTCAAATGACTAACAACTAATAGCTAATGGACATAGCTAACAACTGATTGTCAAATAGAGCCTTTATTTCTTAAAGATAGGTGCAGACAAAATAAAACTAAATTAATTAACTGGGCCAACCCTTTTAATTAATTTAATCAGGCTCAAAAGACTCACAAATTAGGCCCAAAAGACTTATAAGTCAGGTCCAAAGGTCCACAAGACTCACAAGTCAAGTCCAAGATGAAGCCTAAATGACTTCCAAGACAAAACTCAGTCAAAACTCAAGTCAAAGCCCAAAGCAAGACTCAAGACGATTAAAAAATCAAGCCACAACCTAAAGCCTGAATGACATCCAAATCAAGGCGCGGTCGAAACCAAGTCAAGGTCAAAGTCAAAGGTCAAAGTCAAAGGTCAAAACCTAAATTGACTTACAAGTCAAACGTCGAACAACTCTCAAGCCAACGCTCGATCAAAGCTTGAGGTGACTTCCAATTCAAAGCTTGGCCCAAACACGCGAGACTCCCAAGTCAAAATCATAGTCAAAGTTAAAGTTAAAACAAATGAAAGTCAAAGCAATCCAGGATAAGGCCTAATTGAAAGGCCTAGGCCCAAAACCAAGTCAAGGCCCATCTTAACTTTCAAGGGGGAGGGGGAAGTTTTCCTATAAATAGGCCGCTATACCCCTTGATTCAAAGGTTAGAAAATCTATTGAAAAAACGGATAGAATCAGAGGATCATTGTATTCACAGAGATTGTACCCATTCATTCAAATCAATATAAAATTCAATCTTATAATTTGTGATTGCAAATTTGGCCCACTCGATGGGACCTCTCTACCTCTCATCTCTTTCTCCTAAAGATCAAGACTTTCAAGTCACAAGAACATCATCTTCAAAGAAGACAGGGTTACAAAGAACGTTGCCGTGCAAGATTTGAAGAAGAAGAGCACGGGATCCCTCGCTCGCAGATCTTGTGAAGCGAGCGTCGCTTCTAGCAAGCGCGCATATACAATGAAGACCAGGAATATGGCGAAAGCTACTGTGCCGAACGCTATTAGGCAAACTGCGCCGGCCCCATCTAAACTCCAAGACTAGATGACGTAACAATAGGCGTCATCTTGGATGGATGAAATTCAAAACCTCCAGCTTTAATTTTCAATCTGTAAGGTTGAAGACTACTACAATCGTAACTCTTCTTCGCTCTTACCAAAGGGGGCGCACATGTCAGAAACTGAAGTTAAGTCCTCCAAAACTGTTGTTATGTCAGCCATGATGATAGACATAGCCACTCTGGAAGAGGAAATGGCTAATATGAAGGCCATCCTAGAAAACCTCACTAGGGAGAGTGCAAAAAAGGAAGCGCGCATCAAGCTTCAGGAAGAAAAGATTGTAAGCTGATCATTAAGTTAGAAAAATGGTCAGCTCAATCTTCTTCAAAGGACTCAGAGAGTGAGGACTTTAGAAAAGTGTCTGTCCACACTAGGGCTTCTGACAATGAGAAGTAACCAAAGAAAGGTGTTGTGTGTAAAGACATCACGTCCTCTGAATCAATAACTATTGAGCAAATCCAAGACTTGATAGCAAATGCTGTTAAGGCATGACTAGGTGAAGGTTCGCGCAGAACTCTCTTGTACACCAAGCCTTACACTAAGAGGGTTGATGCTCTCCGCATGTCCCACGGTTACTAACCCCCTAAATTCCAACAGTTTGATGGGAAAGGTAACCCAAAGCAGTATGTCCTACACTTCATTGGGACATGCAACAATGCTAGGACTGATGACTTCCTTATAGTGAAGCAGTTCGTTAGGACATTGAAGGGTACTACCTTTGACTGGTATACTGACTTAGAGCCTGAGTCCATCAACAGTTAGGACCAAATGGAATATGAGTTTCTGAACAGGTTCTACAGCATCAGCGCACTGTCAGCATGACTGAGCTGACAAATACCAAACAGTGGAAAGATAAGCCAGTTCTGGACTGCATCAACCGCTGGTGCGCACTTAGGCTCGAATGCAAGGATCGGCTGTCTGAAACCTCCATCATCGACATGTGCACCTAAGGCATGCACGAGGACTTCCTGTACGTCCTACAAATGAGCAAGCCTAGGACTTTCTAAGAGTTGGCAACTAAAGCACATGATATGTAGGTGATAATAGCTAGTCGTCGTGGAAACTCCTCCTATCCTATGGAGTCAAAGAAGGACAAGGTGGAATTCAAGAAGAATGTTAAGTTCTCCAAGAACACGAACAAGGAAGTAATGTCCACCTCTATAAGTCAGCGAATTTAAATTATAGGAAAGCTTAAATTAGAGAACAAGAAGAGGCCACCATTTAAGGATGCGATAAAGAAGCGTCCTACATTGAAGGAACCGCAGGAGAAGAAATATCAATTCCTGGACTTTGACTTGTCACGAATGCTCGATGATCTTCTTCAAAATGGGGTTACCGAGCTTCCAGAGTCAAAACGGCCCGAAGAAGCTAGAAAGGTTACCGACCTAAAATATTGTTGGTATCACAGGGTGATTAGTCACCCTCTTGAGAAATGCATTATGCTCAAGGAGTGTATTATGCAACTTGCCAGCGATGGGAAAATAATGTTGGATTTGGATGACACTGTTGAGACAAACCATATCTCCACCTAACTGAAGTGTTCTTCATCGCCCTGGAAGCAAAAGCATACTCAACCTTATGATAGAGAAAACACTAAATTGATTTCCTCCCTTGGAGAGAAATTAATTACAATTCAGTTCGAAGTTTGGAGCCTATGGTGGTTCCAATTAAATCCAAAGGACCTTTGATAGAGACTGATCTTTTTGTGGATGTCTCTGATAAAGCTGATGATGATGAAGAGGGATAGACTCTTGTCACTCGTTGGAGGCCAATAAAGCAAAGCCAAGTGCAATCTCCACCTTTCCGCTGTAGGAAGAGACAAGGAAGAAAGAACAGCCCTCATCATTCAAAAGGTAAGAAGAAGTTTAAAAGCGTCAAAAGGCACGAAATTTCGCCTATTGACCTCCTTGAGCAGGAGCAGCTTGTCCCTATCACACTTGAGGAGTTCTTCCCAACAAGCTTCTTAGAGAAAGTTACAGTCAACATGACCTCATGTTCTGAGCTCGAAGAAGAGGAAGACGAAGGAAGCAACGGACAAGAGGAGTCTCCTAGAGTAGCTGATATTGACTATCTTGGATGCTTTGCCAGCTTGCATGGGCTAGAGGCAAATCTTTTGTTTACCTGACGAGATGCATCTGACGAGATGCGGCAATATGTTGTTGCTACCTTACAACACCCAGAACTTTACGCTAACAAAGTCAAGGATGTGGGAGGATTAAGAGAAAGCACTGTTCAGTGTGCCTCTTACAACACCATAATCACTTTCACTGATGATGACTTACTATTAGGATCCAAGCCCCACAACCGTCCTTTGTTTATGACTGGCTATATTAAGGAGTAGAAAATCAGGTGCATCCTCGTGGATGGAGGGCCAGCAGTCAACATTATGCCCAAGTCGATAATGAACGACTTAGGCATCATAGTGGAAGAACTTTCTAAGAGCCGAACAATGATTCAAGGCTTCAACCTCGAGGGCCAGCAAGCAATCGACATGATTCGCATTGAATTGATAATGAGAGACTTGTCAACACCCTCCATCTTCTATGTAATCGACGCTAAGAATTCCTACAGGTTATTACTTGGGTGACCATGGCTTCGTGGGCATGGGATAGTGGCTTCAACTTTACACCAGTGCCTTAAGTACTACCGAGATGGGGAGAAAAAAATAAATGGGGATGTCAAGCTATTCACTAAAGCTAAGTCTCATTTTGCAAAAGCGAGATTCTTCAAAGAAGGTACTGTACCTAAGGAAACCATGTTGTCGACCATTTCTTCCATAGGCAAAGGTGTCACTGGAAAGGCCCCTCAAGCAAGAAAAGATGATTCTCTTAAGCAACAGCTTAAGAAAGAAGCAAGTAAGCCGGGCAGCACCACTTCTCATATTGAACAAGTTGCTAAACCGGCTGCTGCTTCAACAGGATCAATGCCACCAATTTTAAGGTACATACCTAAGTCTTGCCGTAAGGAGGGCGGGCGAATTGCCCTTTGGTGAGTGCACGGCAGTAGCATCGAGACCAAAGCTCCTAAGGATGATGGGGCTAGCATAACCTCCCTAAAAGAGGGTGTAACGGTTCCAACCCTTAAGATATGACAAGCTAAGGTGAGTCGGCCCCCTATTTCGGGGTTTGTCGTCTCTTCTAAAGAAGGCAATGACTTGCCAAGTGTGCAGACTAAGGAAGGATTTGATCCCAATGCCTACAAGCTTATGGAAAGGCTGGCTATGACTTTCAAAATTCAGCTATTTAGGAAAGGTAGTCCAGGTCAAGCCTCATGGACTTACTGAAACTTAGAGAAAGATTCAAGAGTAGGGAAGTTCAGTAGTCGTCTCTAAAGTTGGACTAGGTTTCACGCCACTACAGCCAGTCAGAATCTCTAGGCGACGAAAGGACAAGAAAGTAGTGATTCAACACATCTTAGCTGAAAAGCTAGATGAGAGTGAAGATGAAAGTGCTCCACCTAACCTAAAGTCCTCTGTGTTTGATATGCTACAATCGTCCACTTTGAAAAAATGTTCGTCAGTATTCACCCATGTAGGGAAAGGGAAAGACCACAAACTCTTTGTTTCAACAGAATTAAAGATGTTCCTCAACCGAAGCATTCAGTTTTTGCTAGAATAAAAACTGGTGAAACGTCTTCAAGCTCATGACTTCAGCAGGAGAAAAGTTCTGTGTTTAGCCGCTTGGGCGTGATAAATGAAGTTCAGAGCTCTATCCCTTCTCATATGAAGTGTTTCTCCACCTTGGATGTTAAGATGGACGGTTCATTAAGAGTAAAAAGGCATACTGTGATCTTCACAGGTCAACAAAGGAACTCTAACTCTAGCAAGGAGGCAGAGGAAGAAGAAGTTGTTTCTTCCAATCATATCACCACCCATAAATATGATAACTCAGACTCAGAGATGGAGCTGGCCTAAACTCCTGAGACTTTTGAAGATAAGGGGCAGGCTATAGTTGATGAGTTAAAAGACTTTAATCTTGGAACCAATGAAGAGTCTCGTCCTATCTATTTAAGCTCCTCACTTACACCTGAAAAGGAAAAGCAGTATTTGGAACTTATGTTGGAGTACAAGAATGTGTTTGCCTGGAGCTATAAAGAAATGCTCAAGTTGGACCTAAAAGTCATAGTCCATCACCTATCCATCAAAAGGGTTATTTCACCTAAGAAGCAACCTTATCGATGATTTTGCCCAGAGTTGGTACCGAAAATCGAAAAAGAGGTCAACAAACTCATAAAGGTAGGATTCATTTGCAAGGTTAAGCACCCAACATGAATCGCAAACATTGTGCCTGTTAGGAAGAAAAATGGCCAACTTCGTATTTGTATGGACTTCCGGGATCTCAACGACGCTTGTCCAAAAGATGATTTCCCCCTGCGTATCACAGAACTCATGATTGTCATTCATGGATTGTACTGCAGGATATAATCATATTCTAATGGTACCAGAAGATCAAGAGGCTACAGCTTTCCGCACACCTAAAGGCATTTTTTGCTACAAGGTGATGCCCTTCGGACTTAAGAGTGCAGGAGCAACTTACCAAAGGGCAATGCGAATAATTTTTGACGACATGCTCCACAAAAAAGTTGAGTGCTATGTCGATGATTTGGTTATCAAGGCTAAAAAGAGGATAGACCACATACAAGTTCTTCGTATGATCTTTGAGTGATTACGGAGATGTCAATTGAAGTTGAATCCACTCAAGTGCGCATTTGGTGTCACCTCTGGGAAATTCTTAGGCTTCATTGTTCATCACCGAGGGATTGAGATCGACCAATCAAAGTTCAAGGCAATCCAAGAGATGTCTGAGCCTAAGAATCTCCAGGAGCTTCACGGACTTCAAGATTGCTTGGCATATATCTGAAGCTTAATCTCAAATCTTGCAGGACGTTACCATCCCTTCAGCCACCTTATGAAAAAGGGTGCACTGTTTGAGTGGGACGAATCATTTCGAATGGCTTTCGAGAAAATAAAAGAGTATTTATACCATCCTCCGGTATTGGGGCCGCCCATCCCTAGTAAGCCTCTTAGACTGTACATTACAGGTTAGGAAAAATCCTTAGGAGCATTGTGTGTACAGGAAAATGGGGAGGGAAAGGAAGTCGCCCTGTACTACTTAAGTCGTACATTATTTGGCGCTGAACTGAAGTACTCCCCCATTGAAAAGATGTGTTTGTTGCTCATCTTTGCCATCTATAAACTCAGATAGTACATGCAAGCCTATACAGTGTAAGTAGTCTCCAAAGCTGATCCCATCAAGTACATCTTGTCTATGCCAATCTTAAATGGGCGACTGGTAAAATGGGCTGCAATCTTAAAGTAATATGACCTTATCCATGTACCCCAAGGAGCAGTTAAGGGGCAAGCATTGGCAATTTCTTGGCAGATCACCCAATTCCTAATGATTGGAAGCTAAGTGACGATTTGCCAGGGGAAGAAGTGTTCTACATCAATATCCTCCCTCCCTGGGAAATGTAATTCGATGGTACAGTTAGGCGAGATGGTGCTGGTGTAGGAGTGGTCTTCATCTCCCCCGAAAAGCACATTCTCTCATATTCATTTGTACTTACTTAGTTATGCTCTCATAATGTGGTAGAGTACTAAGCACTCAGCTTAGGTCTTTAAATGGCTATTAAGATGGGGATTACCGACCTCAACATATATGGTGACTCACAGTTGGTCATTAATCAACTACTTGATGAGTATGAGGTTAAGAAAGAAGACCTTGTCCCGTATCACAAGTAAGTATTGCACCCGCTAAACAAGTCGGACATAGTCAAGTTAGAGCACGTGCCAAGGAGTGTCAACAAGATGGCTGATGCACTTGTAAGTCTCGTAGCCACTTTGGCACTGAGAGCAGAAGAAGGAATGACCATTCCAGTATGTAGCTGTTGGGTTGTTCTGCACAATGATGAATACTCAGAGGAAGACGTCAACATGATCTGTGTTCTTAAAATAGATACAAAAGATTGCCGTCGGCCTATAATTGAGTACTTAGAACATGGAAAACTTTCTAGTGACCCAAGGCATAAGACGAAAATACAACAAAGAGCTCTAAGCTTTCTTTACTATAACAGAATGCTCTATTAACACTCTTTTCTTGGCCTTTGGTTACGATGCTTGGATATGGAAGAAGCAAAGTAAGCAATGGCAGAAGCTCATTCAGGTGTGTGTGGAGCACACCAATCAGGGCCTTGGCTACACGATCGCATTAAGAGGATAGGCTACTACTGGCCCATTATGGTGTAAGATTGCATAAATTATGCAAAGAGGTGTGATGCTTACCAGTTCTATGCCAACTTCATACATCAACCTCAAGAACCTCTCCACCCAATGATGACATCTTATCCTTTTGAGGCATGGGGGCTTGATATCGTTAGACCAATCATGCCTAAATCATCTGCTGGTCACTCGTACATCTTGGCTGCCACTGATTACTTCTCTAAATGGGTGAAAGCAATTCCACTAAGGGATGTCAAAAAAGAAAATGTGGTCGACTTCATAAGAATACCCATTATCTATCGATATGGTGTACCGAGGTATATTATCATCGATAATGGTATGGCCTTTGTCAACAGCATGTTGACTAGCCTGTACGAGAAGTTTAAGTTTGCCCACCACAAATCCTCCGTGTACCATGCCCTTGCAAATGGTCTGGTATAAGCCTTTAATAAAACACTTTACAACTTGCTCAAAAGTTATTGCAAAGTCTAAAAGGGATTGGCACAAAAGACTAGGGGAGGCTCCTTGGGCATACTGAACTATATACAAGATGCCAAGAAAGTTGACCCCCATTGCTCTGGTGTATGGAGTTAAAGTCATACTACCATTAGAGCTCCAAATCCCATCGCTTCACATTGTCATACAGGAAGGTTTGACGGAAGACAAAAATCTCAAGCTTCGCCTAGCTGAGCTGGAAGCCCTTGATGAAAAAAGACTTCAGGCACAATAGAAGCTAGAATGCTACCAAGCTCGTCTATCAAGAGTGTTCAACAAAAAGGTTCGGCCGCGCTCGTTCCAAGTTAGGGAACAGGTGCTTGGGCTGAAAAGGCCAATCATCATGACCCATAAGGTAGGAAGTAAATTTACACTGAAATGGGAAAGACCTTATGTTGTTTGCGAGGTATACTCAAAATGGTGCCTATAAGATAGCAGATGGACAAGGGATTCGGGTAGGACCCATAAATAGCAAGTTCTTAAAGCGCTACTATCCTTGAAATAGGATGTTGCAAAGCTCCTAAGTAAGAGCTTGAACTGCTCATTCTTTCAAGTTAAATTCCTTTGTGCTAGTCCTGGCCTGCAAGAATATAAACTGTGAATAGCAAAAACAAACTCAAAAAAAAAAAAATCATTGTACTACTCCTGGCCCGCAAGAGTATAAACAATGCACGGCAAAACAAATATATACAAAATTTATTTTGTTGAACTACGTGATGACTTGATCTTGTTAGAAATTGCAATGTTTCCATAAGTATATAGGCAGCTTGGTAAACAAATTACCAAGTACAATCAAACATAATAAAAGGGGATAGCAGGGCGGTAGTCAAATTTCATATGAAGGAGGACACAAAGTCCGTTACAAGTGTTTATTACAAATAATTAAAAAAAGAGAAAGAAACAACCTGAGCGATACATCGATTAGTGTCCATCCAAGTGTCAGGGTTGAGTGAGGATTGCAGTGCTAGCATGACTTGCTCATCCCTCTCCAACTCCTTGACATCATCAGGTGAAAGAGTGGGCACCATCTCAAGGTCGGTAAGAGCTTTGGATCTCACATTAACTACTTACTTAGCAGCCTCTAGTAGGGAAGATTGGACCTGGATGTCACCCTTAAGCTGGCGCTCCTCTTCCTGGGTAAGGCGAAGCGCGTCCTCCAAATCAACAATCTTCTGCTCCACTCCCTTGAGTTTCTCTGTTAAGGCACCAAGATCTGTACAGATCGTGGCAAGGCATGAGCGCGCAAGATTGACCTGCTCAGTGCACAAGGCCTTCTCCTTTGCCACATCATCTGGGTGGCGGTATGATGAAGCTGCATTCTTCAATGATAAGAAAGCTAATACAGCACTCCTATAATCTTCCACCTTCTTCCTCAAAGGGGTTAGGTCTCCATAAAGCCGCTTAATCCCCTTATAGATCATTGGGGCACCTTGAAGTTTTCCCTCTACTTCATCAAATTTTGCATTCTTCAAACTAGTCAAGTACTCGAACCCCATCACTCATATGACAACGGTGAAGATACTTTGGGAGCCAGGTCCAGGACAGAAAGAAGTAATGGAAGGAGCAGCTGCACAAGAGGGTCTTCCTTTCGAACCCCCAGGAGTGCCAACATCGGCAGTAGCAGAGAATAACCCCCTCGTGGCTACCTCAAGAGAGTTAGGTCCATCAACTGAATGCTTACTCTAAGTAGCTGATGCACACAAGGCCTCTGTTCTCCTGGAAGCTGAACTCCTAACCTTGTGAGGTGATGTTTGCCTCCTCACAATCTCAATATCCTTGTCAATGCTCGGGGTTGCCCTGGGGGCAAAAGATTTAGCAGCACGGCTAACATCGTCGAGTAACTGCTTGTCGACAATGGGTGTAACCTCTTGTGCCCTCCATGTCTGAAGTTCGCCTCAGACTCTAGCTCGCTATCACTACCCGGTGCCAGACCTCATTTTCTATCAGCAAAATGAACTCTCAAGGATCCATAAGCGTCATCACTAAGCTCCACACCCTCAGCATCTAAATCAGCCATAAGATCCTTTCTTTCCTTCCCCTTGGCCTTCCTCGATGAGCTAACCTCTGCATCCTTATCTTGCTTGGATGAATTTGCTTCTGTACTCTTCTACAGGATGAAAGCATTAGATCAAAGATCATTAATGGCTACCTTGGACCACCAAATCTTATAAGCTAACGAGATATAGTGACTTAATCCCAAGGAGCGACAAGGAAGAACGCCCTAAGACACAGTCCCCAAGAAGAGAAGCCGCTTCCAATATAAAAGGGCGTTATCATATGACACTTCTCGGGTGCGAGGATTCTCGAGAAGTACTCTAGGAATCCCCTGGCAGAACCCAAACTGCCTGCTGAACCGATGCGGACTGTAAGGTTCAACATAGAAGGTGGAACCCCAACGCATGGGAAGAAAACCATCTCGAAGAGAGATCAGACAGCTCGATTTATCCACATCCAAATCTCCATCATCGATAAGGGTCTCTAATTAGTTTCTTCGCAACATTAGACAGCCCAGGCCAGAGACTCTGCCCTTATGTATAAGCTCACGAACATCCCCAATGTCACTGCACGTCATTTGTCACCCAAAGTAGTGCACCATCAAAGGACCCAGAGGGGGAGGCTGCAATATATGGTGAGTCTTGAAATAGTAGGCGAGCCATCCGTGCCGATAGTTGCAAGGAAAGAATGACCAGGAATGAGAAGGCTTTGTAGTCTTAGGAATCCCATTATGGCCATGGTAGATGTTGGCTAGCATAGCGATCGCCAAACTGAAAGTGGTACCAGATGCCATCATGCTGGGAACCTCAAAAGTGCCCGGGTGAATGAACTTCTCCCCAATCTCAGGAGGTATAAAAGTACACAGCCAACATGAAAAGAACGCGGCAAGATAGGTGCTCTCCTTCTTCTCTTTGGGAACCCCTAGGCTTCTGAAAAATTCCAACTCATCATGACTCCAACAAAGACGTTGAGGCTAAATCTGGCCACTAGGATTTTGCGTCCATATGGGAGTTGAGCTACGAGGGCGACATCATGTTGGCGGGTTATGAATGAGCTTCTTCTTACACTAGAAATCAATCCAAACTTTAGCACTGATGCCCATCTCGTAGATATGCATCTTTTTTAAGCTTCTAAAAGCAGCAAATAGGAATTTGCAAGAAGATGGCATAGTCCTCAAGTTCTGCTTGCCCCGATACTTAAAAGCTTGGAGGCTAAGGGCAGTCTCATCATAAATCTTGCTGCTGATTGGGAGCCCACCAAACCTATGCAAGTCCATAAGGAGATGGACACCTCTCCAGATATGGTATGAAGAGTGTTGGTGGTAGGACACCAACTCTCACAAAACACATGCAAAACATACATGTCATGGTTGTACGAGTAAAGCGAGGCATACACCGCCTGCTATAAGGCACATCTCCACAGGCGCTCCTCAAAACAAGAAAGCATGTGCTCTGTCCATTCCCAGCACAAGGGAATGTAGCCAAAATCTCCATAAAAAAGTATGCTCGGGCCCCATCTGGATTGCTTGGATATAATGCAGTGCCCAAGCATAGGAAACTCGGTGAGAAGGCTGGACTTGTTGTGATACGCGCTCTGCAGGAAGTACTGAACTGAATCATACCCCGCACCTTTTCCACTTGATGGAAAACTTATGAAGGAAGGACGATGGCTCTAAAATAGGCGCCTGATTGGTCTTCGGCCTCCACAAAGAATAGTAGACTAGAAAGCAACTCCCTGACTGGGGTTTGTCATTTTCCCTATCCACGACGGAATGAAGAAGCTTGCCATTATGCTAAAATTCCGTAAGATGCACCATTATAAATCACCTGAAAATAGAAGAAAACACAAAGTTAGTTTCTTTTTCAGAAAAAAAATCAGCAAACAAAGCAGCTTTCAGGCAAAACGAATATTAAGGAAGGGTGAAGCGTGAAGGAAAATCAATCAAAATATTGGTTTTCAACCACCCAGCTGTTCCTCATTACTCATGCCACTTTCATACGTATAGGTATCTGTTCTAGGCATCAAAGGCCTGGCGGTGAGTCGTTTCGCAAGTGGTTCTTCAAGTCTTCGTATCATTTTCATGCGTATAGGTATCCGTTCTAGGCGCCAAAGGCCTAGCGGCAAACCGTTTTGCAAGTGGTTCTTCAAGTCTTCGTACCACTCTCATGCGTATAGGTATCTGCTCTAGGCACCAAAGGCCTAGCGGTGAACCGTTTCACCAGTGGTTCTTCAAGTCTTCGTACCATTTTCATGCATATAGGTATCCGTTCCAGGCACCAAAGGCCTAGCGGCGAACCATTTCACAAGTGGTTCTTCAAGTTTTCGTACCACTTTCATGGGTATAGGTATCTGTTCTAGGCACTAAAGGCCTAGCGGTGAACTATTTTGCAAGTGGTTCTTTAAATGGCTCTTCAACTTGCACAAGCAACAATACAAATGCAACAAAAAAAAGGGAAGGGGTCTTGGCATACAAAGGAAAAAAACAAGCCACAAGCGACAAGGAATGCCGCTTTTCAATAAATAAACATGACATTGTGGCATGAAAAAATGCGACAATAAGTGAATGTGACATTACGACGACACAAGCAGGCATAAGAAGACTCTTCAGTCTAATAAAAGTGCTTCCTATAGATTCATTTCAGCTGAAGTCACAACTTTTATTGCTCATGGTAAAAAAAAAAAATAGCAAGCTTTTTAAGGCACAACATTGCAAATTTTGGCAAGCTCTTCAAGGCACAACATTGCAAATTTCACATGACTTGGCTACACAAAAAAGAAAAGAGAGAGGAAATTTCTTTACTCTTAAAGATCGGTACTTTGATTTATTCAGGCTACTCAATCCAAAAAAGGGGGGGGCTTGACTTTCACATTTCACGGAAGCGAATCAAGGCCGAAGTATGAGGAATTAAACAGTAGTAGGGTTACCAACATGCAAACAATGAAGTGAAGGGTTCCTTGGAGTAATTTGCCTTAAATCCTACAACAAAGCAATGCTGAGAGCAAAACGCAAGACAGGCACGGTTTGGGAGCTCGTCATTTTGCCTTGAAGCCCAACAAATTTATCCTGGTTCAGAAAATATTGCCGAGATGATTTGTGTCTATAATGTGCACTGCTCAGTAGAAAACAGGATATTTGAGAATGACAGTTTGGTATGATTTGCTACAATGGAGGAACGAAATGTACAACTTAGTCATAGAGGTTTTCAAGGATTTTGGAAGAAAAAGGGGCTATCTCCTATGGCTTCCATCCCATTTTTTCTTTCTCTTCATTCCACCTAAAATCTAAATGAAGTTGAAATGATGCCTTTTCAACCAAAAAAAGAGCAGGCGGGGGGCATCACCATTTACACCATGACCTTAGAAGCCAGGAAAATAATAATCTTCCCAGACTCTCAATACACCCCCTCTGTTTTCTTCATATCCTAACAAAACCAACCCAAATGCACTCATGTTACTCAAATCATGTCCAAGTTCTTCGATTGACCCAACGAAAATAGAAGGAAAAAAAGGAGAAAGCAAGAAGCATACATTTGAACAGAAACAGAATAAAAAAGAGAGGTTGCATTTTTTAACCAAAAGCATGACGCTTTTGGGAAAAAAAAGGGACATGGAACTTTAGTCAACTAAAGGATGAAGGGAGATGGAGGAAAGTTGAGAGATTTGATACCTTTACGAGGATGAAGAATGGCATGCAAAGACCAAGGCTTTGAGGATGACCCTCACTACTAGCAATAAATAAGCAAGTGTTCTGAAAATAGGGCCCTTGATTTTTAGGTGCAACAAGCACAACAATAATGGGGGGGCTGAGGGCAGTGGTTCTCGCATTTCTAGGCAGCTGGGTGCCCAAGAGCAAGAAATGAAGAAGAAGGGCTGTGCAGAGCTGGTTGCTGAGCATTTGGTGGCTGTGCGAAGGAAGGAAGGAAGAAGAAAGAAGCTGGGCACTTGGGTCTAGAAGGAGAAAGGGGAAGTAAAAGCCAAGCCCAGCCCACGCATGAAAACAAAGCAAAAAAAAAAAAAAAAGAAAAGAGAAGGAAATAAGGGTCGACCCAGGCCCATAGGAGAAGAGAGAAAAAAAAAAAAGACAGAACGAGTCACGTGCTCCTCACATGATCATTTAAGTGAGGAGGAGCTGAGCCTTAGGCTTATGGAACTTCGGGCTCAGCCCACACGCGAAAGCCACCCAAAAAAAAAAGAAAAAGAAAGGACCTAGCCGACCAACCCCAGCCCACGTGTGGAAACAGAAAGAAAAGAAGAAAAAGGAAAAATGAAGGAGGGCCGGTCCAGGCCTACTCAGAAAGGGAAAGAACCAGGCCCAGGCCTGCGAGCAAAAAAAAGAAAGGCTAAAGAAAGAACGGGGCCTGCTGGAGCCCGTCCAAGCCCTGCCCAAAGGAAAAATAAGGTGCATGAATTCAGGCCCATGCTAAAAAATCGAGAAGGCAAAAGTCTTATAGGTGACCTTGTCACTTAAATGATCACGCTCCACCGACAAAATTTTAAAAAAAACAGAGAAGGCAAAAAAAATCGACACTTCAGTCACACTCCAATGACAAAAGTCTTGTATGTGACCTTGTCTCGAGGGGGCAATTTGCCAGCACTAAAATTTTATGCGTCATACCCAAAATAAAATTAAATTAATTAACTGGGTCAACCCTTTTAATTAATTTAATCAGGCCCAAAAGACTCACAAATCAGGCTCGAAAGACTCACAAGTCAGTTCCAATGTCCAAAAGACTCACAAATTAAGCCCAAGATGAAACCCAAATAATTTTCAAGATAAGACTCAGTCAAAACTCAAGTCAAAACCCAAAGTGAGACTCAAGACGACTACCAAATCAAGTCACGACCTAAAACCCTAACGACGTCCAAGTCAAGGCGCGGTCGAAATCAGGTCAAAGTCAAAGTCAAAGGTCAAGGCGTAAATCGACTCACAAGTCAAACGCCAAAGGACTCTCAAGTCAACGTTAGGTCAAAGCTCGAGGCGACTTTCAAGTCAATGCTCCGCCTAAACCCAGGAGACTCCCAAGTCAAAATCAAAATCAAAACAAATGAAAGTCAAAGCAATCTAGAATGAGGCCTAATTGAAAGGCCCAAGCCCAAAACTAAGTCAAGGCCCATCTTGACTTTGAAGGGGGAGGAAAAGTTTTCCTATAAATAAGCTCCTACCCCACCTTGATTCAAAGGTTGAAAAATTCATCCAAAAAAAGAAGATAGAATTAGATGATCATTGTATTCATAGAGATTGTACCCATCCATTCAAATCAATGCAAAAAATTTAATCTTGTAATTTGTGATTACAATAGGTCAAAAGTATTCTCCTCTTTCCAACTATTTTGGACAAGGTTATGTTATATTTTTCTAAAATACCTAGAAAACAAATAAAATTACCAATATCATTATCATTGACATATGAAAAATAAATTGTCGATAACTTTAAAATTGAAGCATTATATAATTAACTTATTCATTATATGGGGATCAAATTTAGTAACGAACAAACGTTTCAAACTCTATCTAATTCTACTTTGCGAACTACTAAGACTTCGTAACTGCTAACCTAATACCAAATTAAGTTTTTAATTATTTTTATCAAAATTGATAGTAACGGTTATAGAATAATAGTTTTTTTTTTTTGCCGAGATCATTATAGAATAATAGTATTATTAGCAAATTATATGCTTTTAATATGCTGTTACAACCACGTAATTCAAAATAAAATAAAGAAATTATTCACAGCAAAAAAAATATCAGACATAGGATAGTACAATTGTTATGAATTTTTTTCCTAGTTAATTACAGTTTATTTTAAATATAATCAATTAAAATTTAGATTGCTTATTATCATAATTAACTCCTATAAACAACCAAAATTGGAAATTACTAACGGTTTTTTTTCATGCATTGCACGAGTTATAAAACTAGTTTAAATATTAAGGCCGTGTTCGACAATAGAATTTTGGATAATATCTAGTGTTTTGACCAAATTGATACACTAATTAATTAATTTTTAGTGTTCAATAAACTAGAGTTTTGACTAGCATTTCAAGTAGAGTTTAGCATTTTAAGCAGCGTTTTTGAAAAGCTAATGGTATTAACGTTTGACATTTAAAGGCAGCGTTCCATAGTTTTTAGCAAAAAAATATCATTTAAAAATTTTATCTTTGAAAATTATCTATATTCTTTTATGTCAATTTATATTAATCAGCTAGCCTAACTGCTAAATTTATCGAACACATTAGTGTATATCACTCATCTAAACAGCTATCCGCTAACAGCTAAATTAGAAACGCTCTCCGCTATCTAAACATTTATTCGCTACCTAAACCGCTATCCGCTATCTAAACAGCTAATTTTGCCGAATAGAGCCTAAATCATAATTTACATGTTCATTACTGTAGAGCCATTCTATTTGCTACCATCGACAAAAAGGTTAAGGTAGTGTTTGGTTAGATGTAATTAATTTTGTAATGCAAACAAATTTGTAATTGTGTTTTTATTACTTTGTTTGGTTATATGAGAGTATTGCAATAAAAAAACTATCTTGTAATTATGATTACTATAAACTAAGTAATTATGATTGCATTACAAAGTTAATTACATTACATCCAACTAAATATAACATAAGTGCAATAGAATAGGGGAAAAAAAGGTTTACTGTAAAGTACCGAAAGATTCACCACAGCATCCTCCCAACCCCTTACAACGTTCCTGGTGTTGAAAAATTACTACCTGGCCCCTCGAAGGTTCATTGCAATTGACGAAAAGGCTCACGGTGGAAAAGCAAAATGTTCACTATAAAGGATTATACATATATATATATATATATATATATATATATATATATATACCTATTTGTGTCTGTTAACATTATATTTGGTGAATGTTAGGCACATGCTTGATTAATTCGTAACTTTAAAACTCAAACACAATACAACAAGAAAAAGAAACAACCAAAACCCCCCAAAGTGTTCATACTCACAACAAATAATGCATAACATAGTGTAAAATAAGTATGTATATCTGGTGAAATTCGCATTACATTTTGCATACGGCAGCATTGCAACGGGTGACCACTAGCTAAATATTTTGTAAACTTTATCTCTAACGTATAATTGCTGAAGTAATTGGCGAGTATATGGTAAATCAAAGAGAAACAAACTAAAAAACCCAAGAAATGATTTATTCTCATGTTACTCGAATTGTGTATATAATGATCGTATGGTAAATCTTCTCTCTCCCTATATATACATATATATGAGCATTGCTACTGTATTTTATGTACATTAGTGGAGTTTTTTTTTTTTTTTTTTTTTGGGGTAGTGCACTAGTGGAGTTTAATCGTATGGATTAGCGAGTAGATGAGCACTGTAAAAGGCGCAAAATGCATCAGTTATCATGACCAGGTGTACAGCCTTAAGTGCATATTTAGCATGTTTAACATTGAAGAAATCACAATTAGAGACAAAAGGCTTTGGTATTTTTCCTGTGTATATCATTCATAGCATATGCCCAGGTTTTATATTACAAAGATCATTGTTCTAATCAATCTCTAGTCCTAGCTTGAACCACGAGAATCTGCAACCTACATGATTTGGGAACTAGAATCCACATCCTACATGATTTAGGAAAGATAGTAACATGAAAAATATTTACAAATATATTATTGCTCTAACACTCACCCTTAAGTTGGAGCATGTGGGTTGATAATGCCCAACTTGCTTAGTAAGAATTGAAATTGTTGTTTCCCCAGGGCTTTGGTAAATATGTCTGTCAATTGATACTTGGATGGTAAATACCGTGGGAGTAGTTTTCCTGAGAGTATATGTTCTCACACGAAGTGACAGTCGATCTCAATATGCTCGGTTCTTTCATAGAATATTGGGTTCTTAGCAATGTGCATAGCTACCAGGTTGTCACAGTGTAGCTGTATGGGGGCTTTCATAGACACTCCAAGTGAGGCGAGTAAAGATTTTACCCAAATCAATTCACTAGTTACTGTCGCCATGGCACGGTATTCTGCCTCTGCTAATGATCTTGATACTGTTGTTTGTTTCTTTGTCTTCCATGATATGGGATATCCCCCTAGAGTATCAAAAAAAACCTATCAGTGATCGTTGAGTAAGGGGGCATGCTCCCCAGTTAGAATCGCAATAAGCATATAGTTGTAGATCACAATCGCTTCTTAGCAACAGTCCTCTTCCTGCACATCCCTTAAGATACCTCAGCACCTGCGTAGCAGCATCCATATGTGCTGCCTTAGGTTCTTGCATGAGTTGGGAGAGAATATGGCAGCATAAGCAAGTTCGGGACGTGTAATAATGAGGTAAATCAACTTGCCAATAAGTCTCCTATACTGAGTGGCATCACATAAAGGTTTGCTATTACTCAATGCAAGTTTATGGTTTGGTTCCGTGGGAAAATCAGTGGGTTTGGATTCCAAAAGTCCACACTTGTCTATGATCTCCAAAGCATATTTCTTTTGACTTAGGAATAGCCCTTCTGAGTTTCTAGCGACTTCAATGCCTAGGAAATATTTGAGATGTCCTAGGTCCTTAATCTGAAAACAATCATTAAGACATGTCTTGAAATTTTTGCAAGCTTTATCATCACTATCCATGAGTACGAGATCATCCACATAAACTAGAAGAGCCATGAATGTGTCACTTTCCTGTAGGTAAACAATGAATAGTCTGCATAAGATCTTATAAATCCATACTCAAGTAGCTTAGAGGATAATTTTGCAATCCACCGACGTAGGGCTTGTTTCAACCCATAAAGAGATTTCTATAACCGGCATATATTTTTGAACTCATGCGTCCTAAAGCCTAGAGGTATGGTCATATATACTTCTTCACCTAGATCCCCATGCAGGAATGCATTGTTTACGTCGATCTGATGCAAGGTCCAATCTTTTGCGGCTGCAACTGCTAGAAAGCATCTCACACTTGTCATTTTTGCTACATGAGCAAAAGTCTCACCAGAATCAAATCGTTCTATTTACTAATCCCCTCGAATCACTAAGCGACCTTTATATCTCTCGATATTCCTATTAAATTTGTATTTACTTTGTAGACCCATTTGCAATTAAGGGGCTTCTTGTCTGGAGGCAGCTCTTCTATGGTTCAAGTCTTATTCAATTCTAAGGCTTAAATTTCCTTCGCCATCGCTTCTCTCCACCTGGGATCTTTGACTGCCTCATGAAAATACCAGGGCTCCATAACTTTGGTTATAGCAGCAAGATATTCTTTATGTGTATTAGAGAACCAATCACATATAACATAATTAACTATGGGATAAGGCTTACCTAAGGAGACCGTTTGAGGTGGTTGTTCTGATGAAGAGGGGTTCTTGGAATGCACCGAGTAGCATATGTAGTCTGTTAGGTGGCTTGGCTACTTTCTGCCCCACTTTTCTCTGCCTATGTCCTCGAGTTTTGTTGTGGAGGCATGATCCAATGCTGCTGGCCCAGGTGTTGTTGTGGGATCTATTACCGCTGGCTCAGCTTGATTTGATGGTGAGCTTGGCACTGGGCATGCTGGCCCACTCCCCCTTTTGGTGGAGTCCTCGGCTGGGCTTCCGAAGTGATACGTGGGCCCGGTTCATCAGGCCCATGAAGGTCCTTCTCACATGGACCTTCGGACTACCACAATTTGTCTCCATCCCATACTGGACCATGCTATTCTGGGTTGTTCGGCCCAATTGGTTTATTTGGGTTGTCTGTGGCTGATCTTCACTCAAGGCCTTAGCAGGAAGAGTTTTTATGCCGTGGCTTTGGATTTCCAGGACTTCCACAAAATCGTTCATAGGCAGTGCTTGTTGCTCAATGTGATTTTCGTCTTGTCCTCCAAGTTCCTTATCAAAGGGAAAAACTTCTTCACAAAAAATTATACCTTGACTAACAAAACTTTTAATATCATATATTTTCCACCCCTTTTTGCCACGAGGATATCCAATAAAGGCACACTTTCTACTCCTTAGACCAAAGTTGTCCTTTTGTCTATGTAATTTGTGTGCATAACATAGGTATCCAAAGATTTTGATACGGTCATATGTACGCTTAGCACCAAAGAGGACCTCATAGAGGGTTTTCTCGTGAAGGATTGTAGAGGGTGTCCTATTAATTAGATAAGCTGCAGTTAGCACACATTCTCCTCAAAATTCAATGGGAAGATTTGCTTGGAAACACAAAGCTCCTGCTACATTCATAATATGTCAATGTTTCTGCCCAACTCTTCTATTTTGTTGAGGAGAATGGACACAAATTATTTGATGAATAATTCCTTGTTCACTATAGAAAATTTTCATAGGTCTTAAAGTGCAACTCACGACCATTGTCACTTCTAATAATTTTCACCTTTGCATCAAATTGGGTATTTACCATATGACAAAAATTTCTAACAAGTTGAGAAGCTTCAATTTTGTCTTTCATTAAGTATACCCATACTCCTCTACTGGCATCATCAGCAATGGTCAAAAAATAACGTTCACCACAGAAGGCTTTAACACGACAGGCTCCCCGACTATCACAGTGAATAAGATCAAATTTATTCAATGCTATATTATCGCTAATTGGAAAAGATGAACGGGTTTGTTTTGCACGTAAGCACACATCACACAGGTCTTCTTTATGGCTACCAAAATCCTTATTAATGCTACTAGAAACCTTAGATAATGCCTAGCTAGAAGGTAATCGTTTACGCCAAAGCTCATCTAAAGAAACCTTGTTAACTTGAATTCCTGCTACTGGCTTGTCCTCGAAGTAGTAAACCCCTCTTTTCGACTCACCCACTCCAATCGGGCTCCTCGAAGTAAGGTCCAATATCACACAAAGTTTATTAGTAAATGTGACGGTACAAATTAAATCTTCAATCAACTGCCTCATTGATATGAGATTACAATTTAATTTTGGCACCTAAAGCACATCTTTTAACTTAATGTTAGAATTCAAATAGACAACCCCTCTTTTGGTGGCCAAAGTATACGCTCCATTAGGTAACTCCACTTCGATGGGCAGCATGTCATGCACCTCCTGTAGTGCACTTATATTTCCGGTCATGTGGCATGATGCGCCACTATCAAGCAGACATGAATCCTTATTTGAAAGCCTTTCATGGGTTAACTTGGGTGTCTCCATTGAGCTTTGAATTTTCTGCACCTGTTCGAGTGTAAATCCTGTGGTGCTGCTGCTGCTATCTTCGATCCCTCTAATGTCGTGGCTCGACTGCATTACGTGAGCCATCTCCTTTGATGTTCCATGTCCTCGCCCTATTATAATATGACCCCATCCTCTACCGCCACATTCTCTCCCATGTCCACCATGTCCTCCCCGAGAACTCCACGCAAGTGGATGACCTATCAACTCAAAACACCCAGCCCCTTCGTGACCGTATTTTTCACAACGTCTGCATATTGGCTTGTCTCCTAGTTGTTAGACTAGTCTAGTGTAACTGATGACAAAGGCTGCAACTCCATCATGGTTGGTCATTACTCCTTTGTGAGCCTCCTCTTGTTGTACCATATTAAAAACCTTGTCTAGAGTTGGCAAGGCGTCGACGGCCAGAATCTGACTACGAATAATGGAGTATGCATTATCATCTGTCCCCATTAAAAATTGATGTACCTTCTCATTCTCCACCATGTTGAGCATCTTTTCGGCAGCCTCGCACTTGCATTCCTATATAAGTATGTAGTTTCCAAGCTCGTTCCAAAGACTCATAAGTTTTGATAAGAATTTGACTACCTCCATGATGCCTTGCTCGCAAGATGTAATTTCGGCTTTTAACTTGTGTATTCTTAGCACATTGGGCACTGAATACCATTTCCTAATGTTTTCCCACATTTCATATGCAGAGTTGGCATAAGCTACACTTGCATGGAGTTTAGGATCAATCACATTCATGATCCAAGAGGTTATCATAGAATTAACCATCTCTTAGGCATTAACTATAGCCAAGTTTTCATCTCCTTCGTTCATCTCAGGCTTGGTTATCATTCCATCAATGAAACCAAGCTTATTCTTGGCTCTCAAAGTTGTTCTCATAGCTTGTTCCCAAAGATCGTAGTTTTTGCCATCAAACTTAATAGCGGTGATGAGAGCCCCAGGGGAATCAGATGGAGATAGATAATAGGGTGATTGGGATGTGATGACAAAGATGTCAACATTGTTCTTTGTCTCATCATCTTTGCCCATAACATGGATTAGCATTTAGACTCTTGTGTTTGCCTTTTTTTTTTTTAAATGTTTGACAGGATTGCTCTGATACCATGAAGAAATCACAATTAAAGACACAAGGCTTTGGTATTTTTCCTGTGTATATCATTCACGGCATATGCCTAACTTTTATATTACAAAGAGTCATTGTTCTAATCAATCTCTAGTCCTAGCTTAAAGCACAACCATCCACAACCAACAAGATTTGGGAACTAGAATCCACATCCTACATGATTTAGGAAAGATAATAACATGAAAAATATTTGCAAATATATTATTGCTCTAAGAAATATTAATGATAACTGCATTCAGTGATTATGCGAGCACTAGTAGTATATTTTTTGTATATTACACATACAATATAGGTATTAATCACAATAAAATAATATTAAGAAACTAACATAAACATACTTAACCCTATAAACATAATTATTAAAGTTTACTAGGCATTTGCAAATGTTTGTTCCATTGCACTGATAATGATCATAATAAGTTCAGAAGGAAATGTTTGAGGGAAAACAGAAAAAAGAGAGACAAACCAAACGACCCCTTCCCCAAAGGAAAAAAAAAAATAATGTGTATGATAAACTTCTATTATGTCAACTATGTACATATGCGGTGAGTATTTGTATTATATTTAGTGAATGTCATTACTATGTTTTACATTAATAGCGAGTGTGTACGTGTGAGAGAGAGATATAGAGTATGTGTTTATATATGTGTGTTTGTGTGTGCATATGATTGGGATCAAGTGCAAGCCACTTATTTTGCAATTTGCGACTTTGAGGTACTTTATATTCTAGGGAAATAATTTTTAAGGAATAACTTTTTTTAAAATGTATTGCACAGTACCTACTACTTTAGGTAAACTATTTGCAGGGGTCAATACTCTATGAAATAGTGATTCTTAGGGGTTTTCTCAATCAAATCCGACCCACAACTTTATACAATTTTTACTTTTGACCCAAATGAGGTTGAAATTGCAAATACTCGAACTTTTGTGCTTTTTAAGAAAGTTAAGCCTATGTTAATGTTTGGACTTCTTATAATAACTTTACTGGTGCTAGTTATCACAGCCTAGTACTTATATCATAATATTTTCTATGAATAGAGGCCCACCATGGTTAGCAAAATAATTAAAGTTTAATTAGAGAATTTCGATTATTACCTGAACTTAGTCGGTGTTGGATTCTAGTGTTTCTCTAACTTCCAGTTTATAAATATTACTAATCTTAGCCCCACCTTCCTTAGGTAAGGCACAGCATAGATCCGTTTCATTTCATACCTCAGGCTGTAGTCACTAATTAAGTTTTTAAAAATATTTTTAACAATAGTGAGACTTTAATCAAGAAATCATAATATTTAAGATATAAGATTTGATTGAATAACGTTCCCTACTAGAAAATTTCTTTTATTGGAAGGTTGAAAGTAGAAATATTAAAATGGAAAGATTTGAAGAGGGATTTAAACTACTAAGATCATTAGAGATACTTGCTCATAGAGAAATAGAGATACCTAACTTGTCTTTTGCTCAAGTATGATCAAATGACCATATTCATTCTCAACACTTTGTCTCTCTTATTATAGTGGAGATGAACTACATAGGATGTGCCAGTTGACTACGATACATACACTGATATTTTCACATGTCTACACCTGCTTTCACATGACTATAGTAGACTGTATTATTTTAATGATTTGACACTTGATAAAATAGTACAATAATGGTGCAACTTTCTCAGAGCCCTTGATGCTGACAAGACTAGTCATCCATATTAAGATTCTACATGTTTTCATCCCCAATAATGTCTTTGAGTCCATCATTATCTAGATAATCATCAAAATCTTCATGAAATTGAAGATACTCTAGATCCTATTTTTCTATAATTCATGAAAATATTTCTTTCCTTTTTCTGATAAGAATTTTTCAACTCCAACATCAAAAAAACAATCAAAGACATCTGCTAAAGTAGGTCCTTCTACCTCCATTTATTTGTTGAAATCATTATGATAAACGAAAGTAATGTTCCCATAATATATTAGTGTTCTTCCTTGTTCAATTAATTCCTACATTTGATGATAAATGTCACAAAAACTAATGGCTCTTGTTAAAGTAGAATCATTAACTACTTCTTATCGGTCTGCAAACCATACTGGTCTTTAATACATTGGGGATCATGTGGTGATGGAGTTTGATAGAGTAAGGTGAGAAAAAGAAGGAGATGAAGATGGATTTTCTGATTTATGTGGGAGGAGAGAGACAATAAAAGAAGGGGGGAGCACGTGAGTGGGTGAAAGGGTGGGAAATTTGGGTTTTTTAAAATTTATTTTCTGATGGTAAAAGAAAAAAAATATGAGGTGGGTTGGGCTGTATTTTTGTTGGATTACAGTTTCAGCTTCTCTTCTCAGCCCAGTTTATCACTTTCTTTAATTTTTTTTATTTTCTGCAAAAATAAACAAAATCCAAACAAAATTCTAAAATAATAATTATTTTGAGCAAAAATCATAGGTTTAGAAGTATAAAATTACATGATCTTTTAATCAATAAATATCCCATACCTAGATTTTGCGCATCCCTGAGTAAAATAAAAAATCCTAGAAAAATGGGGAGAAGGGAAAAAAAATTGAAAATAAAATCCTATCTCACTTTCGTAAGAATCACGGTTCCATTTAGCATGTGCAATAGGCCCTTTAAACCCCTAGGCTCCCCCCAGTGAGCGAGCAAGGTCTCGTGAGAGTTTGCAAAAGATATACCCACAAAATTTTTAAAAGGAAAAAGAAAAGAAAAGAAAGAAAAGTAAGAAAAGAAAAAGAAAAGAAATTCTTTACACAAATGTATAAAGGGCGCAGTATAAAATTTCAACAAGATATCATCCCCATTAGTCAAGATATTAGCATGCATATAAACGAAGCGTACATTTCAAAACTTTAAGTCCTCATGGATGGCATCTAATTCCAACTTTTCACCTCACCAACCAACACAACAATGTACTCATCATAGTGCACAATACGCAAGTGTACCATCACCCTAAAAATTAGGCTAACCAGAGTTTGACTCATTCCCACTTGATAAGATACAAACTACTTTATTGACTCGCTGTCACAGGAAGCAAGTTTTTTCAATAGCAGTATTGCCTCAAAGGGTAGCACCCAGTAGTGCATGCCTCAAAGGGATACTTGTCATTCCCAACTTTATAACTATCTTTTTTTTCTTTCTCTTTTTCCTTCTTTTTTTTTCTTTTTTTTACTGAACACAAATTCAGGGCAAAAATAAAAATAAGTGTACAAAGACAAGTGACAAAGTCAATTATGGAAGCCTAAGATTCTAGGATAATACTGATGTTTTAAAGAAAGGATTGGATTCACAGTTATAAGGGAATAATGAGGGCAGAAGTGGGGCATAGAATGTCGCCCTTCGGATTACGTCTTTACCGTGTACATCTTACCTATATACAACCTAATACCAAGTCACAAGGGGTAAAACTTAAACGAAAGAAAAAGAGAAGAAACGAACTTCTTGGTATTTTTTTTTTTTAAAGAAATGCAAAGGCCCTCACCCCCACACTTAAACAATGTTGTATCTCTATTGCAAGCAAAAGTATAAGAATGAAGCACAAAATAAATAAAAAAACAGAGAAAAGAAAATATGAGGAAAATATATATAAAATAAGATTTATACAAAGGAACAATAGTACCAGGTTGAATGCTGGATGCATCCAAGCTAATCTCCACATCATCAGTCTCTGTACTTAGGTTCATAGAGCACCAGACACTCTACTTCTCTCTCTTCTACAGGTAGCCACAAAAATGGTTTCAACCTTTATCCATTCACCTTGAAATGCGTGCCTATTATGGGGTCCCGTATCATGATAGCACCATGTAGGAAAACATGAGAAATAATAAAAGGACCAGTCCAACGAGATCTCAACTTACTTGAAAAAAGGGCTTGGTTACACTCTTTGCTATCGAGATATATTACCACTTGGGATGAGTTAACAGGAGCCTTCCTCGCCAAGTTTTTCCCTCCGAGCAAAACGGCCAGCTTAAGAAATCAAATCACCAACTTTACGCAAAAAGATGAAGAGACGCTCTACGAAGCTTGGGAGCGATTTAAAGATTTACTGCACTTATGCCCCCATCAAGGTCTTCAACGTTGGATGATTATCTAAGCTTTTTATAATGGTGTGACACAATTAGTAAGGTCCACTATTGATACAGCGGTACGAGGAACCTTGATGAACAAAACTGAGGATGAAGCCTATAACTTAATTGAGGACATGACACTTAACAATTTCCAATGGTCCATCGAATGACGCTAACCTAAACGAGTTGGAGGTAAGCTTAAAGTTGATACACTTACGTTGCTTTCTGGTAAAGTAGATGCCATAACTCAAAGATTGGACCGAATGAATGTTAATGCTGTGAATTCTAGTGCCCCTTCCCCTTATAAAATTTGTGGTTCTATTGAGCATGTAATTTTGAATTGTCAAGTTGGGAGCCCTTTTTTCTAAGACCCTAGTGAAGTTAACTATGCTCAAAACTTCAATCCGAGACCAGCCAATGACCCTTACTCTAGTACCTACAATTCGGATTAGAAGAATCATCCGCATTTCTCATATAGGTCTATTCCAAACCTTTCGAATATGCCCCCAATGAATCTTAGACCACCTCCCGGTTTTCAAAGACCTCCTTTCCCTTCTCAAGTACCCCCAAAAGTCCAATTTAGAAGCAATGATGGAAGGTCTGCTTATGGCATAACAAAAACAGGATGCGTGCATTAAGCAATTAGCCTCAATGGTTGATGTGCTTACCACTCATAACAGGATGTTGGAAGCCCAGATTACCTAAAAAGCTAGCTTTTCATCTATGCCCCCGATAGACTTCCTAGTAAGCCCAAACCTAACCCTCAAGAGCATTACAACTGTGTCACCTTGAAGGAAGCAGTAGAGGACTTTACTGACCCTGAGGATGTACCAATGGAAGAGGGTAGGGAAATAATCATGGATGGAAGTAAGAAGAGAACGATGGTGGCAAGACTACCACATTGATAGAGAATGACACTATAGAGATCCCCATAATTTTTCCACCTAAGCTCCCTAATCCAGATAGTTTTTTTATCCCCTGCATTGTGGAAAAGGTAGAAATTGAGAGAGCTTTATGTGATCTTGGTGCAAGCGTCAGTATAATGCCATATTCTTTGTTTCATAAGCTTCACCTAAGATCATTACAAGTCATACCCTTTTCACTACAGTTACTAGACAGTTCTGAGATACAACTCATAGGCAGATTGGATAATGTGCTAGTCAATATAAGAGATATTTGGGTATTGGAAGAATTTTTCATAGTTGATATGCTCGAGACCAATGATGCTCAAATTATCCTAGGTTGGCCCATTTCAGCTATAGCTGGTTGCCACATTGATGTAAGAAAGGGACGAATAAATTTTGAGGTAGAAGGACACTATGCTGTGTTTTGTCATATAAAGTAGAAAGTCGTTTCTCCTAATTCTTCTTTATTGGATGATTTTCCCCCCTGAGATTGACATGGAGGATGCCTTGAATTGTGAAGATTCTCCCGACTTTGACTGGATGTTTCATGAGGACCCCGACCAAAGGTATGTTAAGGTGGAGTTTGCTACTCCTATGCTGCCTAACATGCCAAAGGTTGAGGCCCATGTTTCTAATGAGTCTTCTATGAGCAACTATTGTAGGTTTACCCAAACTGTTCTCTCTTTGCCCCCTATAGAAGGATTGGACACAGATTTTGATTTGGGGGTTGAACAAGTTTATAGTAGCCCGTCCGATGGGCTACGAGTGCGCTTTGTTTTGTACGCTGATAATGCATTATGGCATAAGTTATGAAGACGAAGGACCTTCAACCTGACCTTTTGTGATGATACCTTCGATTGAAGAAGTTTGACCTTATGGTCCGTGATAAAACCAACGTCCATACATTTACTAATCCGGAACAAGCATAGAAGAAGGGTCAAGCGCTTGACCTTAAAAGAGCGCTTATTGGGAGGCAACCTAAGCTCTTTTTCTTTTTTTCACTCTTTCCTTAGCTTTGATTTTTACTATTTTTTTGTAGTTTGTAAAAAAAAAAAATAAAAACTATTAAAGAAAATGTTTGGCACCACAGCCGGGACACTAAGCACCGTGACCGTGGGGACCCAACCTAGAAAAATTAAAAAAAAGGACTCAGCAAACACCACAGTCGGACTATGGTGAACTCCACGGTCTATGGTGACCTACTATGGCCCACGATCTAGATTTTTGACCGCAGTACCCCCTCATTTTCCCTCACACTTCATCTTCTTCATAACTCTCTCTCTCTCTCTCTCTCTTTCTACCTCCATTTTCTCTCTCTAAGCTTCTGTAACTACAACCTTCATTCTTACCTCATTTCTTCTCAATTTTTACCCATTTTTACCCAAAATCATCCCTTTGCACTTAGGGGGTGTTTGGTAACAACAGCTTTTTGAGAAAAAATAGCTGTTTGGGAGGATTTTGGCTATTTTGACTAAGTCAAATAGCTAAAGGGTGTTTGGTAAAGAGCTGTTTGTAATAGCTGTTTGGCTCCAAAAAGCTCTTTTTGAAAAAGCTATTCCCATTAGCCTTTTGAGAAGAGCTTTTTGTAAAAATGACATAATTGTCCATAAGTTTGGAAAAATTACACACACCACATTAAAAACTAATTTATAAATAAGGGCATAAATGAAATTTTACCAACATATTTTTTAGAAACAGCTCATTTTTACCAAACACTTTTTCTAAAAACAGCTAATTCAAACAGCTAATATAAACAGCCAATTTAAATAGCTAACAGCTAACAGCTAATACAAACAGTTAACAGCTAACAGCTAATAGCTGTTTACCAAACAGGGCCTTAATCTTTCCTCTTTCCACACAGATTTCATCTCTTTCTTCTTCTTCTTCTTCAAACTCATCTTACTTCACTCATCCATTATACCCATTTTTTTCTCTCTCTTATTTTTCTTCTTTTTACTTAATTTCTTTATTTTTCTTCTTCAAATTTTCTTGTTTAGGTTTTAGTTCTAGTTTTTGTTTCATTTTGCAACAATGGCACCTACCAATAGGCAAAGGAGTATCAAGAAGGTTGGATCCTCAAGTCAAACACCAACCCGACCTCTAAGACACCCTTAGATCCATTAAAGAGAAGCAAGTTTTCCTTCGAGAATTTGTTGTTTCTAAGAGCGCCGCTTTTCGGGACTTTGTCCAAGAGCACCACAATGAGTCTTGTGAGATGCCTGCTACCCAGACTCAATATTTCCAAGACTATAGGGCATGTCTAGAGACTTGGCAGGATTGCCATATCTCTTATGGCCAACTACCCCATCCTCCTCCACCACCTCCTTTCTAATTGCTTTGTGCTACTCCCCTTCCCCTTTTCTATTTTGTGCCCACATTGCAGGCAATGTGTGATTCAAGCATGGGGAAGTTAGTCATTGTATTTGACGTCTGATGCTTGATTTGGTTTGGTGTTCTTGTACTTTGTACATGTTGTTTGTGATAGTTTTTGGAGTTTTTGTTTTAGGTTTTAGTTTTGTGTAACAGTATTTTAGTAAGTGCATTTAGTTTTCTTTTCATTCTAGGTTGCATTTTTTTTTATTAGTCCCTTTGCATTTTCATTTGCATTGTTATTAGGAGCATGCATGTACTAGGAAAAAAAAATTTTGATAAAAAATCCTCCGATGATGATCTTTTTAGATTTGGTAGACTTCTTTGGTTTAGTTTGATACTTTGATTCGCCCAAATTGTGCATAAAATGTTTGAGAAATGGGTTTGCAAAAATAAGATCCACGTTTTGACCACACATTGAGTGCAAGTTAATTACCCTATGAGTCTTTACATGAATTTTGACATGTGTTTACTAATGAGTTAGGATATTGGTCGATGTCTTGTTAGGTTTTGAGCTTTTAGAGACTATTTATCGATTTAGTTTCATATTTCTTTCATGTGTGACTCTTCCTTAACATCATTTCTCTAGAATTTGCTGTGATTCTCATTCAAGATCACATTTTATAAATGCATTTAGGCAATATGATTGAAACATTTTTCTTTAATTTGTTGAACCCATCGGCCAAACAGCCACCTTTGTTGTATATTATATCCCTTGCTATCTCCTTTGAGCCTATATCCGTTTTTCTTGATTTGAACCTCTTATTATAGCCTATGGCCAAATGATTATCTTACCCTTAAGCCAAAACTAGAGGAGCGTTTCATTCTTTTGCATCAAGTTTGATGGGGCACTAGTAAGGTGGATTGTTATCTTTTAGTGGGCTTTGGTTGTTTGGTGAAGAGATGTGAGATCTTAATAAACCTCTTGTCTAATTATACAAAGTTTAGAGAAGAGTTGGAATTTAAAGTTCGTTATGAATTTCCCTTGGTTAACTCATTTGAAAAAAAACACACAAAAAAAAAACAACACAAAATGAAAAAAAAAAAAGAGAAAAGCAAAAAAAAAGGGAAGAAAGTGTTAGCCTTGTTAGAATTGTAAATTCTTGTAATTTTCAACTCTTTCTTTCTTCAATTGGGGATGTATTTCGTTGATAAATTATAACGGTCTGGGAGGGATGTAGTATGATGTATTAGAATTGTTGAGCTCTTAGTCCATGGTTTCTTGCTCCTCATTTCCAAAACATTTATTTCCTTCTCGCCGTTATCCATAGCCCCATGACAATCCTATGAAAGTCCTCATGATTGTCTAGTGTGTTCGCATTTTAGTGATGGCGAATTTGAGAGTCTTGTCAAGCTTATGGCAGATTTGAGTCTAAGGAATGAGAATTGAGGGAATCTTTATATATGAATACATTTTTAAACACATGAGTGATAAGTGCCACATAACTATAGTGAGGTTCTATTGGCCCTACTAGCCTCACTTGCTTTATATGTTGAATGACTATATTTGACGATTTGGGGAGATTGATTCAAGTTTGACATTATGGTCTATCAAGCGGTTTTCAAAAATTTCATTCCGTAATATGTTTGCTAATGATTTTTGCATCATTTTGGGCTACCTTTGGATCTGCTTTGTTGGTGAAATGTACCTACATCTATCCTGAGGAGGTTGTATACATTTTTGGTTTTAGCATTGCTTGAGGACAAGCAACAGTTTAACCATTGAGGAGTTTGATAAGTGATTAATGTATACATCACTTTAATTTTGCCATATTTTTAGGATAATTATGTACTTTAAGTCATAATCTATACTCCTATTTTCGATTTATACTTGGGTATGGTTGTTTGATGTGTTTTGTAGGATTTTACACCTTTTTACCCATCATTTGACCGTTATTGGATGTATTTTGACCTCCCTCACGAACACCCATGTAATGCTACGCCCATGGAGCAAGAAAAGAGTAGAAAATCGGTTCCAGCCAAGACCACAGTTGGACCGTGGTACCTGCCACGGATCGTGGTGAGGTGTGAAACTGCTGCCTCTTCGTCTTCCTTTGGCTGTGTGGCTAAAATGATCCAAACTTTTCTATAAAAAGGCATCATTCAGCAGCAATAGAGAAGGAACCAGTATAGCAAAGTCCATTTTCTTTCTCAAATTTTGTTCTTTTTAGTTAAGATTCTCAGTTTGATTATTGTCTTAGTGAGAAATCTTGAGCGTGTGTGTTTGATTTTGAGGTGCTTTGAAACCCTTGGTTGAAAGGCTATCGCAGTCAGCCCTTCCTCTCAGATTTCGCCAAAATGTTAGTTAGTTGTTTAATCTTTGATCATCTGTGAGTAGTTTATTTTGTCTAGGGATTTAGTGGTTTATGAAAGTGTAGCTAGATCATGTTTTAATCTATAGAATTGTGCATACTTCATGATTGGTTTGATTTCATTCTATCAAGTGATTATCATGTTGTGAGTGGACTTTTGGCCAAAGTTTGCTTGCACACATGAAACGATTGAGTGAAAAATTAAAAGGTGACATTTGATTATTAGACTGCTTGATAAAACCTAACATAACATCGCCTCGAAAGAGAGATTTGCATGTTAGGAGAACTAGAGAGTAACCAAAGATATTCAACTTGGATTAAGACAAATTAATTTGAAAGAACCACTTTTGCTTAGTTTAGGTAAATTTGGTTGATTTCGAAAGAATAGGCTAAATTTTTGGACAGATTATAATTCTTCGAGATTAACCGATTAGAGAAAAGTACATGCTTATCATTTTGATCCAATCAACTTTCATAACTACATGAATTCCTAGGTATTATTTCTTAATTATTCAAAATTAGTGAATTAGAAGTTTTTAAATTGCAACCCCTTGAATCAGAATTTTACTTAGCATATTTTGATAGACAAAGACTGATAGATTACATTGGTCTCTAAGGAGCGATCTTTTTATCTATACTAAGACTACCCGTACGCTTGCGGCAGTGGTCATGCAGTAATTATGTCAAAGTTTTACAGTTTTCGTCAAAATAACCTTCGCTCATTTTGACGGGGTAGTATTGCATCAAAACATTTTGCCAAAATTCTCCTTTTCTCTTGTAGTATAACAATGATGAAGAGAGAAAAACCTTTGAAAAAACCTAAGCATTATTACAAATTCCACAATGGAAGCCAAGAGCATTATAGGAGGCTTCAAATCCATCTTTTATTTAAATAAAAGGGTTGGAGATAATCTAGTCCCAGAAAGGGAAGTAGCAGACTTTCATGATTTCCTTGTCCAAAATGAATTCACTGAAATGAAAAGCTATGGTGTATTTTTCACCTGGACAAATAGATCTATCGGGTCAAAACTGGATAATGGTCTTATTAACATTCATTGGCACTCAATGTTTGATTTTATGTAGCTAGAGTATTTGGCATTAGGACTATATGATGACACTCCAATGCTACTACTGAGCTTTTCACACTGTCGAAGAGCTACAGGTTCCTTCAAGTACTGTGCAATGTGGTGTTTAGATCCACATCTGCAGAATGACCCTCATGACGTCGAATTACTCAATCTGGAACAGCAGGCAAGGCTAAAACACTTATCAATCCTTTAGTCATCCCTTGCACTAGTGACCCAACAAACCAAGATGGAATGGACTTACTTGGGAGACCAATGCACTAAACTGTTCTTTACAAAGCTCAAACAAAGGAAGAATGCCAACTATTTTTACTCAATCTATGACCCTCAAGGAAAAAGATTTAATGGATTCAAGTAAGTCAGCAGGGTTATAGTTAACTTTTATCAGAAGATGCTTGGAAGACAGAATATAACAAGATATCATGTTGATGTGGAGCTATTTTACATTGGTCCTACCCTATCAGATGATCAGTGACTAGAACTTTGTAAACCATTCTCAGATGTTGACATCAAAAAAGCCATTTTCTCAATCCCTAGTGAGAATTCTCCTATCCTAGATGAATTTAACAGCGGTTTTACAAAGCTCGTTGGGATGAAATAGGATCTTTGGTGGTTCTACCTAAAGTCGATCAGCCTATATCTACCTCTGACTTTAGGCCTACATCCTGTTGCAATGTAATTTATAAATGCATTACTAAGCTAATTTGTGGCACGCTCAAACTAGTTCTTCCCTCACTGATTGACCAAAGCCAAGGTGCTTTCATACGTGGTAAAGAACTCCTTCATAGTGCCTTGCTATGCCAGAAATTAACAAGAGGATATCACAGGTAGCACATCTCTCCTAGATGTCTACTCAAATTACATTTAAGAAAAGCTTTTGGCCCAGTCTATTGGGATTCTTGTACTCAGTTCACTTAATGGACTATGCGATGTATTACCAACTCTGCCTTTTCACTTCACTTTAATCGTAACATCCACGGATTCTTTGAGGGAGGTAGGGGACTCATATGGGGGAATACTCTATCTCCCCTTTCATTTGTCATGGCCATGGAGTATATCTCTAGAGTTCTCAAGCTAGCATCATTACTAGGGGCCTTCAAATTTCACCCAAAATACAAAAACTTAGATCGGTAAATCTAGTTTTTGTATATGATTTAATTTGCTGTACTGCAAAGAAGTAAGTGATCACGATCATTATGGATTCATTCAATAGTTTTTCCAACACCTTAGCCTTATAGCAAATCCACATAAGTTACAAATCGTCCTCTACGGTGTGGATGAAAATACAAAGTCAGGAATCTTAGCTCAAACTGGCTTTGTTAAAGGGACACTTCCTTTCAAATATTTGGCAATCCCTATCACTTCCAATTGACTATCCAAGCCAGACTGCAAGCTATTAGTAGATAAGATTATAGCCAAGATCAAACTTTGGTCATCCAGGCACAATTTATGTGCTCAAAGAATTGTGCTGGCTAATTTAGTCTTCACTTGGATTAATAGCTTTTGGTCTGCTGTGTTTATTCTCCCCCAAGAAATGATAAAGAAGATTAATACAGTGTGTAGAAACTTTATAAAGGGTGCTAATAGTGAGTACAAAAAAGCTCCACCTATCTCCTAGGATACTACTTGCAAGCTAAAAAAATATGGTGGGGTGCGATTGAGAAATTTGGAATCTTGGAATACAGCATACATTGCCAAATTAGTGTGGGCCATTACAGAAAAGAAAGACATGCTCTGGGTTAAATGAACGAATGAAAGGTACTCAAAAGATAAGGTCATATGGGATTTCAAACCAAATATGATGGATATTGATGTTGAAATAAAATGTGCAAGGTTAGAGATATATTTAAATGGCATTTGTCTATCACTCAAAAGGGGAGTCGGCGAAATGGTAAATCATATACAATCTTAGCTGGCTACTTATGGTATTTAAATGCTAAAAAAACAGATCATTGGGTTACGCAAGCGTGGTGCAGACTCAATACCCCCAAGCACTCTTTTATGATTTGGTTACTCATGAAATAGAGAATGCGTGTCAAAGATAGACGGGGAAAATACCTGCAGTTATCAAGCACAATCTATGAGTTATACCAGCAAGAGGGTGAGAGCATGGAGCACCAATTCTACACCTCTAGTTTTGCAAAACATATCAGAGATGCCATTGAAGATTCGATCCAAATCAAAGTTCCAAGCAGAACACTAAAGCATTGAGACTCCTTACTAAATCTGAAGTTACATAAAGCTCATTAAAGCTGGCTCATACCTGCTTTACAGCCATAGTCTATCATATTTGTCATATGAAGAATCATGCAATTTATGACTCTGGGATACCCTGATTCTATGGAAATAATTTTTACGAGTCAACTTTTTTAGAATGTATTTTCAAGTACCTACTACTTTGAATAAACTATTACCAGGGGGTTAATATTTTAAGAAATAGTTACTAGCTAAAGTTTTTCTTTGCGACTTAGTCCCTGAAAATTTTAAATTTGCTATTTTTATCCAAAATGAGGTTTTAAGTGCAAACACTCAACGTTTTGAGACTTTTTAATAAAACTAAGCTTATTTTTTGTTTAAACTTATTATATTAACTTTCAGTACTAGTTTTCATAATCTACTGCTTATATCATAAATATTACATTTTCTGTGATTAATGGCCTACCACACTTAGCAAAATTATTAAAACTTAATTAGGGAGCTTCGACTATTAGCTAAACGTAGTCGGCGCTAGACTCCAACATTCTTCTAGCTTTCGGCTTATAGAGATTGTTAATCTCAACCCCACCTTCCTTAGATCAGGCACATCATAGATCCGTTTTGTTTCCTACCTCGGGCCGTAGTCACTAGTCAAGTTTTATATATTTTTAAAGGACAGCTAGACTTTATCAAGAAATTATAATATTTAAGACATAAGGTTTAATTGAATAATGTTCCCTACTAGGAAACTTCTTTTACTGAAAGCTTAAAAGTGGAAATATTAGAATGGAAAGCTTGAGGATGGACTGAAGCTAAGATCATTAGATATGCTTGCTCATAGAGAAATGGAGAATCCCGACTTCTCGTTTGCTCAAGAGTGCTCAAATGATCGTGTTCCTTCTCAGCACTCGACCTTGCCTTTTATAGAGGGGATGGGGCACATAGGATGCCCTATTGGCTACAGTACACAGTGATTTTTCATGTGGCTACAGTATGCACTAACTCTTCACATGGCTACAGTACACACTTTATTTTACAGACCTGACACTTGTCAAAATAGTATAATAATGGGACAACCACTTTTAAGAGGTTTTAATGATGATAAGACTAGTTATCATTGTTGAGATTCTGTATGACTTCATCTCTAATTATATTTTCCAGACTATCATTACCTGGATAATAATCAAAGCCTTCATCTAATTGAAGATGCTCTAGATCCCATTTCTCAAATAACTCAAGAAGATATTTCTTCCTTTTTTCGGATAAGAATTTTCTAGCTCCAACATCAATGAGATAACCAAAGATATCTTCTGAGACTACTCTCTCCACTGTCATGTGTTCTTTAAATTCATTGTCATAGGCAAAAGTAGAATGCGTTATCATTTTTCCTTGTTCAATTAGTGCCCAAGTTTGAGGGAAATTTTCTATTTTTTCTAGAATATGTTTTTATAGAATGATTTGTCTAGCTCTTATTTCTAGACTTAAGAACTCAATTTCTTATTCACCATAGATGCACTTGTTCTTTCCAAGTATAATACCATGATCAATGCATCTTTGGATGATAGCTAAGACATCATATTTGTGCTATTTTATGGTTTTGTAAAAGATAAAGATATCATCGGTATAAATTAAACAACAATGATTAAAGTCTTCGAAGATGTTATCCATTCTTCTTTGGAATACTTGGATGCATTTTTAAGACCAAATGGCATTACTATTCATTCATAATGTCCTCAAGGGTCACTAAATGTAGTTAAAGGAATACTTTCTTAATTCATTTTTATCTGGCAGTACTCGCTTTTGCAATCCATTTTCGAGAATCAAGAGACTCCTGAATTCGGTTGAAAAGGACTGTTTTGTTAGGAATGTAATGACCACTAAAGACATCGTTGTCATTAAACTTTTTGTAATTGATCACCATTCTTGTTTTTTTGCTTTTTTCTTCTGCAAGATTTCTTTCCATGAAAACAAGACTGGCGTAAGGACTCTTGCTATTCATGATCAATCCTATATTTAGAAGTTCTTTAATTTCTTTACCAAATTCTTGGACATCCTGGAGTGTATACCCCATTTGTTTAACTCGAATAATAGTGCTGCGATTTGACAAAGTAATTTTCGCAAATGCCCAATCTTTACCCCATATATGTGTGTGTGTGTGTGTGTGTGTGTGTGTGTGTGTGTGTGTGTGTGTGTGTGTGTGTTGGTGTGTGTGTGTGTGTATGTGTGTGCATATGTATGTATCCATATATATATATATGTGTGTGTATAATATATATATATATACATATAT